>LD688932.1:3920503-3954370 GCA_003118335.3 Papilio memnon | reverse complement strand
GGAAGACAGGGTTTTGTAGGATTTGACCCACTAAAACACCCTCGGTGGCCATTCTCAAATGACATAATCGAGGTTCCGGGATCTCCAAGGAACACACCGGAACCAAGTGACCTTAGAAATCAGAATAAGAAATTTATATTAAGGGTTTTCCTTGGTAACCAATTAAAAGATTCGCAGTACGACGGTAAATCATGTAAACAATAAAAGTGTTGTAATAAGTGTTTTAATTTCTAAAGTATTTTGTTTAAGTGAAAACCCAGGTTATATTACGTTACATTAAGGATTTGAATCCACTCTTGAGAGTTCAAATCAGATTCCGGATCACTGTGCTATATAAGCAAGGCTTATTATTATCAAAATAAATATTGTGGGTGTACTATACGATCACCTTGACACGCTTAAGTCTTAATTTGTAAAACGATACACTACTTTTTTACATACGTATTCACTTGACTTTTATTCAAAATCAATTAAGGCCACGGCTTTCTTTACGTAGAATTGGATGGACTATTTTTTTTCTTATTTCACGTGTTTTATTGATAAAGTGTGCCTATTTCACACATGCATGTTACATATATAACTAATAATTATTTAAGACAATTTTTGTTCCTGTGTTGGATATTGTACTAAGATTTTGGAATCGATTCTTCGTCTATCTACCTCAATATAAACTTTGCCTGAGCATAATTAATTACATATTTATGAGTGGCGCTTAACTCATGTTAACTGGCGATCGGCGATGTTATGTCGGCCGTAAAAATTAATTGCCACTGATAAATTGTTATTGTTATGTAATTATAAGAGTTTTCAATATTAGCTATAAAAAAATATAAACTTTTGCGGATGCGCATAGAGTGGCATAAGTATTTTCTTTTAAAACTGTAAGTTAAAGCTCCGTCATTAGATAACATCAATTCTATTATTATCCTGTAAAAGTGAATTTGGGATCTCACTTTTAGTAATTAACTCAAAAGTTCCAAATTAATAAATGTACTATCCGGTAACCGTGTCAATGTAGAGTTATCAATAATTTCGTCACAGGAAAGTCATCCCTATTATTAACGCGCTAGGTCTCTGCTTAAAATATTGCAAGGCTTTATTCATGTCAGGCGTCTGATGACGTAAAGCTTTCGTCTTCTTCGCTCTTTAGGTGTTTAGGACTTGTAAAGTGAGATGTAAGATACGCCTGCGCGTAAGCATCGAACGGTGAATGTAGGCCGCGTGCGACCATCTTTAATACCCTCGCTGTTTCGTCTCAGAATATGTAAAGGCTCGTTCTCTCTGTTTAATACGTTTGAATTCTGTTATAATACAACTCAAAGTTGTACTCCACAGCGCTCTCTCCTTGAATTTATTTTAATTCATACGAAGAAGGCGATGTAGACAAACGACGCTATTTTAGCGATAAATTCTCACCTATATAAAGAGTAGCTAAGTAATCAGTAATTAATATTTACGTACATGTCCCATTAAACATGCTGCACTAAATATAGGAAAATGGTCTTTACAGGATGATGTTTCTAGAATAGGAATGGACAAGAATGATTAAAAAAAACTGCGGTAATATTTTAAAGAACAAAAATTTTAGTCTTCAACTTCTGAAAAAAAAAATGACATTTAAGCATACTACAGTATTAACGAATGTATTTGATCGATCTGACACAAATAAGGGGTGTTGTAAAATTAAGTTAGTGCAGGCATTATGTAGCGCGCCTTACTCGTACCACTGCAACGGTACATTGACACGTCGCGCGGTGCTCGACAGTCGGCAGTCGACGGTGCGGCGCCGCGACGGACGTCCGTTCCTAACCACACATGTTGCAGACCAAAGTCGACGACACCATGGTCACCAAGAAGAAGTCCAAGATCCCCTGCCTCTCGCTATCCTCCTTCCTGCCCGCGTTAGAGGGTAATACTTCAGCTAATTCGGCTGACCTTTTTTTAGGCAATGGCCTCGTCGACACCGGTTGCGTTCACTCGCTGCACTCACTTTCTTGTCTCTCGATCAGGTGTACGCAATGCAATCGGTTTGTGTAAAGTGATACGGTGTTTGTGTTTAAAAATTGTTCTTTTCGTTGAATTGCGACACATTTGCTGTGATATCCTGTTTCTGTCGTTCAGTGTTCGTGGTTGCAATGATGTTCTTGCAGTGTGAGCTATTCCTGATTTGTTTATGTTGTTGTTATTGTATTTTTGTTATTAATATTGTATCGTTTACTTTTTAATTCTATTTTATGTTTAGGCTTCATTAATCATTCACTATGTCCTGCACTATGTAATGCAAAATGTGCAATTTTTTGACTTAAAATAAAACAAAATAAGCCATTGGGAATAAAAATACAATTTGTTAAAGATTATTCACTTAATTTATTATACCATAATATTTGCTCATGTATAAAGTGAAAGAATAATATAAAATTCGAGACACAGTTGCCTTTAAAGGACCTTATCATTACACAACTTAGTTAAATACATTTTTGCCAACAGCACGCTGTTGCAAGGATAACCTCTTCTTAACTTGATTACTTACGTATTATTTTGTCTTTTGCATTATTACCTTATTCAATATGCCACTTGGTTTAAATATTATTTACGATGTTATCTCATTATGTCTGTATTAATAGCAAATCTAATGATGACAAAATCGAACGGGAACTAGCATTAGACTAGAACGTATTAAACAGCACAATTGTTAATAAAAATCAATTTAACTAATATCCTACTTAGCTTTTTATTGCATACATTTATGATATTTGTGTGTATGATCGTGAAAATCTACTTTGTCATCGATAAAAACCAGCTGTGAAAAAAACTAAGTGTAACTAAAGATAATATAGGGAATCCCCGCAATAAACAAAAACTTTTGCTTTCATTACACAGATAAACATTAATAGTGATTATAGTAATGGTTTATGTAAATAATTTATTGAAAGTTAAACAATTGTAGAGTTCGTCACCATAGACCTTACACATTAAAGCATAAATGAGAAATAGCTCAAAATGTCTTTTCGGTTCAGTATTTCAGAGATCTTGTCCAAGAAATATTTGTATTATCCTAAGTCGAGTATTTTAAGTTCTTACTCATTTTACGCGATTTTACAATCGACATATTATATACTAATTGACATATTACATAACTCATTTTCAATTGACCATGAATTACTATAGACGAACATAAAGAACGAGATAATAAGTTTTCGACAGTGGATACCCACGTTAAGAATATATTAGTTCTGTATTCTTAAATTGAATGTTTTTCAGCGGTGACTGCGGCAGTCACGATGCCCGGGGGAGGCGCGCCCCCACCCGGCACGCCCTCTTCCAAACCAAAGGTAAGCTGCAAGATTAAAAAATGTCATTAATTCAATTGTCCTATAGTGAATAAATAAATGAAATATTTCACTATGAATTTATCTTTTTAACGTTTCGACAATCAAAATATAGCAATTGCTAAACATTGTTTTAAAATCTACAACTAACAAGCGTAATGTATTTGGTTTCAGGAGAAACAGAAGACCAAAGTAGTGGTGGCGTTATATCCGTTTAAAGCCATCGAAGCCGGCGACCTTTCACTGGAGAAGGTAATGTCCAATAGGAGCATTATTACTTTCGCAACGGATTAGTAAGTTTTATTGCAATTGCTATTGAAGGCCGTCTCGTTGTAGGGCGCCGAGTACGAGGTGGTCGATGACTCTCAGGAGCATTGGTGGAAAGTTAAAGACGAACATGGGTTAGTACAACAATCCTTTTGAAATATTTACTTTTATTCTCTTTTAAACTGTGGATGAAAATTTAAATGTTAAGTTCCTAATTAATGATGTATATTTGGAATACGCGTTATTTCTTTATAGCGAATTTAATATGACAAAGATGTAAATAACCGCGCAATACAAAACAATATGCCTCGCAGGGCGTATCGGAAGTCGCTCTTCCGCTTGCTATGTCGTTATTGAAGGGTTCTTTAGACATTGAATAACAACTGTCTCCTTGTTTTTGTTCATTGTGAAGTCCTTTATCCAAATCTATTAAAAATAAACTTTTATCCTAAAAGGAATCAATAATCTATGAGTTTTCTATCAATGACATAATTATCATCAACATAGTGTTCATTAAATTAAATATATTCTTAATCGGGTAATGTAATTTATAATTTCAAACGCCCATTTTGTCTCGCAAACTATTTACATAAGTTTTTGGATGTTATGCAGGCGAGGAATTAATGGATAGTGGGCAATTAATTTACGATGATCTCATAAACAAACTGGGATTCTGCGATGTATTTTTATGTAGATTTATTTTACTGAAAGTGTATCAACTTGCATTAAGAACAATACGCCAAATATAGGTTGAATATATTTAAATTTTATGCCTTCTAAAATAAGTGGTTACTCTTGAGTTTCTTTAAGTTTGCTCAAATATTGACAATAATATTTTTTAATATATTGACCTTGGATGCATATTTTTAAGTAATGAAACGTAACAATTATGCATATATTATATACTTAATATTTATAAATTTTTTTCCCGCTTTACCATTAAGATTGATTTTTAGTAATTTGATGTTTGATTACAGGTCGGTAGGTTACATTCCTAGTAATTACGTCAAAGAGAAAGAAACAATAGGTTTACAGAAATATGAGTAAGTATGAATTTTCTTTATTCTACTTTTCAAGGTAATTTGTGCATATTTTTAAATAAATGTATGTTTGCAGATGGTACGTGGGAGAGATGTCTCGGCAACACGCGGAGTCGTTACTGAAGCAGGAGGACAAGGAGGGATGTTTCGTTGTGCGGAACTCCTCAACAAAAGGAATGTACACACTCTCACTATATACCAAAGTGTGAGTATTATTAATATTTAATGTGCTCGAGATTTTATATAATTTGATTGAAATGAAAAATTTAATACTCTTCTCTGGCCTACAAAGTCATTGTCTATGGATTCAGTTGGTTTCAGTGTTTATATTGATTCCAGAAACATATTACTAGCTCTTGCTCGCGACTTTGCGCGAAATTAAAAAATATAGCCTATGTTACTCTCTGATAATGTAGCTTTTTAATGGTAAAAGGATTTTTAAAATCGGCCCAGTACTTTTTAAGTTATTGCAATGCATACAAAAATACAAGTCTTCCCTCTTTATAATATTAGTATAGATGTAGATTAATAAGTCTGTGTAATTAATGCAGTATATCAATGAAAAATAGTTGAGATAGGTTAGTCATGCGTCATTTTAATTGAATTCGACTATAACTCATGAAATTTTTACGTCATTATTATTTCATATAATCCTTCTTCGTGAAAGCTTCAATGATTATGTATTTGTGTGTGTAGTATCCACCCGCAGACGAAGCACTACCACATAAAGCAGAAGGAGAGCGGCGAGTACTACCTGTCGGACAAGCACTGCTGCGCGAGCATCCCCGACCTCATCAACTACCACAAGCACAACAGCGGCGGCCTCTGCTCGCGCCTCAAGGCCACGCCCTGCGACCGCCCGCCCGCCACCGCCGGACTCTCCCACGGTACACCATACTACTAGCTTTCACACGCGAAGCCGTCCACGTGGAATTAAAAAAAAACGAAAAGAGTACCCTATGTGTACTTCCAGCCTATCCTCTACATCTATACCAATGTTAATCGAAATCCGTTTAGCGGTTTAGGCTACAAACTCTAACAAACATCCATCCATCCATCAGTATGATAGTATGATTCATATATTGATGGCTCTGAAGTACACGCGAATCATAGCGCATAAAAATAAATGAGTGTTGTCACCAAACTGAGAATACAGTTTCTTATGCGCCTTACCCAGTACTTGCCCAGTACCGTTGGATAGTTGCGCCGACCAGTCATAGATTGTATGAAATCACTGGCGTCAGTTACCGTTCACACTGTGCCAGTTGATTGTCAGTACAGATGTTGAGTGCTACTGACCAACTTTACTGGCCAAGTGTGAACCGCGCATTAAATAAAATAAATAAAATAAAATAACATTTAATCTCATCAACACTACAACACAGTTAGGAATTATAAAAGAGAAAAAAAAAACAATGTAATTAAATAAGCAATAATAAACATGTAATTAAATGACAGACGAAATATTTAAACATTATGAGCTGAGTTAAAATGAAATATAATTTGAAGTGTAGCGAAGCGTAGGATTCGTAGCGCTGGCGCTAGGCGTCGCGCCGATGTTCTCAGATCGCCAAGAAATTTAATTGCTACTCTCCATTGACGTAGTGAATAAAGTCTTTAAATTATTTATTCTGGGACAGAACAATACAGTATCAGAATGTGTATAAAATAACAAAAAACCGTGAACCTTACTTATTATCACATTGGGACCTCGTTGGGCCGATCTTAAGTGCATCTTCTGTGCATTTATATTGTTAGGATAGTTTATAGATATACAATAATTTACTATTTGTAGTAGTTCGATGTTTGTATGTTTGTTTTCAGATAAATGGGAGATCGACCCCAACGAGCTGGTGCTGCACGAGGAGCTGGGCGCGGGGCAGTTCGGCGTGGTGCGGCGCGGCAAGCTGTTCGGCACGCGCGACGCCGCCGTCAAGATGATGAAGGAGGGCACCATGTCCGAGGACGACTTCATCGAGGAGGCCAAAGTTATGACGTCAGTGTCCCATTAATGTTTATTAAACTGTCCCTTAGTGTTTAACTGTGCGGTACTTTGAAATACATGTGCAATACATCGTCTGCGTCATTTAACACTAATTGTGTACAATCAGCTGCATGAATAAGAATACATTTATAGTACTTTGGAAACTTAAGCCAGTTTTGTATTCGTCATTGTTATGTAATCTTTATCGGAAGCATACGGACAGACGTGGATAGATGTTTTTAAAACTGAAAGCGTATACAGACTGCAAAAAAAATCTTGGTAAATGTATACATATTTATGCAGCTGACCGTACTGTGCATGTGAATGTTTCTAATATGTGATATCTGTGACGGTATTCCAGCAAGCTGCAGCACGACAACCTGGTGCAGCTGTACGGCGTGTGCTCGAAGCGGCGGCCCATCTACATAGTGACGGAGTACATGTGCAACGGCTCGCTCTTCAACTACCTGCGCCGCGCCGCGCCCGACCAGCTCGGCCCCGGCCTGCTGCTCGACATGTGTCTGCAGGTTCAACTTTGTTAGCCTATGTATTTTACCAGACAATGTCCTAAATCTATGCCAAATTTCAGTCTGATCTGTTAAGCCGTTTTGGAGATAATAATTACAAACATCCATCTATCACGCTAACTTTAGGGTAGGCTTCGAGATCCTCATTGGGACATATAGTGAGCTGGTAATGATGTGATGATTTTTTTCTATTTTATTTAATAACAACAATATAGCACCTTTACAGAATAAATCTATCTAATCTATCTAATCTAAACCTTCGCATTTGTAATATTGGTAAGGTTAGTAAAATATACAAAACCATAGAAACTTGTAAAGGGTTTCAAAATACGTATCCATGAATTCGTTAATAATATTTTTTCATGATTGGATTTTCATGCATGTATTTAATACTAAAAGTATTAAAAGTTTCTGAAGATTGGTAATTTTTTATATATTTATGCAACTGTACAAACGACCCGTTTACATATAAAACAACTGGAAAAGGAATATCTCCTTAAAAAAATCAATGATTTTTCTTAGAGGAGGATAGTAGTCTAGCATGTCACAAACATGATTATTTTCATCATTACATTATAGTGAACTAGCTGTTCTCGTGCGGCTTCATCCGCATGAAATTATAAACACTTTATTTTATTGTTTACATTTGTCAAATTCTCAATTGCAAATGTCTAAATGACATGACATGATGACAAACCATGGCAACCTTGCTTCCTTGATGTTGGCAGCAACTTATGGTCTCTTTCCCACATTAGGGTTTATATCCAAAATATTTACCCCTTAAGTTTAATGGCGTGAAAATATATAGCCTAAAGCGTGACGTAAGTGTAGGGCTTTTTATTAAAAAAGAATTATTCAAAAATATGCTGTGATTGCTGACATCTTAGGCAATGAAGAAGTGTGTGTTTACGCTTTACTATATTAGTATAGATATTAGATTAATGCCGGACCGCATAGACTGTATTTCAGTATACTATACATATTTGTTTGCTAGTGTTTGTATTGTTTTTTGTACATGTTGCAGGTGTGCAAAGGAATGGCGTATTTAGAAAGGCATAACTATATCCATCGAGATTTAGCTGCAAGAAATTGTTTGGTCGGTGAAGCTAATGTTGTCAAGGTGAGAAAATAAAAAAAACAACTATATTAAACTAGCTTTTGCCCGTGTCTCAGTCTGAGTGGAATTAAAAAAACTAAAAGTAAGTAGCCTATGTGTTCTTCCTGACTATGTTCTACATATATGCCAAATTTCATCCAGATCTATTATCTGTTTAGGCTCCAAGCTCTAACAAACATCCATCTATCTAAACTTTCGCATTTATAATATTAGTATGATTAGTATGAAGTATGATTAGTTTCAACATGAAGATATTTTTTAACTGAGAGGTTTTATTGTTATTGTGCATCCATTTGAATTAAATCGTATAATTTTGTATTTCAGGTAGCGGACTTCGGCCTGGCTCGATATGTATTAGACGACCAGTACACGAGTTCCGGAGGCACCAAGTTCCCTATAAAATGGGCCCCACCTGAAGTACTCAATTATATGAGATTCTCATCGAAATCTGATATATGGGCTTTCGGTAACTAAATACTTTCTACTTCAGTAAAGTTTTCTTCACTCTATAATAGATTTGGCTATTGGCCGCGACTCTGTCCGCGCTAAATAAAAAACTATGTAAATAGTTTGTGTTCTTTTAGACTATGTTCTACTTCTGTGCCTAATATCGTCGTTAAACCGTTTTAGAGATACACATTAACATCCATACGTCCCAATTTTCGCATTTATATGTAAGAAGTATGATTAAGAAAATGTGAATGATTTATTACCCGACTGACATAGAGGGTAATATTTTTCGCACATATGTAAGTTTGTTTGTATGTATGGAAATTTCATTGTGACGTCCTACAGCTTGAACGACTGAACCCATTTTGACGAATTAGGTGTCATTCGATTCATTTTTCCCCCCGGAGTGTAATAGGGTATATTACATAGGCACATAACATCACAGTAAACGTGATAATTGAAATTCTAAAAAATACTAAGAGAATCGGGTTCGAATCCCGCTCGCCATAGCAATTTTTTTAATTCGTAATCTTTTTTCGATGTTTGCGAGTATTCATCTATTACATTTAGTCAGTCGGTGTTTTGTTTTAAATTAAGTAGAAATGTTTATAATTGCAGGTGTTCTAATGTGGGAGGTATTTACGTGCGGCAAGGTGCCGTACGGCCGCATGAAGAACAACGACGTCGTAGAAATGGTGCAGAAGGGACAAGTGCTCGAGCGGCCCAAAGGGTGCTTGATTGAAATTTATAATGTAAGGGTTTCTGTCTAAACACTTCACAAATGGAAAAAAGTTAACATCAAGCAAAAACTCGAGTAGTTGTACTAGTGGAAATCTTAACTTTATTTTAATGATAAAAGAAGACAAACATGCAAGGCAGTTGATTTTTGTCATCACGAAGTTATCGCGGCACGTAGACCTTTTGCACGCGTAGTTATGATTAGAAACACAGAATGAGTTGTTATGTGTGTATTGCAGGTGATGCGCGCCTGCTGGCGGCAGTCGCCCGACGAGCGGCCCTCCTTCCGCGCGCTCAAGGAGGAGCTGAGCGCCATGCTGCGCGACTGACTGCGCCTGCTGCTGGAGCTGCTGCGTCCGCGCCGCCCCGCCCCCGCCCTGCACGCCTCGCCGCTCTGAGCCGACACGTGCACCACCAAACATTATTTTACACAGTGCGAACTACAATGTAACTAGGGGTGTGCGAATACAGTTCCAGTCGATTGTTAAAGATTCGAAATGCGAAATGAATAATTCGTGTATTTAGAATATTCGCTCACCCCTAAATGTCACATGTGCAGTTGGATAGTAGCGCAGGCATGGATTGTATAGACTCCTTGGCGCCAGTTGGTGTCCACAATATGGCAGTTGCATGCCAATCCAGTCTGAGCGCTACTGTCCAACTGTACTAGCGAAGTGTGAACCAGGTATAACCTCTACAATGTATAAATGAAGGATATTTATTTGGTTTACTTGCACAAATGTCCTACGCACGTGAACAGTCTCCAATATATTTGCGGACCATAATTATCAAATGGGAAACAATACAGTGTGTTTTTTCCTTATTTAAGTCAAAATGTTTGACACATTTACTTGTGTTTGCGTTCGCATATTTGGTTGAATCACATACGTTCAATTTTCAATACAAGATGCAGCACTGAGACTTGTTTATTTCGTGGTTAGTCAAATATTTGTAGTAACTGCAAACCAATGCAATATTTAGTTTAAAAGCATGTTAATTATATTTTTAGAAATGCATCCTAAAACCACAAAACAAGGTCCTCATGTGTTAACGATGTTTAAAATTTTCACTTTAACTGAAGTCCATAATTGATGTTAATTATTGTATCGCGAGTGTTTAATTCATTTTTTCTATGAAAATAGGACAAATAGCAAATAAAATGAGTAGTTGATGAATATTAGATTCCTTTTCGAAAAGTATACGTTAAATGCTATTCGAAATGTTTGTCGTGGCATAGCCATTGAAAACTGTGATAAGTATTTTCAAACTGTATCAAATGTAATTCTTTTAAACGTCGTAAACTAGCACTGGAGTCCACAAACACGTCTAAAATAGAGAAAGAAACAATGCACAGATCGGGAATTTGAAACTTTTAAGATATAATTCATTTTGTCCATTAATATTATTAAGGAATTTCAAAGACAATGTAATTGCGCCCGTAATCGGTAATCGACAGATACATTATAATGAAAAAAAGTAGAAATAAAAAATACTTCTAACACCAGTATCGTATCTTAACACAATATAAAATACAAGCTGAAATAACATTAACTTAGTAACTAAATAAAGTTGTAAATAATTATTCAGTTAAAGTAAATAGGATTGCCATTAATTTTGATTCCGAAGATATAGTCCATAACAATAGCTGTTTAGAATCGTCATTATTGTTGATTTTATTTCAAATTTCTCTTTGTAGATCATTTAGAGCAATAAATAATGCTTGCTATAGGAATTGAATGATTTAATCTCAAGTACAAGTGATAGTAAAAAAAAATAATGGTTGTTCAGTAGCACCTACAACGAAGTAGCGATTCACTTTCTTGTCGTCTAACGATATCCTTATAAAAAATAAATTTTCAGTAGTTATTTTATAACGACAATAAATTAATAGTACGATCACTAAGTGGTTAATATGGCGTCGAAGTAATCCGTTCATTAAATAAAAATCAACTCTGATATACGCATTCTAAATAAGCACTTAGTAATAGATTTGAGACTAAAATTGCCATGTTTAAATTTAATTTTGGTTCTAATATTTTCAATTAACTAAAACACTATAAATACATTTTTATTTTTATTAAAGACCTATAGAACTTGCTTTTAAATAAATCTCATTTATTCTCAATAAAAGAAATGTAAAACACAAAGTACATCAGTTAATAAATTTTAGTCCAGCTTGCAAATATTGCTTCAGCAAATGTAAGTATTAGGAATCCAAATATAAGTAAATCTGTATGAGGCATTAAAAAACGTAAACACGACTTTATTAGGTCGAGTACTAATTACGTTCGCCTTTGCTAGACTAAATAATTATCATAATAAACTGTACTGATTTGTATAATAAATTAAGAACAACGCATGCGCGATAACATGAGACCTAAGTGAGGGTTCGTGTAAAAACTCGTTTTGTTTGTACATACACTATAGACAAATTTAAATAGAAGAAATTAGGCCAAACTGATGTAAAGATTTTTAATTTTTTAATGCTGTAATCACAGATTTATTAAAAATAGACATGTTTGCATCAATTTGAACACTGAAAGTTTTCGAAACAAATCCATAGACAATAAATTAACTGTCGACCAGTGACATGAGAGAATATAATTTCTTATTGCTATTGAATTTGACAAAACAAGTTGTGTACTGAAACCGGAGTGCAGGTGTCATGTTATTGTGCACGCGGAGTAGTAGTGTACTCATCGTTACATATCAAGTCGATCATGTTAGCTCAAAAATCCCCGATAGTTTCGGGTTCGAATCTCAATTAGTTTGTATTCATTAAATTTGATGGATTTTTAAGTACAAAAATCAATACAGTTGTATTTGGACTATTCGGGTGTTTTCTTCTACTCGATCGGTCTAATGGGATTTTTTCCCATTGGTTCTGTTTGTATGGATTAGATCAGCTATCGAGAAACCACCCTACTTCACTCAACTATGACCATTTACTTGTAATAATTTAGTGTCTGTATGTTGATTATGCACGAGATTGTGTAAAAATTGTAACATGAACTAGTATTTTATTCGCATAGCTACATCCTATTCATTCATATATCTATAACTCGTGCGTATTCGTAAGTTCCATTGTACATATATGCTAGTTTAGTTATACCATAATAATTATTGCAATGACTTGTAGCAAAACTGTATTCCCATAATGTAGTTATTTTGACAAGTTAATTTTAACCATAACTTATTCGTTATAATTAATTTCTCTTCGAGGTTCGTCGTAGAAGTCATTTCTCAAATTATACTTACCATCTACAAATGGGATGGTTGTTAACATTTTTTTTGCAATCTGACCATTTTTAAAACATTCCATTACTGTATTTACTTTTTATTTTTATATATCGTCACAAAAATACATCGATAGAAATAAAAACTAGTCAATGCCGAATTTATAGTGCATTTTGTATTATACAAAAGCATTCCAAACATTACAACTAATACGACTATTTGAACGTTTTTCTCGTAGCCGCAGCGTCTCTTTCGCTCGTGCATTAATGTATATCTGCCTTCTCACTTGCACATATATGCAGTTAAGCATGCATAGACAGGTCTTTTCTTAAGCCTGTTACAGGTGCACTTCTAAAGAGTCGAACTCAGTTAAAACTGTGCGTGTGTAGACTAAGCTGTTCAACTGCCAGTTAGAAGTGCGTCTGTAATAGGCTTTAATCTATGGTCAACTGTGGGTGAAACTGCCCCAAGCTATAAGTGATGAACTTGTGATAGCCGGGAGGATATTTTTCTCTCGCTCGCTAAATGCAAATTTAAATCTACGATCACATTTTGCAAGACAGTTTTAGTGACAGATGTGCCAAACGAGGAGAGTACTTTGGAGGGAATTTATTAATAGGTATTATTTTTAAGTATAACTCTGACTGAATATCGTAACATTCAATATGGAGGTACAGTCAGCAGCATAAGAGGTTTAGTGAAGAAGACGTGACAATTTATCTTTAAGTAGGGAGAATTCACAAATGTAATTGTACCATTTATCAGTAACGTATTTTAAAATTGAATACTAAATTATTATTATGTAATAATTCATGTAATTTTATTGGCAAAAACAATTGTAATGTTATAATGTTATAATTTATTTACGCTAAGCAATATAAGTTCCTTTTTGTGTAATAATTTATTAACTTGTATCAGAAACATATACTTTTTGCTTAAATTAAGTGGAGTAACTTTGAATTTATCCTCATGCTGCTGACTGTACAAGAATTTACTTTCACTCCTATAGGATAAATATTTTTGAAGAATTTCTTAACCGTATTTAGATGTTAGACATTGTTTAAGTTTTGGATATTTTTTGTGATCTTCATATGCTTAGTGATATGATGGTATTTATCATGTTTATACAATTATTTTAATTTAAGCTTTGTCATGTATTATGTAACCAATCCTATAAACGTTACATAGGTTTTGTCAGTACAATATGTTAAAATACACACGAATTTTTCGTTCAAATAGTGTAATTTGCTTAAAATTTGTACAGCAATTAATTTGTATAACAGGTTTTTTAACTTTTAAGTTAAAATAAATAAATGCAGTTAAAATTTGTAGTTTCATTGATTAGGTTATACAAACAGAAGTACAAGAAGTAAATATATGGTGAATAATCTTACTAATATTAATGCGAAAGTTTCGAAGGATGGATGAATAGATGTTTACTCGTATTACTACCTATCTCTGGTAAAGAATTCACTACTCAATAAGTTTTTTTTAATGCCGCTGGGCAACAGCTCGTAAAATCACTAGTTATTTACTAATAATTAAATCTCACAAATGAAAATTTAGTCCAGTATGAAGACTAATAAAAATGCATTGTTACTGTAATCAGGTACCTTTATTAATTTAACAAAATGAAATGAGAGCAGAAGTCAATTCTGAACAATACTTATGCAGTGTCAATGTTCAAAAGTACGACAATGAGTATACGCCACGAAAACTTTTTAATATAAGTATTATTTTAACAAAAAAGTTTTAATTTCCTTTTAAAAAAAAAAAATCACATTTTGTATGTTACAAGAGAATGTTGCCCTTGACTTTTTCAATTTGTTCTTTAACTGTGAATGTGATATAAAACAAGTAATACCCTGCTTCAGGTTTTAGTAACAATTTTAGTAATATTACAATAACATATGATGTTTTTAACACATTTTATATTACATTGAACTAATATTTAAAAGGCAGGCATAATTGAACTTCGTTGAACGAAATTAATATAACTTCCTTAACATGGCACCATTCTTAGAGCATTCACATTACAATGTTCAAGTAAACTAAATCAACTGACAAAGAAAACTTCCTGTTAAAATAGTTAACATTTCACAACTTATTTATAGATTGTCAAACACCAATAATTTCTTTATTTGACTTAACTTCCAACGCCTATAATGTATTTGAAACAATAAATATCCTTAATGACGTTAACGTAATTACGTTGGCATCCTATTTTCTTATTAAAACGTTAAAATAGTGAATTGTTCTGTTTTATTCATGTAAGACAAACAAAACAACAACTCTTACATCAATCTAAACAATTCTGTCATTAAAAGCCTACTCTCATATACTTCATATTTTACTATCATAACAATAGATTTAAATTATAAATTTCATCTAGCTTATTATTACATATAGTTATTTCCCATTAGTTATGCTTTGCTTAAATTGGTAGTTCCCTTTAAAGCAACACAAGTTATTTAAAGCCTTTGCTTAGTCAACATTTAATAAAATTATTAATTTACAAAACCAGTTTTATTTTGTTATTAATTAATACCAATAATAGGGTTTTATTACTTTCAAAGTTATATTAGAAACAATTACAAACCTTACTTTAATTATTAGCTGTATGACTAGTTTAATATTTAGTTTTTTATATTTTATATATAATAATGTCAATGTTTGTTTTTAAATTTTCAATAATTTAAATTACAGAAGCATTGCTTCTAAATGCCAATTAATCATTTAAATATTTTTCATTAAAACTTGTATAAATTACATATCCGTTGGCAAGATGTCGGGGATAAGATATTTACAAAGATCCATTTCTGAATTCACAAATGTCACCTTTCCTGCCGTATTCTCATCTAACCTGAAATTATAGAGCACTTTTTAAATTTCAAATTAATCAATCAATTTATAACATAATAATTTTATTTTTCATTAATATGTTGTATTTTGACAATTATGATTTTACATGAAATCATATGTAACTTACCATCCTTTGATCACAGCCCAGCAACCAGCAAAAAATGCTGGGGAATTAATAATTAAACAAACACCAAGCCTCTCTGGGTAGTGTCGGCTGAGCAGCCAAATAAGATTCTTGAGAACCTGATAATCCATACATGATAATGTGAAGTTGTTCAAATCAAATACAATGCACAGATTGTCTACTACTTCTTCAAAACATTTTTTACTTGCATCATCCTGAAAAAGTTAAAAAATGCTGGCATTAAAACTTGTTGTTCACACTTTTTGTTATCAAGATTGTTACAAGAAGTTAAGTTTTCACTATGACATTCCACAATGATTATATTTTTTAAATTTTACAATCCAAAGGTTTCTCGACTACATGAAAAGTCATACACCAAACATTTTTATACATTTAGAACTTGCATAGTGATGGGACTACTGTAATACAAATAAATATGTTCACATCTTTTTATCTCCTCTTTTTAAATGAATCTGGTACTAATCTAAAAGGTTATCTTTACTTTGATAAAAAGCCACAAATGTCTACTAACCAAGCAATATACAATAAACTTAGTAAGGTCATCAATATTTCTATCACTTGAACTATGATTTTTAGCTGGAATATAGATAATTGGCCTTCCCACAATATCTCTATGTCTTAGTACTCTTGCTTTGTCATTATACTTTTCTATTAATTCTTTGTTTGTGTGTAGTTCTGCTACTCCATATTCCGTTCTCCATTTGTTTGTCTTTAAAATAGCCTGTAAATTAAAAATTTAGATAGTTTAGTTTAATAAGCCATATGGTACAAAATATTCATAAATATTTGTACTATTTACGCAGTTATTTCTAAAATCTGAATAATTTAATCATAAAATATATTTCTTAATGCTGTTAATGACATATATATATTCGGTAAACAATATAATTACCGAAAATGATTAATACCTGAAATGTGCTGTCGACGCTTTTAAAAGCTCTTAAATATCTACGTAAAGAGTAATCATTATGATACTGTGCGGGATCTGCACTGACGATTAAATTCATTCTCTCCTTTAGTAGTTTAAAATCTTCTTCATTCACTGGTTTCAGTTCTTCAGCCATCGTAAATTATTTATCACTCAGTAGCTACACTTAAATAAAACTATGTGTAGTCTTAGGAATGCGAATACAAACACGAGAAAATAATGTAAAAACTACGTCCAGATACACATAGCTGAGTTAAATGCTATAAGAATTGAGGAAATTAGAAATAGATAAGAGTGATAAACCGTATGTCAACTCTGCGTCATCAACTGTCAATCTGTCAAACGGCGGATTCGGATATCTGACCAATGATGTAAAATGCAAGATGAATCTATACTAATATAATAAAGCGTAAACACACACTTCTTTGTTGCCTAAGATGTCAGCAATCGCAGCATATTTTTGAATAATTCTTTTTTAATAAAAGGCCCTACTCTTACGTCACGCTTTAGGCTATATATTTTCACGCCACTAAACTTAGGGGGTAAATATTTTGGATAAAAACCCTAATGTGGGAAAGAGACCATAAGTTGCTGCCCACATCAAGGTTGCCATGGTTGTCATCATGTCATGTCATTTTGACATTTGCAATTGATAATTTGACAAATGTAGGTAAACAATGAAATATTTTTTTTTATAATTTCACGCGGATGAAGCCGCAAGGGAACAGCTAGTATTGTATAATTTTTTTCTATAATAAAGCGCATATTATTAGTTTCGAATTCATTCCGGATCAGATTTTTATTCCGATATGTTGTAAAAAGGGAGCGGTTTTAGTACTTAGATTTTTCACATTCTAATTTTAAATACCAAAAAACAATGCGATTTAAATCTTAGTGCTTTTATAAAGAAGAGTAGGATACGCTAAAAGCGATCAATTGAATTACCTTTGTTAACCATTATCGTAGTACGAAATTGTTTCAATCGAGATATAACTTATCTCAAACTCAAGATAATATCGCACCTAAGTGATTCACTTCTTCAAAACATTTCATCTTTTACTATTTGTGTTTTTTCAAAATATTTTATAACGATTAGGTACGTAGATGTTCAGTAACAGTTTAATACTAAAAATATCTGAAATACTTTGATAATGATTTAGCTTTTGGTAAATGCAAAATTTTGGTTTCAATTACATACATTTACCCTGTACTTAATATACGGATTAAAATAATCTACTATCTCAGAAATTTGGACACATCTGGCTTTCGTAATTTTATTAGAACATGCAAAAAACATTACTGCGCTGTGTCGCGCTAGGACAACGTAGTTAAATGATGTATTGGCTTTTAGACGAATTTTACGTAAAAATGTTTGAACAACGTAGTCGATGTTTAGTTAATTAAGCACCTGGGACTTTTTCCCTCAAGCTAAAGAAGTCGTATTAACTTTTAGAAATATAATATGACAGATAAAGTAGTAAGAGAAATTGCGAGGAGAAAAAGTTGTAACTTTTGAACGTGATGGGAAACCGCGAATGTAATTTTATTTATTACTAGCTGTTGTTCGCGACTTCGCCCGCGTGAAATTAAAAAATATAGCCTATGTTACTCACAGATAAATTACCTTTTTGACTTCTGATTCTGTTGCATCAGAGAGCGCTGTATTTATAACGCGAGTTTCTACTGCCGATACATGCGTACCACAATATGTTGTTAAATCTTTTTTTTCTAGATGAATAAAAGGGATCAGATTAAATTTTTGTACAAGAGTAGTACTTGAAGTTTACGATATTTCAATACATGGAATGAGTAAGCTATCGACGTCTGTGAGCAATTTGAGAATAACCATGTACTGTGACATTGTTGACAGTGGTTTGTGAATAATTAATAGGTAATTGTGTTCGTCAGATGAAATTCCCATTATTAGTGGTATTCTCCAGCTATCAATATACCAGGCTGACTAAATGAAAGCAAGACTAAAGGAACTCACTCTTCAAATTTGCTCAAGCAATTTAGGTTATAGGACGTCAGAAAGGAAATATACAAAAACCCGTGATAAATTGTATCCACTTGTCAGTCATTTAAAAAAATAATTAAATTTATTGAATCTTTAGATATTTAATCGTTTACTTAGGTTTTATAAAAGATTAAATTAAGTATTATTTTCAATGTTTCAAATCAATCTTAATTCCAAATCAATCATGATATCGTTATAGATTAGAATAAAATAATATAACAAAATATTAATAATGCTAATCTATTGTATTCACGAGTAAAAACTAAAGGTGAGAAATAAAAAAAACGTCTTATTGATATTAGTCTGAATATATATATTTATATCTCAATATAAAGACAGTACGTTTTTTTCCATTTATAATATTACCTCAATCTTACTAATATTATAAATGCAAAAGTATAGATGGATGAATGGATAGATGTTAGAGTTTACCGCCTAAACGGCTGTACGGATATCAATGAGATTTGGCTTATAAGTAGAACAAAATCTATAAGAAGACATAGGCAACTTACTTTTTTTTTAATTCGACGCGAAGTACATACTCAATATTTAAAAATTAATAAAAGAAAATATTTAATTGCAATTATTTTTATTTTCTGTCATCCTTATAAGCGTGCCGTTTATGTCAAGAGCCCGTTAACAGTAAATGACGGTAGATGTCCAATACGTCTTCTGAAATCAGCGATGGTGCAACAGAAGCTGTAGCCAAGATCAACGCGGTCGGGTCGCCATTTGAGCCAATTGAAGGCGTTGTTGTTGCGGCAGCGGTCGGTACAGAACTGCAGGTTGCGAGCCTCCGCCTGGGTGTAGTGAGGGTTGTTGATGCTTATGAAAGCGGTGCCAAGACGTCGCGATGAATCGTAGGCCACCTTGAAATAAAAGTTATTAGTAGTTAATTACTTAAGAATTACGGATGTCGTTAATCTTGTTTCAGCATAAATCTTTTGATTTACAAAGATTAAGCTAACTAACCTTGTAGAAGTACTGGGGAACCGGAATCTGATTGTTGTTATGAAGGAAGATATCGACGAAGCGGTTGTTAGCATTGCGCAGTTGCGTCACTCCGAATGTTCCCGTGTAGATGACTGTGTTGTAACCAGCAGCTCCGATGCGAGCACGCAGATCCTATATTTTTACAATATCTTTCAAATTATTTGAATACTTGAGTACAGGTTACAGATAGTTAGTAAACTACCTGAAATTAAACTCAAGACATATCTTAATGTATGACTAATTAACACAGATAAAATGATTATGATCTTTGAAATTAAGTGCACTTTAGTGACCTGTTCAAGATTGTTCCAATTGCCAGCATTGAATGGCTGCCACTGCGGAGCGCAGTTGATGAAGTAGAAGGTGGCACGCTGTCCAGTCGCGAATACAAAGTCACTCTTGGCGGCGAGGTGACCACGCGCCAGGAACTGGTGGCTGGTCACATATCTATCGGCCAGAGAATTGCCAACAACGCGAGCAATAGAAAGTTTCTGTTGAACTTGTGTGTATCTGTTGTTTACATCGACGCCAGGGAAGAAGCTGCCAGCTAAAATAGAATATCGTATAATAATAAATTCATTAAACCAATTTGGTCGGTTAAAATTCCCGCAATTTATTACGTTAAGATACTAGCTGTTGGCCTGCGGCTTCATCCGCGTGAAAATATAAAAACTTTATTTTATTTTTTACATTTGTCAAATTCTCAATTGCAAATGTCAAAATGACATGACATGATGACAAACCATGGCAATCTTGCTTACTTGATGTTGGCAGCAACTTATGATCTCTTTCCCACATTAAGGTTTTTATCCAAAATATTAACCCCCTAAGTTTAATGACGAAAAAATATATAGCCTAAAGCGTAACGTAAGTGTAGCGCTTTTTATATGCTGTAATTGCTGACATCTTAGGCAACAAAGAAGTGTGTGTTTGCTCTTTATTATATTAGTATAGATAGCATAATCAATACTGATAACAAGTAAATTTGATGTTCTTATGTACTTATGTACTTATAAACTGTTAAAATATTTTGCTTTTAGTTCATGCTTCTGGTACGATGATGATTTAAGTCGAGGGTATAACTCGCAAAAACAAAAACGATTAAATTAGATTGGAATGGAATGATATAACGTACCCATCCAGCTAGGTCTATCCACCCCGGTTTGGTGAACAGCGTTCGTAGCCCTCTGATCGTACCAAACATACAGAACTTCCAAACGCCTCTGGTCAAAGCAAGACCAGTAAAGAGGGTAGAAAACGTTGTTTACGATAAAACCGACCCTTAAAATAGAATAAATATGAGTATACATCAATTGTCCCTATTCTCTGATGTTTTTGTTTTATACCTAATGCAAAACTTTAACATTAATATTACCTGATAACCAAATTGTTGTTAAAACAGCGTTGATTTGTTCCTTGTGCCTCGTGGTGAGAGTGACTTGAGCAAGTCAACTGGCCAAAAGCTCCATTTCCGTTCAACCAACCAGATCCAGAAACTAGATTGTTGTTAACACATCGGGCAGTCTGCAAACATTATCATTAAAAAACAAGTAAAAGAAAACGTCGCAAAGCAAACGAGAACATCTGTAGAATTTTTATAAAGGAAGCTAATATGCATTAGTATTAACGGAATATAATGTGTGACGCAATTTTTTAAAGCAAGAACCCTATAAAGGAATCAACTTGACTTACACCAATGTTAACGTTTCTAGAAATATTCGGGTGTCGAATGGTACGTCCAGATCCCGTGCATGCAATGGTGACTTGATCGCCCGTGTTGAGGCGAATCTGACCGGAGTTACCGTGCGGCGTTAGGTAGTTGTTACGATGGATGTAGACCGGCTGCGGTTGACCGAGATCGCCTCGGACACGGAATCTGCATCCTGTACGACTATTGTATTTATATGTGGTTGTAATACAAATAACAAGAACTATAATTTTTGTACTGAATCTTTTATACTTGTTTAGTAATGTTTAATAGTTGAAAGTATTTACCGCTACGAGCATCGAACTGTGTTGCGTTATCATTATTGCGCTGCTGGATTTCAAGCCAAGAATCTAAGTAATCTTCAAAATCATCTTCGTTGAGAACAAAGGCGAGTTCACCGGGTTCGGGCAAATCACCCAGGTTTGCCGGTAGAGACAGAGCTCCAGCTAAAATTACCGCAAGCACAAATATTAACCGCATTTCTGCTTTTTATGTTGGTAAATTTTATTAGATATGAAAGGCCTAATTGGCCTTCCTCTATAGCGAGAAATGCAGATTTTTTGGCGATGGCAATAGAATATATATTGGTGCTATCAATTTGTGGGAGGGTAACAATGTACATCATAGTAGATAATAAGATAACGAAGGCATTAAAATAGATAATAATATAATGAGGATAACAGTCTTCTTATACGCCGTAAGTGAACATACACATATCAAATTTGTATACAAAAATGTAAAGGATGAACAGTGTTTTAAAGTCGTGGAAATGTGTAATCTGTAATTTATCTTATAGAAGAATTTTCAGGGAGCTAAAGAATATTGCAGACGTATCAGATTGGCCGTCGAGTCTCAGGACGAAGCTGACTACCGGTATCATTAAAATTAAATGATAATTATTACGTAACTTATTAAATTACTAAAAGATTTGTTACACACCTCTTCCACTTTATCAGCTATACATACGAGTCCAGTTGTCGCTATCGTCACATCTCGATCGCGTGATTTTCGAAGGACCCTGAAGTTTGAAACCAGTTTTGTTTTCAGATAAACCGTACAAGATAATTCACCATAATCTGAAAGATTTTTTTTTACAATTATTCCTATCGATATTGATATTAAATCCAAGAATTTTGGTAAGAAAAGCCGATTTAATTTGATTTATAAATAAACGCAATTAGTTTATTTTGCATACAAAGTATCAGTGGTTTAACCAGGTATTAGATATAAGCCAATCTTATCCAATGTCTTCATAATGATAGTGTTTTACATACCAAAATGTTTTATGACTTCCTTTTAACATCGTTCGACGGTTTTTATCTTACCATACATACAAAGAGTTAATCTAACCGAGTATTTCGTCTCCCATAACACGTTTGAACATCTCCCTTGTTCTCTGTAAAAACAGATATGTGTGTAGAAAAGTACGATAAGACAAAGTGGGTGCACGTGCCTAAAAGCGTGAGATAATAAGGAGACATGAAGTATTCAGTACTATACAATGGTAATACTGTCTCTGATGCATATTTTAAAATAAAAACTTTGTTCATATTAAATTGTAAATAATCTAAATCGAAATTTTTTTAGTTCATTTCGTCGTGTCTATAAAGGAGGCGTTCGGTTTGTCAAGTACAATATTCCTTACATACACTCTGACAGTAATTCTTTTGCATACAAAACTTTTAAGTGTCTAGTAGTTATATTTTTAATCGAAAAGTTGTTCATACCACGAATAAAGGCAACGTCTCTAATAACACTTTGCCCTGTCTACGTTACTTGCGAAAAATACGATAGAACAATTTAACAATTTAGATAGTTTCATAACTTTTACTTGAAGGTTAAAATGGATCAAAGTGATTAGTAAGTCAAATTAAATTAATAACAGAAGTAGTTTAGCCAATGCCATATCGAGGCTTATAGTTTCAAACTTGTGAGCCATTACCCGCTTGACTGCGGCTCGCGAAATCTGAACTAGCATTAAACTGTTCCCGCCTATGTTATATTAATATCCGAAGCCAGCGTTTTCGTGATATTGTACAGGTAAGGGCAGGAAATTGCTATTAAACTGACAAAGTTTTCGGAATTGAATGTAAAGCATACTTCATTCAACACGATGTGTATCCCCCTAAAGCCTGCTACACGTACAGTTTTTATTGCACAGTTTTAACTGAACATTGTAATTGTACAATTAAAATTGACGAGTGTAAGCAAAACTTACAACTGTACAATTTAACTGACAGATAAATTGCCTACACACGTCCTTTGTAACTGAACTGTTTTTATTATTTCCTAATTATTTATCGCTTATCTTATTTTACAAGAGGAAGCAAAAACAATTTGATATCAATTTTAAAGTAATAGTCGATTATTTTACGTAAACCATCGAAGGGCATGCATCAAATCAACAATAACATGAAATCAAAATTGTAATATCACGCGTTGAAAAATTATTTGAGCTAAGATTAAGTGAGCTTTAACAAAGATTAGCTCGATAATACTCAAGTACTATCGAATTTAGCTTTGATTGATAAAAACGATTAACACTGATTGCGTCAACGGATTAGAGTTAATAAATGATATGAAGAAGACATTGAATGCGAAGCAAATAAGTGGGCTTGGCAGCTAACAAACTCCTTGGTCGTGGAAGACTGTCGAAGTATCTTGCTGAGTATAAACATAGATAATGCTTTTGATGTAAGAAAGATGTCAGTAAGAGTTTAGTCTAAACATGTGAAGAGTAATCTCAAATTTATTTGTAATATATTTAAATTTATTATATTGTTATAATTTGGTATCTACCAGTTACGTATCCAGTAGTTGCCTGATAGATTTGCAGTAACTGATAATCTAATTTTAATGCAAGTGTGGACAATGCTAATTGAAGAAAAAATCTAATCCTGCGTTTATTATCTTATCGTATGTGATGGTAACACGTCAGTAACACACCTAATTACTTGCCTAATCACAGTTTAATTCATTATCACCATTGTTATGTCACGCTCAAATCACGAATACTAAACAGTTCTTTGCTTTTCAATAAATGTTTAACCCTTTTTTCCACTAAGCTAATATGGAAAATCCAAATAAAGTAATTGTGTACAAAATGGAAACTCGCATTTGTAGTATAAATTACATATCATTTTTATTTTGTATTCGATGTTTAAACCTTTTAATGAAAAAAAATATATACGAGGTACATGAATTTGCTATTGAATAATGATAAAGTTACCAATTAGATATTTAATCTTCAAATCGTATTCGCAGTAAGTTGATACTCTCAAGGCAAATACGATGTTTAAATACGTAACGTCAATAAATTGTACAATTTGTTTACAATAAAATTATTTCAATCATATGTACTTACTTAAAAATGACCTATGGCATATTGTTAATAGCTGTTATTCCGCAAAAAGAAATGTCGTAATTTTTAAAATTCATGTCGTAGCATGCAAACTTCTAGATAATTAGAGTTTAGGTTAATTTCGTGTGGGAGTTTACATGGCATTTATTTCAATTTCTCACGCAAGCCGGGTATTAAAAAGGGGTTTGAATAATACAGTTACGTTTAAAACATATCTTAAAGAAGTTTAGAAGCTAAGCAAATATGCACTATTTCTTGTGAAGGAAATGTAGGCCAAATTAATTGTAGCTAAATGTAGAATGAAATTAAATGTCTTCGTTTTAAAAATGAAACTAAACAAGGGACTAACTAGTTCAAAGAATTTTTTGGATTAAAATTCATAAACAAAATAATATGGTAACAATAAATTTTGAAAGCAAAAAAATGAGCTTCGACATAGTCCATAAGTCAATAGGGTGTACCAACACGTATCATTGATTTGCTTATTTTCGAACTTAAATTGGAGGAGTTGTTTGTTTTGTTACAGCGGTGTATAACTGTTATTTATGGCGTCTAAAAATATGTCTTTGCGAATATTATAGATGACTGATGGCGAATAGATTGTTGGATTTCTGAAGTTTCCATTTATTTTATAATTATCTAGGGATTAATTAGTGTTAGGTTAACCTAAGTTACAAAGGAGAATAACCTAACTTACGTAGTTCGGAAACGCATTTCATGAAGTTATCGAACCAAAAACACTAACGAATAGTTAAAAGTAGCTGGGAAACCGGCCATAAATGAAGTAAGTAGAAGAACTAATGCAGTGTATACACTTTTATATTAACTTATCAACTCATTTATTTACTCACAAAACAGAATCATCAATACAAGTATAACAGTGGTAGAGCCCGCTTTAACATCTTAGCACGAATGGGTCGGCTCGCCCGGTGCAATACCACGACCACACGGAAGACAGGCGTGAAGCGGAAGCAATTCCGCGTTTCGTCTGATGAGTGTGGTGCCGGAGGCCCAACTTTAGTCCCTTTCCCGTTCCACCCATTTCTTATAAGGAAGGGTTTGGATGGGAAAGTGGATTTGACGGTGGAGGAGACGCATAGGAAGGGGAAATATCCTCTTTATGTGCGTCTTCTCCTCCGACGATTTAGGGTAGGCAACACATCTGCAATTGCGGATGTCTATGGGCAGCGGTCGCTTCGCCATTTCGGCGGATTTAGGTGGCCGCTTGCTCGTTTGCCACCTTATCGTATAAAAAAAAAATATCAAGGCAGTGGAATTCCACGGTAACAAATAGCATTTTCTTATGTAAGCACTCCAATTTCAATTTACAGGTATATCTAAATAAGTTTTATTAATGTTATTACAACTGCACATTAACATATAAATTACAATCTTTTATACCTAACATATTTTATATGCATTCCGGCACAGCAATACTCCTGCGTATAATTAAATGCAGCACCCTAGACCAATTTGCAGTAAAATCTTAATAAAGATACAACATTAGTCTCGTGTAATAAATTGTTTTCTATAAAACAACAAGTGCAATCTATTAATAATTTCTATCTTATCCAATTTGATGAATAGGTTTGTTTGTTTTTTGTCCAAGTAAATTCAACAACAATTACTAGCTTCTTCGAATGATTTTAATATTTTGGTCTGAATTCTCCTTTAGTACAAAACAGCAAAAGATTTAACGCATATGTCCATAACACTAGATAACGTAGGTTAACATATTACGCATTACAAATTCCGCATTACCGCTGACTCAAAGGTAACCACCTGGTCGCGCTGCATTAGCATTTAGTACTGCACATTCCTTACTTTCAAAGCTAATGTAATTCACGCCGCAGCTCTTTGATTTAACGTGTTAGTGAAAAATAAACCTCGAAATATTCATTTAATACCTATTTTCTCCTTGTTTATATTTAGTTAAATCAAGTATTAGTTGCTTTTGCAATTATTGATTTTACAAGACTACGGATAAGCAATCAAGAAAAAAATTAAAAACAAAATATACGAGAGATACGTAAGTAAATTTTAATTTGTAATATTTTTTCCGCCAAACAGTTAATAAAGGTAAGCGTAATTGAATTTCTTCGAAGTATTTTCTCTTTCATCTTTTTCCTTACAGTAATCGGAAAGACTTTTGGCAGGTAACTAAACAGTAATTTGGAACATTAATGGTAAAGTAAATCTTCAAAATATAATTCAGTAATATAAAGGTAGTACTGGATGCAATAACTTTTGTTCGGTACAGATGACACGGGTTCGGCACATTCGGTGGCACAAGTGGGTAGTTTTAAATATCTGTCCAGTACGGTCGGGCGCGGCCCTGCGGAGAGATGTGCGGGAGAAAGAGTTGTGTGCAAGCAGCCAAGCGAGTAAGTCGATTACTGAAGGTGCGAGTTCAAAGGTCATCGGAAGTGGTTGCTTGTCCGACTACCCGAAAGACATATAGACGTGTCATTTTTGTTAGCAAACGGGGTCTCTTTGAATTAAGGTTTCGCGTTTGGAACAATAATGGTGCATACATGGAGTATCTCTGGCTCCTATATATTTGACAGGACTAAACTTGATTCGATTGACACCGACAGAGACCAGGCACGTGCAGGCTGTGGGGCGGGCATCGAGTAGGTAAATACTACTTAATCATCCTACATTCCCCTTGTTTACAATATTTTGCCCTCAGGTGCATGCGTAATTTAAGGGCAGGTTGTGCCGAGAGACCGAACCCGTCGTGTTCTTTACCTTCTTCTCGTATACTAACGAATATACTATATAATATACTATAGTAAGTATAGTATAGTTTATAATCAATATTAGTGAAAGATAAAACAGATGCGAAATGAAGTATCAACGAAATGAAATCTGTTCTGTAACAGATTGGAATCACGATTTCGACAGGCTTATTGATTTCAATCAATTAACGGCCTTAATCAGCCCGTATCAAATGAACTTGTAATTATTCATGCGTTTAAGTGAAAATCTATCGGTAATTAGGAACGATAAGCATGTAATATCATTTTGAATGCGTTGGAAAATCATTCAAAGTATTCAGATTAGAAAAATGCTGGACATTTTTTTTAATAGAGAGATAATAAACATTTTTTTTATTTTTCTCTAGTGTCTCGTTCACAAAGCAATTAGCGTGGCTTCCCGGCGCTCCAGTTTCTGGTCTTTTGTTTTACCGAGTGCAATTATTTAGAAACGTCCAAAAATAAAATTGTGAATGGCATCATTCTCTCAGCATCCGTCGAACAATAAATTTTTGATATCGCAGTTCATTATTCCTATTATAACGAAGCAAACTTTTTATCTAAAGATTTTATTGTCAAATCTAACTCGCGCGACATCCTCTATGGGAGGAATGTTTGAGTGTGTGAGTGAATAACACATTTAAAACATTAAAAACATATATATAAATACAATTAACATACTCGTACTTGCCTCCCTAACTGGCAGAAATAATGATTACCAAAAAGGAAGATAATTTTCTCTCGCTTTTCTCCCGCTTTTCTTAGATCTCACGCCTTTAGGAATATCTCACTCAAGGGAATTCAAACGTAAAATTTTCTTTGTTTAATCTGCACTGGTGAGAAATGTCGGTAAAGGTAACACAAAGTTATTAAAGTGATAGTATTTTTCCTTTGTATTCTCTTGCACTTAATTTTTCATCTTATAAATGAATAGCAACTCATTTCGTTGCTTGGATAGATTACATAAAAATGTTTGTTTTTAGTTCATGTTTTAGTTTTTATATTATAGACTAGCTGTTCCCGTGCGGCTTCATCCGCGTGAAACTATAAACACTTTATTTTATTGTTTACCTACATTTGTCAAATTATCAATTGCAAATGTCAAAGTAACGTGACATGATGACAAACCATGGCAATCTTGCTTCCTTGATGTTGGCAGCAACTTATGGTCTCTTTCCCACATTAGGGTTTTTATCCAAAATATTAACCCCCAAGTTTAATGGCGTGAAAATATATAGCCTAAAGCGTGACGTAAGTGTAGAGCTTTTTATTAAAAAAAAGAATTATTCAAAGATATGCTGTAATTGCTGACATCTTAGGCAACAAAGAAGTGTGTGTTTACGCTTTATTATATTAGTATAGATTATGGAATATCGTACAAAATAGTTTTTCCAACTGTCCAACCTTATACCCTTACCAATTGGATTTGTTGTTTTTAGAAAACATGTTCAAGACAACCGAGAAACTTGTGTTAGTAGAAATGTTATTTTACGTATTTTACAAATGTTGTTTTACTTTTTGTAATTCAAATGCTATAAATAATGTATCTGGCAGCAGAGTCCAACGCCGGACTTTCAAAGACTGAATCATTTATAAAATTCTCACGTGTGTAAATATTAGTTATAACATTTATACCTAAAATAATATACCCCTTCGAAGTAAAAAATAACATACATACGAAAAGATAACCTCCATTTTTTGGGAAGTTGGTAAAAAATATCTGATATGATAGCGTGGATTATCACAGCAAATATTACCTAAACAAATATTACCAACAAGATTCTGTAATTATGTATTTCCTAGTTTGTTTTTCCTTAATTATCTTTGGAGGTCCTTTGTATTCATTATAGTTACCTTATTAAGCTACAAAGCTTAATTATAAAATTGTATACCTAAATTTAATTTTAATAATTAAATGTTTTCTCAATAGTGTATGATGTTTAAATTGAATTATTTTCTTGTTATATACATGTTTTTAAAATCAGTTTACGAGATTTTTTAAATATAAAAGATAGAGTACGTCATCAACAAAGATATTAAACAAAGCATGGTGTCGTCTCCCTGAGGCGTCATATCGTCCTTAAACAGTCTAAAAGGTGAGATATAACAATACTAGTCCATTAGAATTCAATAAAGTCTGGCTAACAAAGAGGCACTACGATGACAAGCTTTTATAATGTTAGACAAAGGCAAACATAATTGTTAATCCCATATAACAACGCGTGTAATGCCACTTTTGTTCCACTAATGGACTTAAAGAATATTATACCTCCAGAGCGAATATGAGTCATGTTAAAATAAGAGTTCTTAAGTTCTTTCTGCAACCATTTTAATAAGATACTTATATTACTTAGTAGTCAACAATGTTTCCTATTAAAGTAATATTTTACTGTAATATTCATAAGAAAATGATCAATAAAAAAAAGATCGTCATGATTTATACTTTTAGTAAGTCCATAAAGTAAAGCTTGTTATCTAGTTTGTTACATTAGCTCTCAGTACACGTTACTCGAAAATAAAATGATGCCTTCATAAATAACGCGCAGCGTGAAATCCCTCGCGAAAATATCCAACAACAAAATGAAACATGTATTTTAAAGGGTAGGGAATTGTTTAGTAGTTCAGTTAAACAATGATTATTTATGTGTAACTATACCTTCAATGTTACTTCTTTTCTTAAAATATTTGTTTTATACATTTTAAAAGATTATCAAAGGTTTTGTTATAGATTACCTTATTTTGTAGGCTATTATTTGTCTACCACGCAGTAAGTCGAATGAAAATAGCAAAGATAATGTAACGTATGTGTCAGTAAACTGTAACCAGAAGCGGCCGCTATCTGATAAAGTGAATTGGCCTCCGGTGTATATTTAATTGAGATACTAGTTACCCGTCCTGTGAGCAGCTCCCGAGGGAGCGCGTGCGAACACACAGCACACATTATAATTACTGCTACATACGAGTATGTTCAAGCTTTTACCTAATTAAGATATTGCAATATATTTAGGAAATTCAAATTATTTCAAATAATTTTTATAACTTTTTTGTCACTACTCATTGCTTGAATTATACAATTCTCGATCTAATGGAAATCTACTTTTGATACAAATTATAAATTTTGATATTGGTTAAGAGTACTAAATAAAAGATTACAATTACTAATTATTAAACGAATGTCACTACGCACAGACCTAGTAGGGCTACGCTTAATGCTACCCTTAATGCTACGCTCACACTACGGTAAGACGTAGACTCATGCTTAGAACTACGCAAATATTAGCGCTACAAGCACTACACTTAGCGCTACGGTTCCCGTCGTAGCGGTTTGCTGTATGTTACTTAAAATAAAAATAATAAATTCATTATGACATTTAATGTTGTTGAACGAATTCACATAAAGTTACACGGCCCTAGTTCTTGTTTATATGAAATTATATCGAGTTTATATCTAAGACTATCATGATCATTATAATGCTGGCGGTATGCGGGGACTATTTCATTGCGATAACTGATATTACGAGCAGCTTGTGGCACAAAGCAAGCCCGCTAAACGGAATGCCTTTGTACTGACGATGGCATTATGTTAGATCCGCAGGGAGCAAGCTTGCACCACATATATAGCGATAGAATTTACTATTATTTGTTATAGTATTTTGATAAACATTCTGAAATACCCACAAGTATAAGGTGGTAGAGAATTCTTTAACAATCAAAATTATACTTAAAGGAGAATTAATTTAATCAGATTGAGTACATTAAAGTACAAATTTAAGAAAACAGAATATGTAATCCACAGCTGCTCTTAAAACTGCTTGAACCTAATTAAAACTTACTTCGTTTTATTTTATTATTTGTATTTGTATTATTTTTAATTACATAGATATTAAATAAAGATGATTGCTGTGTGCATTCGTTGTTCTATATTTATGTCGGTGCTCTAATTAACAGCGAAGTAAAGCCGAGTGAACTAACAGTCATTAAATTATTTTGCCAATTAATTCTATCCCGATCGCCGTATAAAGTTTCATCTATGTACATTGAATTTAAAAGATTTTTATTTTCTTGCCTAGGAACTTTCTCCGAACTATAGACAACAAATAATAATTAGCGAAATTGTTTCACCTGTTGACACGTGATGCGATGACCAAGAGAAATAGAAATTTATTTTGTTTCTTCTCTGGAACACGTCACGAGTTCTTTGGGGTAGACTTAGTAAGTTAAACTTAAAGTAGGTATGTGAACTTCATGAGTGTCACTATAAGTAACATTAAATGCTGATGGTATATAATATTTCCCAAACAAACATAACATCTAACACACAGCTAACGCCTGCTATGCGATTAAGTGAACTAGCCTCCTGTGAATATTTAATTGAGAAACTAGTTAACCGTCGTCAAGGTTGCTCCCGGGGGAATGTACCCAAGGAATTGTGTTCACGTAGGCCGGTTTAACATGGACTTTGAGAAAGTTGTTTTCACAAATAAACTTGTTTGAACATAAAAAACTCATTATTTAATATACAGTGAAGTCACGTATTCGATTCGACATAAATTAACGAAAAAAGAAATAATAGGTAAAGGAAAGTGCTTGAGTATATCTGTTTAAAATAAAATTATTTACCTCGAAGAATATAAAAACGTGTTACTTTAAATTGAAATTAAATTACCTCACTGCAGTAAACGGCATTGCATCAAAAACTATGAATTCAAAACTATTTGCGTTGCGCAGCTATTTTAGCAATTAATTATTCGCCTGTATCACATTTCTTATTCAACGTTGTATTAACTTGAAAATTTCAAGATAAAAATATATTTTCAAGATAGATTTTATTATATGTATAAATGGAATGGACCTGTCAAAAGAGTTTAAGACAAATTGTACTGAGACGGTCGCACCATTTATTCTGTTCTTATAAAATTTATGATCCACGAAAATAAAATAATTGAGGCGCTTCGAAAACGATTCCTCTTACAATTCGAAGATATAATTCTCGATGTATTGTAAAATTTTAAAGATTAATTATACAAGAAAAGATAGGAAATATACTACTAATTTAACTTATAACATCTTAGGACCCTTTTTAGACCTTAAACGGTAAATGAAAAAACTTTCCTCATTTCCTATTCATTTTCACCTTTGATCTCTTACAAAGTAAAGGCGTAACATGCTAACGAAAAGATTTATGTGACTATTAATAAAGTTTTAACTCTTAAAGTTATAAGCAAAGCTATCATGTAATTTGACTTTTGTAATAAAGTAAATTCAAGTAACATTACTACATTCAGTCCTTAGAGATATAAATTAAAATAAGTTACATACATTTGTACGTCTGTACATTCCAAATCTTAGTGTGTTATTTCCTACATCGCGAAATTCGTTGAAAGTTTTTGTGTCTAAAAAATTCAGGAACGTAGCTCTGTAATTTTTGTGCGCGAGGTCTTAATTAGCCCCATTCCGGTCGCGGGATAGGTGAGTACCGTAGAGATAACTTTTTGTAACCTTTAGAATTTTGTGCGGATTGAATGTTGTATATTTTTGAGTACTCATATGTAATTATGAAGATGAGTAAATCAATGAATTTATTGAAAGTTATGTAGTTATTTAATTTTCGCATCCGAAAGATCAGTCCAATTGCAGTTGAGAGTTATTCGATTCGCATTTTCCCTTGAGCATTATAGGGTTACTTAATAAGTAAGCTGAATAAAATTTGATTACTCGACGGTAGTAAGGCGATTAATCTATTTATGATGTAAGTAATCCAGCAACAGAGAGTAGCATAGAGAATAGCTTCTTTGTGAATAGTAAAACATCGTGTATGGCAGCCGCTCTCGTCAACCTAATGAGTTGGCAAACAGCCAGCCTTGAACGTGCAAATGACTTGTTTGTCTATTCTGATCACAGTTACAACAAACGTTTTGATTTTTATGTCATAAAGATATCAGAATAACCTGTATAAATATTGTTAAAGAAGGACTTCTAGTCGCTGTATGACATTTGACATACTATATACATTTTTATATAAATAAATCTCAGGTTAATTATATGGTTATCTACGAGTACTGACATTTATAAATGAGTAAGGAAAATGTGAGATCAATAAACACAACATTAAGCAAATCTAAATCAATACATATTTAGTTGCTACATTTAGTTGAAATTGATTCTGTAATCAACACCCTGTATATTTACATTGTAGTGAGTGTATCGTAGTCAGTAAGCCGAGTATGAGCTCAGCGAACGCTGACGTCCATACAAAGACGTCACGCGCCGTCTCGTACCTCACCCTTCGCCTTTGTTCCGTAGTCAGCGTCTCAGCAAACTTTATATTAACCTACACCACTATTAAAACGTTTATGAAATTCCCTTAGTCTCTGTTCTAAATAACAATTTCAGTTCAGTTCAGTT
>LD688932.1:3874581-3888777 GCA_003118335.3 Papilio memnon | reverse complement strand
GTATTTTATATCTTTTTACGTAAGGTAAGAGACCCAGTAATTGCTAGTGGTCCAGTAATTGATACTTCTGGATTTGGTGCCTCATAATAGGATATTCGATAATTTAATTCGTGCTATTTACTCAAAGAATACTAGTAAATTTATATAAATTAGTTCTGAATTGGTGAAAAGTATTTATATAACTTTGTGAATACGAAACTTATATCCAATTAGGTCAATTAAAACATTCAAGATACTTCGAAACTCTAAGCTGTATCGTCTAGATCGCCATTAAGCATCGTATTAAGAAATAGGAATCCCTTTTTTCATTTAAAATTAACATATTTATATAGTAGTAGTATTGTTTCATTAATGCAAAGCTGAAAATGCCTAAGTATAAATCGCCTAAAAAGATTGATAGACAAACTCTGAAGTCAATATCGTGGCTTAGACTATTAATTGTTATTACTAAAGTTGTAAGTCTAACGGCCACAGGATCCTAGTCTATAACAGTCTGTCATCAAAAGCGTTCTGAGAGCCTGTCACTCGAACACGCCGTGTCGGTCGGCGCTCTCCGAGTTGTGCATTAGGTCACCGCACGCCCACTTAATGACACACACAGTGTAAGTCAATCAATACAAAATATACTACACGAAACGGCTATGTTAATATTAATTTTTTGTCGTGTTTTACCGTGATGATATGTTCTCTAAAAGTCGTGGAGTTATCCTAATGATAAAACTGAAGCCTATCTGGTCTAAATCCATTGGTGAAAAAAAAATCTGACTGGCGAAGTATAAATGTAGATGTTAGACTTGGATTTTGTAAATAGGTACGTTACACTGATAAAATCTATAGAGATCTATCTAATAGAGTTAAAGTAACTTATTTAGTTGATAGAAGCGACGCCATTCAACAATGTCCAAGACTACATTTTACTGTCAGGTTTGTAGAGCCAAACTGATGCATATCTTTGCCTTTCATTTGCAAACAATTTTTCGGTTCTGTAAATGTACAGGCCAATACAAAGGGTTCCGTTCGTCTGCCCTTTTCTTATCGTATGAAATATCAAACTGATAAAGTGTACACATGACATTCCTATTAAAGCAATTTTGCACAAAGTAGTCTTCAGTGTATTTTACATTGCGTAATATACAAAAGCCCATGGTATCTGAAAATTATTGAAAAAACATTTATTAAACACAAAAAGATTAAACAAAAACAAATAACTCATGACAATAACTTAAAATTATACATAACAGAAAATTAAAAATATCTTAAGTTATTCGAGTTAATCCGGTGATGGCCACACTAGGCAATGCCTGTATCGTGGCCACCTGAAATTCAAATATACAATATAATCCGTGCACGAAATTATAAAAACCCACACTCATGGCAGCGTTAAGAGAGTATTTTTAATAGCATAAAACTTAATTATAAAATAACTTGTCTTATTCAAGCAATATACTTAACATTTCTATAAACATGGTATCAAAAATAAATGGCTATGAGAATGATGTGATAGATGTCACATTGCAATCTACATTTTAAAAGAAAATAATTTTCACGAGCCTCTGAAAATTCTTGCTGGTTATATTATGACAAATTCATTAAACCCGAAAGTAAGAAAACCTTTTTGTGATTAACCATTATAAGGTTTCTCTTTAAAACACACTGATATACTCAAAGCCTAATGAAATGAAAATAAACCACAGTTACAAAGTAAGGGAATGAAAAAAAACGAAATTAAGCAAAAAACAAGATTTCTAAGTAGTTAGAAATTTTATTTAAAGCTACGAAAATATTGTTTCTATTTTAGAGGAATATGAAAAGGAAAAAGGTCTTCCGTGTAATTTAATTAGGTTTTTCATTGTTTATTTAAAAAGTACGTGTGAAAAGCAACGAAATTATGTTATACAGAATTACATTGTTATTCCAAATTTTTAAAATATCTATGGTAAGAAAAATGAAATCATTCCAAAATGAATGCAAAGTAACGTCAAAAGTTCTGGCGTAAATAAAAGGAACGAATAGCCAAAACATTATTTTTTTATACCAGGAAAGAAAACGGAGTAACGTGCTTTACCCAAACTTATAGATCCCTCTTTTATTAGGATTTTTCAAAGAAGTCAAAAGGCGTATTAGAATCTTCTGATATCTCCTTGCAAGGATATCGGTTACGGAAATAGTAGAAGCTTTGCTAACATTTAATACGATCCTTGTTTTGTACTCGAATGATTTCACGAGGAAAACCACGCGAATTTGTTGAAAAAAACATCTAATCTAGACATTTTGAGATATACGATATAATTTCAAAACTGAGTAAGCGAATAAATCTAAAAAACGGTGTAAAAGAAAATATCATGACAGTTAACCCGCGATGTCAGAAGGCAATTAACCTACACACGCCTTAACCTAAATCAAATGACGTGACATTTATCAATGCTATAAGTTGGCTGTAACGAAATGTTTCGTGTTATATGCATAACATTCGTGCTTTAAGTTTTTAATTCTTATTTTAATTAACAATCACCACGTTAACTATTCGTTGATTTACCGTAAAGTTGACCTTTCATTCTTTGAAATTTCACTTCATCGAAAACCAAATATCGCACGCCTACGCTCTAAAACAATTTTTATCGATAAAAAGAGTTTATATCACTCCTGCTATACTATAGTTTTAATTTTTAAAATAATTGTTTCATTTGTCACAGTTGTTTCAGTGTAAGCTAATGTCAAAGTAATACTTCCTTTTCAAAACATTACATGTGTGTGTCCAAGCAGTCAAATCCCACAATAACTATGCGTGTATTACGTGCGTCGCCAGCCGACGATCTAAGCAAGGACTAGAGGGGGAGGATACCTTTAATATGGTCTTACTCGTAGTACTTTTAAAAGTATTTTATATTTTAGGAGCCTCTAGGGGGGATAGCTGCCCCTCCTATCCGGCCTATGATGCCCATTCATGTTTCGATCAGTTTTATTAAAACATATAACAAGCAAATGGATTCATAGTTCTAGGAAAGCCCAGGAATATTCTGGTCGAGTGCATTCCTGTAGCAATTCCCGAGTGCTTTGCCAGATTAACTATGCCTTTTAACCGTGTTCTTTGATCTCCACTGACGTCGGCACAACCATTAAATCATAGGTCATCTCAATTACTTTGAAGTATTCAAAGACCATTTACATATATTTAAATTTAAAAAAAGATTTCAGCGTCTGAATAGTCTAATTTGACTCGACTACAACTATATTCAATACAGTAGGCTGCGATGCATCAAAACCCACCGTAAATGGTTTTGAATGTGGGAACACACGTTTTTGAGGTCATAGTGTAAAGGTAAACCTTAGTGAAAGCCGTGACATTTAAGTAATATAATGAGAATCCTCAGGACCTTAAAGTAGACATAAAGGCTATGAAAAAATATATTAGATTTAAAACCAAAATGTTATGAATAACATAATAAATTGTTTTACCAGTCACCGTAACATAGCCGTACATTGAGTTGCTCATAAATTATTGTAGAACACGATTTGCGTCGTAAAGGTTTAAAAAACGTGTAACGTAGAACGTAAAAAATACACTATAGCTTTGATTTTGATCTTATATTTACACAACAAAGTGTGAGATTATATTTATTAAGTTACATCATCTTTTTGTATAAAGTGTATGTATTTTGCATGTTAGTCAAGTGACGAACGTATAGCTTTAAAGGAAGTGAGAGATATGACTAACGAAATCTTCGTTATCTCAGTCTATTCATCTATGTTACAGGGATGGCCGGTTTTATCTGTAAAGATAATATCGTCAACATTATAAATTAGTGTTATATACTAACGTTGAAAGTTAAACGTTAAATATTATAGCATAATACTTTGATTAAATTATGTAAATTGGTTACGAAAATGTAAAAAGTTACTTTGCTGATTTTTTTTTTTATAAAATATATTCATCCAAAGTTTATAAAAACTAACATTGGTTTACAATTTTAAAGATATAAACTAAAGAATTCATATACCACAGAGTAGCTCTCTTCATAGACAATTCACGAAATCCCTGAACAACATAGTAGTTAATTTTCCGGAAATGAAAGCCTAAATTTTGTGTTGCGCTGAGAAACGAGGCACCTGTTGTGCGCCGTATTAATTTATAAACCTCGTAGGAGAATTGTGCATAATTTATCAAATTAAGTAACTGAATATGAAATGAGTAACTTTGTACCTAGATATATTTTTAATTTACCAGACCTTAATTAGCTGCTGCTAGAATTTTCAGGCATTAAAAAGGAAAGTATGCAAATGTTACCTTCGTTTCGTTTTATCGTACTCTGGACTTGACAATTTAGATTTATATGTTTGGGTACGTTTCAAGTTTAATTTCGTCATTTTATATTCGCTAGGGTTATAATAAAATTATACGAATATAAATTGAAAATGGAACAGTAAAAAGTTAAAGCTTAAAAGGTTCCTGGACAAATTGTCTCTGGCCATCTTCGCATTCAGGAAAGACTCAATAAAAAGTTATTGACCATAAAACCGCCACACGCCGTCAAATCAGGTCAAACGACCGAGTAAGATCCGTCGAGTGGGACGCGACGTTCAAATCAATAAATCGCTTCTCTAATAAAGCCATAAAGAATCATTTATATGGCAATACTAAAATATGTGTTATCACACGGATAACAACTACACGGTCTATTAACTCGCGAATTAAGTCAGGTTTATTTTTAAGCTTAGATTATCTCCGCGACACGATATTTATAACCTTGATGATGTAAAGACAAGACAGATGTTTGCAGTATTATGTAGTCTATAAGTGTAGGTACGATGGAGGAGATTTTTCACTGTTAGACTAAAAATATAAAGGCGACTGCTTAAATCACAGATCACATGCCGGTCACGTAAGTACAAATAAGCTGTGGGATTTTTGTATGTATTTTTGACTGCTCTATTACCTTTATACGTTAGACTTTTGGTATATATGTGGGTAACATTACACATATTGAGGTGGTTTATTTAATACCAAAAATTTTTAAGTTAAAAACACTTTTTTGTTAGAAAACTGCAACTGCAATTCATTAATTTACTTTTAAGAAAAGTAAACCATAAACAAGTAATAAAAAGAAGAGAACAAATGAATTGAATAAATAATTTTACGCGTCGTTGATGAGACTTATCGCCTTGTACTTCACCTCAGTCGTCTTGGAATTGATTATTAAGCACTATTTGTGAACAGAGAGGTACATTACCTGGGGACGTGAAGGAAGTGCTTCAATATTCCCAAATTTCGAATACGAACAACTCAATAGCGCGCTCCCTTGATTGGCGGTACAATTTAATTTCCAATCACGTCAGATGACGTCACAGAGCACCGGCGCCATTCTCTCGACATCAACTACTCTCCACTGGATGTATGCAGATTTATATCATACACTTAAATCATATACGAATATGAGGAATAAATCATATTCGTTGAATTAAAACTCAAGTCATTAACTCAAATCTTAATATTCGAATTTGTTTACATTACCTAAAAAACATAAAATAATCCGTAGTATTAACGTACATAACAATTTTTTTACCTAATTAAATTAATCCATCACAAAATGTTAGTTAATGAACACTTTATGGGCCGTAAAGGGATCGTAAAACTTTAATAAATAAGACGTTATCGCTGAATATTTATTGTAAATTAAGCGCCGAGTCGGTAATTTAAAAGCAATCATTTAAGTAGATCATCGGTTTATTTTGTTTTATATAAATGTATTTTTTTGTATTATAAAACCGACTTTCGGTGACGTTAGGGACTTAACGGACTTGGGGCAGAAAGGGTTAGTTTTAATGGCGACCACTGGGGAAGGTTTATTTCTATTAGTAGACACATCTTTTATCGTGTTGAGTAACTTTTAGTTGTTAATTTAATAACTCTTACCATTGAATAGTTACTTAAGGAGTCTTAGTGTAGTTTTAGTATGAGAAATGTACAGTAACGCTGTAGCTATTATATATATCCATAAAACGACTCGGAATACATTTCAGGTAGTATATTGTATATGCCAGTACTACTTCTACGTTATTCAAGTATGGAGTTATTACATTAATTAATGAAACAGTAAAGAACTATTAGAACAAATGTTTACACGATGCACAGTTTTAACAATGTTAATTATTACATTTAATGAATGGATAACACTACGTGTTTTTTTTTAATTAAGTATATATTGTAAAAGTATTTGAATTGTGTAAAAGAAACTTACACATAAATTTGACTGAGAAAAGGCACTTATCACAAGGCAACAGAATCTTCCCTAAATACAAATTTTCTATTGAATCGTTTTCCCTGTCCGTCTCAATAGAGTTACAAGCCTTGAGAGCAACAAAAGTAAATTATTCCACTTCGTAACTATACATTTTCTTAGAAGTCTGTGTAAAGCGCTACGTCTTGATACACGGCCGTTCATAAGATAATGGAAATACATCATACGTCTTGACATCTGACAATGGAGTGCTCTTTATCATTATAAATGAAGATTATGAAGATAACTCGTTTTTTTTCTCATAACTTCTATAGCACTAAATGACAATAGTATTCCCTTTTTTATTGGTGTTCACAAAATTTAAATAATTTAATATTAATAACATATTAAGCATGACATGGGCATGTTATAAAGAGGGAAGTATCGCATTTGACAAGAACTTTAGTTATGAGTGCGGAGGTACACCGGTAGAAGTAAGCCTTAAAAGATGGATTGTGTACAAGGTTACATGATCAAGAAGTGAGTGTTGAGATGACGGAAGATAGATTAACTTAACCAACCTGGCTCTGGCCAGCCCCTCCCTAAGGGAGGAGAATAAGTGCGATCAATGATGGTGATGTTTATAAAAGTAAAAAATCAACTTATTGTTGAATGCTTTTTCATTTATTTATTGAAATGCTGTATATTTACGAAATATCGCATTTGATTAAACTTTAACGACCCCATGTTTTGTGTGAATTAGCAATTTATAGTCACCGAAGTGCTGAACGTCCCACTTTCATAGTTGTTAAGGATTAGTTTTTAATAATTAATTTGTGCTCTGGATTCGTGATCTTGTGTATTATTTAATCATAAGAATTATTTTTAACGTAGTAATTTCAATAGATATGTTTTTGAGAAAGTTGAAATATAAGGTAATGGAATTTTTTCTATCAACCAATTTCTGCCTTTAGGTAACATGATTCAAAATGATATAACGACTGAATTATCTGATTTGAATGTCGAATATCAGGAACACCGAGCCCAAATATGGGATTTCGATTTGTTTATTTTATTGGTGATTGTAATACCTAAAATTATAAAAAGTACTATTTTAATATATTTTTTTCGTGGATTAATGTACAATATACACTATCATTTACATCTATTGTTTTAATAGCTGTTTTGTCGCTCTGAATATATTCTGTGAGCTGTAGTTTCATAAACATCATAAATTATTTTCATTTCTAAACATGACACGGGGATAATACGGTAGTGAATATTTGTAGCAATTCTACTTTGTATTTGTGTATCATCATCAGCCTTTGTCTGCCCAGTGCTGGACATAGGCCTTTGGTTATTTGTGTGTAATTTATAATACTACGAGTATATCAAGTGATGTTATTTTATAAGATGTAATTAAGCATTTTGAATTGAGCATTTTATAACTTATTCTTATTTCTTGTTCTATACAGATGAAATTAGTACGCGTTGCAATGACACGTAAGTAAAAAAACATTCAAGCCAAAGTAATATAAAAGAATAGTACAATTATATTAATATCTTGTCTGTATGCACAGATAATCAGAATACGTCACTAAAGTGTAATCACAACTAGATCGACTGTTTCTACACCATCATAAAAACAAACACACAAACATTTCTTTTATTTATATAGACATAGATTAAGGTGGATGTTGGCGAAGTGTCTGGTCTGTAATCTCGCCGCTGCCATACCTGTTGTCCGGGACGTGTGGGGAATGCTAATTCCCCACCGGATGCCATTCTTTTGTTCGTACCCACTGAGGTACCTAGTACAAGATTGCGTTAGCACTGATATTATGTTATTTTATTTAACGCGATAAACGATAAGAAAAAATAATTACATTTCGTTTACAAATGTCAGTTCTCACATTCACACCTCGTATAATTATAATTTAAGATTGCGGTTTTTTCTTACAAAACGTATCATTAATATAATCCTTAGATGATAATTGACTTGTTAAGCAATATAATTAACATATATAACAAACAATTTCGATTAATTATCGAGTCCATTACTGTTTTTATAGTAGGTGGCGACCAGCAAATAGAAAATTAGATTCACAAAAATAACGAAGCGACCACTGCCTATAGAACGGTATGTAACTAGATTTACATTCCTGATCATTGGAAGGTGGGTAAAAATTATCACGACGTCATAACTACCTTTAACGCGTCTAATTGTGAAGATACGGTATGCGGTGAGTTGACTCGTTGGTTATTCATTGAATGACCCCAATTGTCTAACTATATCATCCGGCCGCGGTCGAGTCTACCGGCGAGCAACGTGTAGTGATTTTTACGAACTCACAGAATCGAGCGCACTAAATTTAAATCGTCATAGTGAACTGTTTAAGACGCTGAAACATTCGTCTTCATTTCGTGCGTAGGCTTAAAAAGAGTTGCTTTGATTTTCCAAATCTAATTTCTGTTCACTATAAGACAATGTGCTTAGTTTTATTTCCCAGTGACATGTTAGTTATACCGTTTATTGTTATTTAAATGTATCATATTCGAAATGTCCGATAATTTGACCATTTATATAAATGTCTGTTAATTACAAATACATATTGAAATGCATAGTTAAGATCAATATATATTTGAGTCACATTGTCGAGTGCATGTTTAAAAAAAAGATGAAGTGAGTGAGTGAAGTACCTTACTACTCTGTAGGTTATCTTGGTTTTCCGTTTGATCTTTACGGCGTATCGTCTTCGAGCCAGGGCGGCGGCGCCCGCGAGCAGCGCGCCCTGGGCGTCGCTATCGCTCGCCTCCGCCTCGCAGTCGGCGCCGGCGGGCGGCGGGTGCGAGCACCCCGCGCCGCCGCGCAGCCCCCAGCCCAGCATCGAGCTCCTAAGAGACCTGAGCGCCTCCGTGGTACAGGCCCGGTCGCTGCCCACACACCATGCAACAACATATCGGCGCACCGATATACACTCGCGACACTACACTCCACGCACGGACGATCCTCACCATTAACTTCGTCTACTGCGCTGCGACACAATCGTCTGACGTCACAAGCCTCCGTATGCCGCCATGCAATCCCAAAAGTGTCACAATGCGCACGTGGTCGCGCTCGCCGCGTGCGCGCGCTCTCCCGGCATTATTATCATAATGCAAACATTGTGGTATCGCGTACGTTAGCGCGCCGGCCTCTCGCGCTCGATCTGTGCTACGTTGATATCACCTGCTATATCAAATCAATCATCCAACACCACGAATAATGTCTCGAGTACGTTATTTTAGTTCTAGATCTAATGCATAAATCGATTAGCCCCAATCTCTTGTTACTACAAGCGTGTATATAAATTCGCCAGACAATATAGGTATAACGAACCGCAAAACCAGTTCAAGCGGCTGTTAAGTTTAAGGTCAATAAACTTTAAGTTGTTATGTGAAATAACTACTACAAGATGTTTTATGTTGTTGAATAGTTATAATATACAAACATTTAAATTTTTCTGACATGATATATTTGTATAGTTTTAAATTGTGTGAATTCCACTCTACGATTTCTATATAGAAATGACATTGGTTGAGTCAACATGGCGTGGCCTTCAGACTGGAATGACGAGTATAAATATATTATAATACGCGTGTTCTTACTTGTACAATGTATTGAGTTGTTATTTTAAGATGACATGTATAATTCTATCTTATGACCAAAACTGTACCTTTAATTGTTTCGAACAGAAAATAATCCAACCAGAATAACCTAAACGTTAACCGCAAAATGCTATCACATGCAATAGTTAGCGAAAAACATAGATATTTTAAATTGCCTCCATAAATTGCGAAATAAACTGATCACACACACATGAACGTTTCGGCACAAAAACTGGCGCGACCGGTAAACTTTAACGGATATTTTGAATGTCAAGTTTGTCGTTCAGTTCGTTGTACGTGTTAGGTTTAGGGGATATGCGCGTTGACTGAGTGCTATAGGACCCGGGCGTTAGCGCGTGCACTGCGTTCACTCTCACCGGCCGACGCGGACTCGCCGAAATAGAAATGCGAAAATTTTTAAGCGACATACGAAGATCAGAGGATTTTGTTAACGGCATTAATTCTCTGCTGTTTTGTTTTCCTCGATTATTATCTTTGTATTAGAATTCAGCTTTTTAATCTATTTAAATATTGATTTTATATGTATTTAAAAATTTGTATGTATTGAAATAGCGAAGTTTTAACTTGGAAAAAAATTAAAAGCGTTCTTTTGTGTGTTCTGAATTTAGTGCCCGTATTAGTAATTTAGAAGAATAATACGAAAGTCAGTTTGTTTAATATATTCGGAAAGCATTAAATTTACACGTTTTCTGGCAATATTTCCTTGTTATGCTATTTAACATGATTAACATAAAGAAGCAAAGAGCGTTGACCTCTTGGTGAGCGTCCATGACAATCCTAGGAATTTGAATCACAAAATGATTGACGTTACTGCGCTCATTCTTATTACCTACAACTATTATTTTACTACAAAGAAGAATAGAACTAATTAATTGGACACAATACTTTTTATCATAATAAAAGTTCATAATAAAACTAAACAAGATTTGTAAATATTTTTTTTTATGTTAAGTTGTAGGACCACATTGCGCCGACCCTACGGGATTAGGATAAGGAGGATGATGATGACTTGTAGGACCACATAGGTAAACTTGTTATTTAAAATCAAAAATAGATACGATATTTTTATATTCAAAAGCAACTAACGAGCAATAATTTCATTACAAATATTCCTTTCCGACATATGTTACCTTCAAGGACAACAATGTAAGAACATTAATTCTGTTTACGTGAACTCACATATTTTACCCTCTTTATTGTGTACCCAATTTGGTCAGATAACGGTGTCTCGGGGACATGAGAAATCCACAAATCTAATTTTTATGTAGGCCGCATTACCTTTTTACCGAATTCGTGGAGATTATAGATTTAACGAAAGAAAGATTGCTCAGAATACTGTACAAATTTGTCCTAGATTACCTTTTTTATACAACTTTGATAAAAAATATACCAATGTAAGGAAAAGGCTTGAGTTTCTCTTGGAATAAAATTAAATGTGGAGAAAAACTTTTCTTCTAAGAACGACTTCTTCGACAGATAATTAAATGCAAAGATAATTGTGGCACCGGTACATAAAAAAATCAAATACATGAGTACTATTTAAAAAAATCTAACGTGTACTATTTTTTTTTTGCATTTCTCATAATAAACACCAAAGTCTTTTTCGTGATATAAAAATATCATCTACTGTAATTTCCTTTATAAAATGTACTGTCATTAATTACAACACAAGTAATATCATGGGAAAGGTTTCATAAAAGTGTAGTAATAAATAATTTCTTCGTACATTACACAATGTAATGTACGACTAACACATATCACGCATATCGCAGAAAAAGAAAGCTCTGGAAATTTAACATTTTGTTAATTTCCTGTGACATTTCCTTTATTAATTTCCTCAGCAAAACATTTCTTTTATATAATTTTGTTTTTCAATTGTTTAAACAATTTTAATTATTATAAATCAACTTAGTTTTTATCGGAAATTTGATACAAAAATCAATGAAAACATGCTAAATTTCTAATTAAAGACATATTTTCAAACGAAAATTACCCGATTACCGTGCACATTAAAACAGAAAGCAGTGCAATTCAGATTAAAACGTAAACTCCTGAAACAAAACACACGCGAATCGTAAAAGCATGATCGTGAATCAGACGGTAGTTTACGCTAAAAACAATAGTCACGCCGGCAGATGAGGCATTGTAAGTAATCTGTGCGCTAAGTACACCATAAAATGTATGTTATAAAGCGTGCAGTCAATCGACAATATAGGACACGCGTCAGCAAACTGCTCGCTCTGCGATCGCCGCTGGCAGCTCTAGAGGCCAAAAATAAATGACGGTGCGACAATTTCGCGCGGCGGCGAGGTGTGCGCGAAACATCGGATTCGCCAAGACATCTGCCAAGTGATAAAACTATTATTAGCTCGCAGTACGCGCGTGATCGACCACTTCGGAACGAACGGCTATTTCGAGTACAATAAAGCACTGTGTAGAACATAAACACGGAAGAAGATAACATCATACTTGGCATTCTTCGATTTTAACACAATGTTATTTCATCGGTGTCATGTCGTGCCAATTTCTGTACTAAACTTTGAATGATTCTTCTGGGTTTTTAACGTAAAATAATGTACGGGAAAACAATTAGGTTAAAAGCTCAAGATTTTAATCCAAGTGCATGTCATAACAAGCAAAGGGCACTCGGATTTAATCCGTTAATGAATTGCTATTATCTTAAGTAGAAGTTTTAGACTACACTCGTAGTAAAGAGAAAACCATTTTGTGATGGTTAAGATGTGCGCATTTAAAATATTATTCGTGACTATAATAAATTCATAAATATTAAAGACGACAAAAGCTGTACTAAACGGAAAATTCACAGTACCGTGAAAGTTACTTATTTAATTTCCTACGCTTAATTTAAAACCAGATCTAACAGCTCGCCACAACGCCGCTGTTGCCGCCGCACTGAAAATTTTACTACACGGACAAAGCTTCATTCCTACCGTGAAAACTATTTAAGTGGCTTGCGTGTAAAATTTATTTTACTGTGCTCACTTTGTATTATAATACGTGTTTAATAGTTATACAAAGAAAAACACTTATTGTTAGACGTGAGTTTAAAACATTGCATGCTCGAAGTAAAAATAATGTTTGTTTTTTATGATAAAGAACTTAATTTTAACTAAATTTAAGTTCTTCGATATGCTGTTATAAACATTCGTTTGTAATTTAGCGTAGAATTACTTAATAAAGAATGCAAATTGGCATTTCGTAGTCAAACGGTAATGTGAAAGTAACGCTCGACACCTGCGAAATTTACACGAAAAAATTCTGAAGTTAAAAGAACGAATTTCTGACACGGAATTTTTCTCAAGATAAATTTTTATATTTATAAGATTTTCTTAATTTATATTAAGCACTTAAGTTCCTACATGCTCTTAATAAAGAATACCAACATAAAACCTTTTAAATATTGTGATTTAGGTTCTTTTCCACTAGACGATTAGCTGTGCGATTTCGGCCACGCGCGATCTGTTATGGAAATGTAGAAATTGTAGTCTTGCGTAGCCAGTATTGGCTAGTAGCGCTAGTGGAAGTTAAATTAATTAATTATTTTATGACATGCCGCGATTATTATCCGAACAATACAAATCGAGTGAAACATAAATTTCGAAATTTAATTGAAACATTATCCGACGGTAACTTCGCCATTACTATAATTGAATGTCTTGTCATAAATCAAAAAACAATTAATTTATGTTAATGCCATTATGAAAGCGATACCTATGGTCAGGATTATTTTTTTATTATTCATATCTGATTTATGTATTGTGAGATATTTTTTTGCTAAAAATTAAAAATTGTTACAAAAATTATTGGTACTGATAGTACTTAATATATCCTTTCATATCGGTAATTGTAAAATGTACATCAATCAAATTACAGTATGGATAAATAAGTAATTAGATTTGGTTTAAAGAGCGATCAATACGTCATAAATCAAATGTCCTACTTTGCTAAATGAAAGCTCTCACTATAGAAACTTTTAAGTAGGTAGTCAGAGAAAGCTCTGAAGGAATGTATAGGGCTTTTGTAATAGAGTTATAGTAGAGGCCTCAGTTCTAACAATATGTGAGAAAGGTGACCTAGTTACAAAAAATTACACTGTGGTTGGTCTTTGACAGACATCTCCCCGCCCTGAATCTTTCAAATCTGTACAAGATCAAAGTCACGTGTACATCATTATGGCTCCTTTCGAACAAAAGATTAGAATGTCTTAATATTGGATCATGTCATCTTACTAATCTTACTAATATTATAAATGCGAAAGTTTAGATGGATGGATGGATGGATGGATGGATGG
>LD688932.1:3852856-3873160 GCA_003118335.3 Papilio memnon | reverse complement strand
GACGATCTTAATCATTGTTATCATCAACAATATACTAATCATTGAGTGACATTAACTAATTACATTAATAAAAACTCATTTTAAATTAATTTATTACCGAAATAATATTAAAGCCCAAAAAAAATTGATAAATAAACGATAATGAAAATTAATTTATAATTAGCGCAGAACAAAATAACTAAGTTAAAGCGTGTTTCCCGTTCCTGCGATAAATTTCCCATTGAGTCGAGTCCCTCGGTGGGGACACGTATAGTGAGCTGGTGATGAGATAAAGTAGGCTTACATTTGAAGTATGAAAATTAAAATAATGAATCATTAAAACTCGAAAGAATATTTTTAACACGGGCTCAAGTCTTATTAATTAATTAACATCAGAGTGAATCATTAACAGATCTAGAGTGGTGAAATTGTGAAATCTAAATGTTTTATAAATTCCAGTTGACATCTGAAACACGTTCTAACTATTAATTAAAATCCGGTCCTGGAAATATCGTTAATGAATGAATTTATGCTTCATGAATAACTAGAAAACGGTTTCTCCGCCAATATTGCTTGCCTTAAGAAACTATTGCTTTGAATTTATTCCTTATTTTGTTATTTCAATTTAAACAATACCATTGCACGAGTAAGAAAGGAGATTTTAGGATCGTTTCCAAGCTCCAACGACTACTTTAAAATTAAGATGCTTCAGATGTTATAAATCTTCGACCCTGTATAAATCTTGGAGAGGTTAGAATAAGGTTGTACCTATTCATTCATTGTTATTGGCAACTTGTTGCGCCTTGGAGCTACGCCATATCTCTAAATTAGTGAGGTAACCCGAACAAGATAAGCGTTATTTACTGTAGGCGGTAAACGGAGATAATTTATCGGAAAAGGTGGACTTTTACTGTTGAAGCGGTTAAATAAGATGCGAATTTTTACTATGAAATATACTGGATTTGGAAACTGTGTTTTCGAGTGAGATAGTTTTACCACAATCATACTAATCATACTTCATACCAATATTATAAATGCAAAAGTTTGGATGGATGGATGGATGGATGTTTTGTCAACGGATTTGGATGAAATTTGGCATAGGTGTGGAGGATAGTCTGGAAGAACACATAGGCTACTTGCTTTTGTTTTTATTTTATTTATTATAATTATATAAAACATACATTTGTTATCCCTATATTTTTTAAGTTAATAAAAGGGATTCTTATTGTTTTCTACAAGATGATAAGTGGGAAAAGTCAAGTACATGTTGTTTAAATACTTATGTAGATTCGTAAGTACATTAAATTATGTTTCCTCTTATGAATACATTTATTTTCCATAGAAGATATTTTTAAAAGAACTATTAATCTTGTGTACGTGTAACAATACGTCGTTTAATCTATGTCTGTAATATATTTAATTTTCGACGTGATATTTATCATGAAAGCGTCGGACTTGGAATCACAGGTACGTGGCAGAATCTCATGGTAAATTAGAATTTATGATTGCTTCTCCGACTCAAGCCGCGTAGCTTATAACATAACGTGTGCGTAATATATTACAGCTACTGTATAAATGAATTTGTCATACAAGAATGAATTTACATATGTTTAAGTCAACATTATTTTTGTCTCGGATCATACAAAATTTTTGTTTGTAAAAATTCAAAATGTTTCATCATCAACTTGCCCTTATCCCTTACGGAGGGTCGGCACAGTATGTGCTACTCTTCCATACATTTCTATCAGCCGTCATATCTGAATCCACTCCCTTCTTAAGCATATCCTCTTTCACACAATCCATCCATACTTTCTTTGGTCTTCCTCTTCTTTTGTAGCCATCCACATTCATTCTTAACACTTTCTGGTTTATGTCCCCATCGTCTCGTCTCGTAAAAAAAATTGTTGTAGAAATTCAAAATGTTTACATCAAATAAATAATAACAAGAAACAAATCATTAAAGTCATTATTTTTGAGCAATATTTAAAACCACTTAACTTCATAAGGTGATTGATAAATGCCTGATGAAAACTCAACGTCTCGAAAAATCTTTTACCAATTTTATTTTATCTTTGTTCCTTTAATTTATGTATAAACATGTTATAGAAATAATTATGAATAAAACATAAATCTTTTAAATAGAAACGATTATTTATTAGATTCTTTAACTAATGGAAATTGTTCATAACCTGTCTGGGTTCACCGAAAATTACCTTGAACCGACTCCTTTGATCAATTGAGCAGAAGCAGCCCGCTACAAAGTTAGAATTTAATAACATTTTGTGAATTAACTTGGAAGCAAGTAAAAGACGTAGATAAACTTACATTTATAACGTCTTCAAATTGTTTACTTACTTTTGTTAGAAAAAATTATACAAATATACAAAAGCGCGCTGAAAATGTAAAATTTAATTTCACGCAAAGTTTCTCAGCAGAGAATTTGTTATTAAGTCAAATTTTTCAGCAAAATTATCTGCAGATATTTGAAGTCGGACTTTAAGCGTTAAATAACATCTAAGTTGTTTACATTTTTAATTATCCAATAATTAATTGCTTTTGTGCAATTTAGCTGGTAACTTTTTAATATGACTTCGAAAATTTTAAAAAGTACGTATGCGGAATGGTTTTTCTATCCCAATCTATTTCTAATTTCAAAACTGACGGAATTATGCCTTAATTCAATATATTAATATCGTAATTTCTTAAAAGATGGCCATGTGAAAAGTCCAATTTATATTGCCAGCAAGGCGTAAGGAATCTGTATGGGCGTATTATTTAAAGAAAGAACTGAAACCGATATTAACTTTTTGGTTATAGATAAATATTTAAAAGTGTTGTCTGTTCCAGATATTTATATATGCTATAGCGCTATATGGCTATAGCGCCATTAGTTACAAGAAGACAGAACATTTTTAAATTGATGAAAAATCGTTGAAAATTATTTTTCAACCTCTGTGAGTTAAACACACATTTCAGCTACATTGAAACTCACTTTGTAAAATAACACGCAAATTAATTAGAGTGAAATTCAAGAGGCTTTTTGATTTTGAAAGCCCTCAACGCGGTACAATATCTACAACGTGAAACTTTCACGAAATGAGTGTGTAAACTTTCATACTGCGCTGTGCATACTCGGGTATGTTCAGCATCACACAGAGTTTTGGCTAAAAAGTGAGTTGACATTTCAATGACACATAAAAGCTGAAATATTCTATTTTTCCTTTTTTAACTAAACTATTAAAATGTTTTACTGTTTGTTAACATTGACTAATCTTACTTCTTACTAATCTTTGTTAGTTTGTAGCCTAAACGGCTGAACGGGTTTTGATTAAATTTGCATAGATGTAGAGGATAGTCTGGAAGAGCACATAGGCTATTTACTATTTTTTTTAATCCCACGCAGACCGAGTCGCGGGCGAAAGCTAGTAGTTTATAATGTGTTTACTTCATCCAGAAGATACTAGTGTTAATAAACATAAAAATGTAGAAACCAATAATCATTATGAACGTTTATCTGAATCAGTACAAAGTTTGAGTCGGTATAGTCTAGACATAACGCAATAACCTAACGATGACAGAGATTAAACATTTCAGAAAAAAAATACTGAAAAATCTTTTCAGTTTTCCACTCCGACTGTAATTTAGAATTAATTATAAAATAACGTTTTGTTTTCTGTATACGATCTGGCTTCAAACTATTTGATTTATTATGACATAATTATTTTGTTGGAGTAATATAAATTAGAAAATGAAATTTGCTTAAAAAGAATATGACTACGTTTATAATCTAAATACTTATAATGTTTCTAGCACCATTCACAATTCTACTTTATTTTTAATGATGCCGTGGCTATCAAATTAAAATGATAAATTTTGAGAAACGTATCACCAAGCGATCGCAGAGCTATCGAATCTCTGTGTATTGATTGTTTTGTTCCAATTAGAAAATAAAAAATAAGCTACACTTTTTAAGTACGTACTTTTTACACCCTGTGATATTAAATGTATTCATGTATGATGATAATGCTATTAGATATTGTTGTAATGTTTCAATAGATAAAACAAGCCATTAGGCAACTAGGTCAATCTATTTTGTATAATGGATCTAATGCAGCTCATACATTAAAATAGTGGGAATTTTTTGTTTTAATCTATACTAATATTATAAAGAGGAAAGATTTGTATTTTTGTATGTATTGAAATAACTCAAAAACTACTAGGCCGATTTTAAAAATTCTTTCGCCGTTAGAAAGGTAATTTATCCGTAACATAGGCTATTTTTAAATTTCACGCGGGCGAAATCGCGAGCAACAGCTAGTCTTAATACAAAATTTTGTAAATGAAAGCTCAAGAAGAATATAATTTTCAACTGTATTTTTCTATTTATTTTGTGATTTTAATTAATTTTTTTCTTGTGACTATAGAAGTATAGTTTAAAGTACCATAGAATTTACATCAAACGTGCTTGTGGTTTCCAGGTACGAGTACCCTATTGTTTCAATTCATTTGTGTAGCTTCTTCACTTACTCGCATTCAAAAGCCTCGTCACGCTTGCTTCGTTCATCATTTCATAATAGCCAAACCTAAGGGACTTGTAGTCTATTTATTCGTATATCCAATTATCCGCATACGAAGGAGTAATATTTCATAGGAAACTTTGTATACGTTCAATGTGTGGAAAGCTTACAAAGAACACAAAGCAGTCGTTCAATTATTTCTACACTACCCTATTGTGAGTTACAAGTTGCTATACAGTGTGACTCGCCATTTCCAGCGTAGTAATGAGTCAGCTTTATTTGGAAAACCACGTGAATATACAACACTTGCTTACAACTATTATTTACTAGGTTAGGTCTACAACTTCGTTCGTGCAGAATTAAAAAAAAACTAAATAAGGAGCCCATGTGTTCATCCAGATTTTGTTTAACATCTGTGGCAAATTTTACAGAAATCGATTATGGCGTTCCGAAAATATCTTCTAACCAACATCAACAACAAATTATTTTATTAGTTTGTTAGAGAAGCGCGACTTTGTCAGTATTTCTTGGTATCCAATCAATGTGCTATTTTTTCCCAATCCTTCAAAAGGAATGTAAAAAAGGTGTTCTAGTGATAGAAAGTGTTCATAATTTATTCATTTGTTTCCTATCACCATAACTTCACGGTGTATCTTTTTTATGCTCAAGAAAATTAAGTGAAAACCTAGTTGTGTAAACAAAAGCAAATCGAAAGGTCGCTATTGAATTAGACAAGCACACGAATATACTAAAGAAACTTACACGTGCCGCCTAAGTATTTTACTATTGTTATTTATTTGTTGATCGGAGACCTTTCAACCAGACGATATTGTTGCGCACTCTAAATAAACTCACAAGGGAATTAGTTTGCCCTACTGAATATGTTATGTATATTCCTGAATCTATGTTCTTGAATAATTTAAATGTGTACATTCTCATTACTTAAACGAACATCATATAACCACTATAAAAACATTAATAAAAAATCGAAAGTAACGTAGTGAGACCGACAATAAGCATTCTCGCTATAAGGATTCGATTTCATTCCAACGGAAATCAAAATATTTGTATTATTGTTAAACAATGCTTGAAACAGAAGAAGTTATGATTGATGAAGCCAACAAGACTTTCAAGTATCTTATTCGATTATTTACTCGTGATTACCCAAGACTTATTTTGTAGTTCTTACACATGTGGAATATATGATAACTGGTGCCTGTTTTGTTTGATTTTGTATAAATTGACATATTTTTGCCTCCTATTTTTGCAATGTTAACATTATTTTATAATAAAATAGAAATAACACACGAGTCCGCTAAGCTTCATCGATCCGTTCACTTAATGATATGGGAACGTACTCGTATTTAACATGCATCGCTGCCCTCACGCAAACCAACGTATTAATTTTAATGACTCAATGAATCGCTAATAATTCACTTCGACATCAAACTACCACGAGGCGCGCCGGCTACGCATAATTATGAGACTGTTTAATCGCCTCGCTGAAGTCAGGGCGAGCGGTAAAAGGGAACGATCTTTTCACGTGACTTAACACTTGACTGATGCACGTATGTATCAAGAAATTATGTCCATATAATAAAACATTGGCTCCTTAAATTCTAACTATCAACAATATTCATTAGGTATATCAGAGAAAAATATATAACTTGAATTAAATATCTAAGTTTAGTTAAATTTAAGTAATTGTGCATTGCTTTAGTATGCATGCCTTTATTTCAAAACTACTAGAATATTTAATCTAATTTACGTGCGCCGTGTAACTTCCTAGAGCCCCTGTAAGATTTATAAACAACAGAACGTGTGAAATATTCTTTCATTTACTCAGCGTGGCGCTGTTTTAAATGGTAATTTATTAGAGTTAATGAATAAGAGACTTGAGGAAATTTAATACCCATGTTTTATATGACTAGAAAACTTTAAACTCGAACAATCCTAGAAGCTAATACTAGACCAGGGCCGTCTTCATTGAAACAACTTTGTACTGAAAATCAAGTGTAATTCATATACAACATAATGGAGGCCTGGTTTAAGTAATTATTTGTTTGAGCGAAACATAAATTGATGATAAACATGCCATTTATTGTACAGGCGGAGTTTCGAACTTTCTAGACAAAACATTACCTGATAGCGTTGAACAGCGCGAAAATTATTTACTTTTGCCACATTAAATATTCATATATAAATCACTAACTTTTGCCCGCGACTCCGTCCGCGTCAAATTTAAAAATAATAAAAAAGAAATAAAAAATATAGCCTATGTTACAGATAAATTACCTTTCTAACGGTGAACGAATTTTTAAAATCGGTCCAGTAGTTTTTGAGCCTATTCATTACAATCAAACAAACAAAGTTTTCCTTTTTATAATATTAGTATAGATAGATAACAAAGAAAACTTATTAAAAGTTTGTAACAAATACTCATACAAGTAAATACAATATTTAATTTGAAGGCACTATCTTCATAATGAATAATATAATTATGAATTATTATTATAAAATAACAAATATTTGTCTGTATTTTTTCAACAAGAAAATATCACCGTAACGTTACCAACAATATTCAAAACAAATAAATATAAAAACAACAAAGACGTTTATAAATAGAGACAAAAAAGAAGAACAACTCCCTGCAGGCAACGATGCTTTTAAAACGCTTTTAAAATATGAGTGAACTAACATTTTTTAATAAACACGCCTCCTGCAGTTCCCTTCGTTTAGCAAAAAAACGTCAGATATTTCCTCCCCGTATAAAGAGTTTTAGCTTTACTTTTTGAGACTTCACTTTTACTTTACTCAAGCTTAATAAAAACAAGAATTTGTCTTTTATATGGTTTTTAGCCTTGTCGTGTCAGAAAACATCTACATAAATGAAAGAGTTTGTAAATTACTTGAAGGCTTGTTTCTTAAGAAAATCTAAATGTAATAAAATTACTTCACGTTTTTGCTATTAAAACTGTATTTTAGTCTTGGCAGTACCAGATAGTCGTAATCAAGGTACATAAATGAATAAATATTGTTTCTTGTTGAATAAAATCTTAATATCAGCTACTTTTACAAATATTAACTTGTTTATTGTATCCAACCAAACAGAACGTGACTGTAATAGAAACAAATACAATTTATATTTTAGTCACGTCGGTTGAAATTACAAAACTTTCCTAAGAAATAGAGATAATAAATAATTTTTTAGCACAATTAAAAAGTTTAAACTTTTGAGACATTTTACTCAAATCAAAAAACGAAAATGCACTTCTACTTCGACGAAAAGACATGACTACGTGTATCGTAGCATCAATCTATTTTAAATTATATTCGATTCCATAACATATGGAGATTTTTTTTGTTTTGTTGTAGAGTAATTTTACTTTTCTTCAGTTTTTCTAACGTTATATATCAACTTAATTATGTAAATATCTAGTTATAAAATTAGGCATTTAATCAGCGTACTCGAGTATACTCGTAGCAGGCGAAGTATGCATTAGCTAACCGCGCTATGCCTCCGGGCGGTTTACCGGTGCATGTTTCCGACAACCGCCTACAGCCCTCATGTTTATAATTCCATACAACCAAGGCTTAGAAGATAGTTTTACTAATAAAATTTACTGCATCTGAAGACTGTGTTATTATTTTTTGAGCCGCATATTAACTGTGACTATACTAAAACTAACATATTAGTTCAAACTATTATTCATTAATTGAAAGGTAGCTTATTTAAAAGGTACTTTAGTAAATATCAATTTTAGAAATGTATATTTCCTTCGATTGTTCTCTTGGTGCCATAAGCGCTGCTACTCTACCTTTATCTTTTACCAATATGTAGTTTTATATTAGACTAGCTATTCCCTTGCGGCTTCATCCGCGTGGAATTATAAAAATTTTATTTTATTGTTTACATTTGTCAAATTATCAATGGCAAATGTCAAAATGACATGACGTGATGACAAACCATGGCAATATTTTTTCCTTGATGTTGGCAGCAACTTATGGTCTTTTTTCCACATTAGAATTTTTATTCAAAATATTTACCCCCTAAATTTAATGGCGTGAAAATATATAGCCTAACGCGTGACGTAAGTGTAGGGCTTTTTATTAAAAAAAGTTATTCAAAAATATGCTGTAATTGCTGACATCTAGGCAACAAAGAAGTGTGTGTTTACGCTTTATTACTCGTATATAATATTATTAGGTATAGATATAGATTTTTACCTACGTTTGTTTGTCGAACGTGACGTCAAGTTAAAACTTTGCTTATTTATAATGCAACATACAATTTTTTTAACAAATGTACAAATGATATGTGGACATTCATTTTCAATCTTTGCCTAAGGGACTTACAATAACAAAATGATTCTATTCTTAAATTGGAACATAAAAATGTTAGCGTAACTGTTTGCTACGAAGTCATTTAGATTGTAACTGAATCCTCAGAGACTTGTAAGGTTCAGTTACAAGAATTTACAACAAGTGTAATTTTACCAATAAGAAATTTGATCACGGGCAAGTTGGGACAAATTTTGATTTCAACTTGAATACATAATTACTTTATTAATCATCGATTTAAATAATTATTGATTTCCCGATATTATTCTGCATAATTTAAGAGAATTTTCGAAACTTACAATGCGTAATTTTACAGTAAATTCAGAATTTTATATAATATAATAGTATGTCATAAACATGAACAAAACTTACCGCAGTTTTCATGCTTATTAGTATGAGTACAAGAAAAGCCTCTAAATTGTCAAAGTATTTAATGAAATTGATTTTTCAGTGAAAGTCCCGTAAAATTGTAATACATTACTTGCCAGTACATTACATGCGAATTAATTAAAGTCAATAAGTTTTTGTAACGTTTGCCTCGGGAATTGCTAATTAATTAACAAAGTTGACAACACACACATTGATAGGTACCATATCTACGAACATGTAAAAATTAAGCTGCGTTTGTTGACAGGAAATGAACTAAAAATCATTTGTTTACTAAATAGAGCAGGAACCTGGGACACTAGCCACTTAAACATTTATACAACTGAATTATAACCTCTTAAATAAAAGCATTAATTAAACTTTTTCTCCTCTTCCTCTGCGTCTCCTCCACCATCAAATCCACTTTTCATTTCCATCCCTTCCTCTTAAGAAAAGAGTGAAAAAGGAAAGGAACTAAAATTAGTCCTCCAGCACCACACACATCAGACGAAACGCGGAATTGCTCCCACTTCACGCCTGTTTTCTGTGTGATCATGGTATTACACCGGGCGAGCCAGCCCAATAGTGCGAAGATGTTAAAGCGAGCTCTACCACTATTAAAACTGTTACTGTTAATCTTGTTTTTCCATTCTAATTAATTTCATTTGGTTTATTTAATTTATTTCAACGTAAAGTTTAAGATGCACAAACGTAGTTTAAAGTAATTTCCGCTTGCTCACAAAGCGAGTTTAGCGAAACATTTTATATTAAATACCAAAATCTTCCGCTTCCCCGTGTTTAAATAAGAAGCGTTTATCTTTTTAAACTGCAATTTACATTTATGAGACTGTTAGTTGTTTTTTGGTACGTAGAGGAAATATAATTTTATGTACGGTGTTGTAGAAGGTGTACGTGACCACCCACACCTGTTCAGTTTAATATACACTTTTACTCCTATCTCTTTGCTCTGCACTGTTTCTAAGTTTTGTTCACGAGTTGAATTTAAATCAGTTGAAGTCAAGAATGCTTTTATGTTTTTATCCGACTGATTCAGGAGGGTAATATTTTTATTTTTATCTAGTAGTGGCTTTTGCTATTTATCACGGCATTATTCAGTAGGTATTCACACTTTTATTAATATACTTATCTTTATATCTATACTAGCTTCTGCTCACGACTCCGTCAGCGCGGTAATTATAAATAAATATTAGCCTATGTGTTCGCCACACTATGTTCTATATCTATGCCGTTCCAGAGATAATTTTTAACAAACGTACAAAATTTTTGCATTTCAATATTTGTACAATTGCCACATTCTTTTCATAGTCGAACTATGGATTGTCAACTAATTCGGAATTTTGCGGATCATTGAATATTTAAAACATTTGTGGTCCATAATTTAGTTGACATAATCTGATTAATCATTGAAATATTTCTGGTTTTGTTATTGGGTTACTACGTATGATAATAACAATTGCTATTTGCACGTTGCTATGAAAACACTTTTTATAAACCACGAAAAGATAAATACATAGTTTGTGTTTATTTTATATAGTTTACTTAATTCTCAAACGGTATACATCGATATATAAAACACAATTATCTAATTATTTTGTACCAGCTCGTGAGAATGTCCTCTTTATTTATTTTATTTTTTCGCAACGGCTTGCAGCAGGAATGCCGTCAGAAAACTTGCTCATTCAAGTATCGCGTGAAAAGAAGTGCCATTTTAAATTCTAATTTGCCGGCCCCCATACAAAGCCGCTATTCAAATCGTCAGCGAGTAAATAAAGAAGGTTTTTCTAAAGCCTTTTACGTCTGCACGCAATTCGTTTCTATTCGTGTCTATGAAAAGAAGACGATGGTGACCATGGACTGCTTTCTGCATAAGAACAATTTTTTTTTAAATTAGGAGTGTATGACTGTTATTAATTAAAAAAAAGTAACTTACTAAAGAGCGTCGGTGGCTCAGTGGTTTAAGCACTTGACTTGTAATCTACAGGTCTTGGGTTCCCGCCGCCATGTACCAATGTGATTTTTCGATTTTTCGAATTTTCATATGAACATAATTTACCCGACGTTCTTACGGTGAAGGAAAATATCGTGATACAACCTGCACATATCGGCGAAGAAATTCAAAGATATGTGAAGTCAACCAACCCGCACTTGGCCAGCGTGGTTGACTATGGCCTAGTCACCCTAACTTTAGGGTAGGCTCCGAGCCCCTCAGTGGGGACGTATAGTGAGCTGGTGATGATGATGAACTTACTAACTACTTAAAGTAACGTTTATAAAGTATTTTATTAGTTTTTATACGAGTCTTTCTCATAATTAAACAGGAAATAAAGAAATACCCGTAAAATTAAAACATCGGTTTCTTTGAAGAAAAACGAAATAAAAACTCCAAAGCCTTCAAGCATCTGGACCACTGTTTATTATTAACTCGGTAAAATTTCTCTCTTCTTTAAGTTTATTCTACTTGATAAAAGCATAACAAACGGCTTGACTCCGTAAAAGAGTTACGATTCTATTTTCAATTTTATACCAAAAATTTCCCCTGAAATTTGAATTGAACATAAAATAAAACAGAGGTTTAAAATTAGCAATGATCATCGATAACTTTTCTCCTACGCTAATACAAAACTTCTATAAATTGATTAAGAGTATTAAGTTAAATATCTATATTGAAACAACACAAAGACCAAAGAGATGATGTTCAAAAGCTTAACGTTTTCGTATTAGCTTTGTAATTAAATCAGTGAATCTTTAACACATTATACTTAGCTCGAACGTTAACTTCACTAGTAATATTTGGTATTAGTATAAAACACGAATTTAATCGTGAATTACTACAGACGTGCCTGCCTACGTCGTACGTTAGTGCCGATTTCTCGTGCTCGTCTTCATAAAATATTGCTTTTATATAATACTAGCTGTTCTCGTGCGGCTTTATCCGCATGAAAATATAAAAAAACTTTATTTTATTGTTTACTTTTGTCAAATTCTCAATTGCAAATGTCAAAATGACATGACATGATGACAAACCATGGCAATATTGCTACCTTGATGTTGGCAGCAACTTATGGTCTCTTTCCCACATTAGGGTTTTATCCAAAATATTTACCCCCTAAGTTTAATGGCGTGAAAATATATAGCCTAAAGCGTGACGTAAGTGTAGGGTTTTTTATTTAAAAAAGGATTATTCAAAAATATGCTGTGATTGCTGACATCTTAGGCAACAAAGAAGTGTGTGTTTACGCTTTATTATATTAGTATAGATGGTGACAATATAATTTGTAGAGGTGTTTTGGTAGTGGGAACCAGTAACAAATATACATAAAGGACATATCGACACGTCATTTTATTTTCGTCGAAGCCTTGAATTGTCAAACATTGTTAAAAAAGAAAAATATAGCAACCGATCTAAACTTTGTATAAGGAAATTTATAAAAGAAATGTATATTTTAAGAAGAGAAAGAACATTCTTTTTACGACCATCCATCACCGCAAAGTAAACACGAGCAAAAAGTTACTTATCAGTGAAACTCATAAGCTCACATTATAGAAAACTTTCTGGTTGTTTTCCCTTCAAATTTCGTTCAAGAGGTCGTTAATATATTTAACCCTGGATATTCACTATTGCAACACCTGTTTAAAAACATATTATTTTATTATTTCTTAAACTTATTTCGTCTGCTAATTGAAATGAAAACTATGTCACCAACTTTTTTCCAATTTAAGCAAAAGCTTGTTCTTTTGCATTTGAGTTCTAACAAACTGTAGATAACGTGAAACTGCTCTGTTTAAACTGATAATTTAAATTTTTTGGGAGAACCATTTTATTTTGAAGTTTATGATTTGTTCCCATAACCAATAAATCCATCTCATTTAATGCGGTAACTTAGGTTAGCTAGTACACAGTAAGTATACCAGAAACAAAAACAACCATGAAGTTATATTATATATGAAAAAATAAGGGATTTAAAATAAGTAATCTACGCCACTATATTACCATAGTAGTACAACAAATGAAATTGTAATTCTATAAAGCATGCGGCAACACAAAAAACATTTAGTTCCTGAAAGAAATTATCAAAAATTAAAAGAAAACCAAAACAATCAAAGCAAGTTTTTATTAATTTCTTTATTCACTGACCTTTCGTCAAGTGGTTGTAGGATAATAACATCGGCCACTTGAGGTCCCTGGTGTTGTAGAGGTGCCGGCGTCTGCGAGGAGGTCAACGCGAGCGCTTTGTAGCGGCTCTGTTCAGCGGTAGGTAGCACAATATCCACGGATCGCGAACGTAAGTTATTACCGGGCACTGTCAGCGAATCACCAGTGCCGCTGAGTTCCTCCGCGCGAGCACCACCCGATACTTTCGAGAAACACGAATCGACGGACGCGGCGCGGTCACGTTTTAACTCTGGCACGGCGAGGTATATGTCGTGCACGAAAGTATCTCTGGCAGAATCGTTGGCATCCTGCTCAGACGCTCTAACATTTTCTAAAGAACTTCCAGTCGGCTCAACAAAGAAAGCTTCCTGTCTCGATATGGACTTTCGTCTTTGTGGTAGAATAGGTGGTTCATCGCTTGGTGGCTGCAGTTCGAAGGACGGTGCGCCGGGTGAGAGCGGCGGCGACAGTGACGCCGGGAGCAGAGTCCTGGGCGGTGGTACCGGAGTTAGTAGAACCCTCGGTGAGTCGGTTTCACTATCGTCTTCGTCGTCATCGTCCTCGGCGGAGGAGGAGGCGGGCGGGCGCTCGGGCGTGGCGCGCTCCTCGCTGCGCCGAGCCAGCCACGTCTCCATGTGTCGGCAGTGCACGCATGGCGGCGGCGTGCCCTTACCAGATCTGCGTCTGGACCAAAGACGTGGAACCTGCACAAATAGATAGAATGTTAATTAAATTTATTTACTTATAAAAGTGATTTAAGATTTTCTAGATGGAACTGTCACAATATCTCGAGTGTCTCTAATATTACTGGAGTTAATTGTCAAATCAAACGATATACACTTTTGAACAAAATCAGTGTCAAGGAATGATCTTCTGTTTGCGATATTGCCAACAAATTTTAGCATTTGTTTTTTTTATATCACAACAGGCCTCGAATCGCCACAGTCAGATATCTTAAACATTTTGTCATTTGATTATAATCAACTTTTTTAAAAATTGCCAAAAATCAAGTAATTCATTTAAGTTAATTCTTTTTTCAATTTTGTTCTCTGATATCAGTTGATAATTATGCGCGTTAATTCCATTCACTTAGTTCTGATTCAATAAAGTTAATTGAAAGAGAACGCTTGGAAGCACTGCCAAAAGTTTTAATTTGCTACCTTTTTCGATTCTTTGTAGAGTTTTATTTATAACATCTTAGCTATAAAAAAATAATCTAATAGGTAGGATGGGATTGAGACGAAGAAAGAATAGAACACCACTTCCACCTCCTTTTCCTTAATAACAGAGTAAACATTATAATATAAAATGGCGAAGGAATAATGCGGAAAAAGCACGACTAGTTATATTTCCAGTGCCAAGAACATTATAGAAATACCTCACGTTTCTCTTCTGTGTGGTTGTGGTATTGTACCGGTCGAGCGCGCTATTCGTACAGCAGCTAATACTACTGAAATATCCAGCACAGTTCTTACCTCGAGGTATGTCCCAGAGTCATCCGAGCCGGCGGAGTCGAAGGAGCGGCTGCGCGCGCCGGGCTGCGGCACTGCCAGCAGACCGCCGCCGCCCGGCCCGCGCGCCGCCTCCAGCTGGATCTCATCGAATGACGCAGACCGCACCTTAGATACAAAGACAACATAATAAAACTAATTTATAAACTACCTTAAAAACTACTTGTAACAGTTGAATTTGAAAGTGATTCATTAATTTTAGTTTTCAGGATTGTTTTAGCGAAGAAGATAACAAATGACAGCGATTTTAAATTCCTTAAAAAGCATGAGATAATTACCATGCATAAAGTATTATAAGCATTTTGAATCATCCGAGAAGCATATGCTAATAAATAGAATATTTGCACACTTTGAGTTGTTTTAGTTCAGTGACAGAAGACAAAGCGATATCGATATCGAATCGTTGATGTTACCTTCACTTATTAAACAGAACTAGAGCACGGGGCGTGTATCAAACTCGTGAAAGACAGCGGGTATAAAAAACATATATTTGTACTTTGAGCAGTAAGGACTTGTCTACGGTCCGAAAATATCAATTGTAAATATAGAGACTACACAAAAAAAGATCATTGCGATAAAAGGCTTTTAAGAGTTGGCCTTTTCCAGTGCTGTTAAAATACCGTTGTTATTTTCGTACTTAACAAATTACTTAAGAGTAAAACACGAAAAGTTTAGATGTGCCATTAGTGAGATCGGATCATTAAGCCCTCTCGGGTTTTGACCAAAACGCCATCTAAAACAGTTCATTAGGTGACTTGAGAAAACTCCATTATTTATTTAGGACGCGATAATGAGATCGGGCAGGACCAATCGTGTTTGTGGTCGGGGAGCTCAGTCACTAAAGGGAATTCAATGTCAGTTGGAAACGTCGATTCATAAATATTGATCACTAATTCTATCTTGAAGTAGGACTAACATGCTATCGATAGACTTTTTAAGTCAACATAAGGAAAGTTCTAATAGACCTAACAATAACATGACTAATGAATAACCATTGGACCAAATCATCTGGAATGGGGGCTGAAGTACTGGCAGCACCTATTGAATCGATTTCATTATTTATGCCACGTCACATTTACTCAATGACGCTGCTGTCATCCGACTATTTTTGTTGTCGTAGCAGTGCAACCAATTAATTGTGGTGAACATAGTATCTATGTCATCGACGGTGATAGTTCAAGCTAGCCGTTTTGGTTAATCGCTCAGTATGTTGTTTAGAGGCATCGATAATCACCTGCTTCGGCACCTCGAGGCTGCTCTGCGTCTTCATGTCTGCTGGCGTGGGCGTGCGGGAGCGCGTGAAGGTGTTGCGCAGCCTGTGCATGCCGGCGGGGCGGCGCGCCGCTCATGTCGCCCCCGCCCCGCCGCCCCGCCGCCCCTCGCGTACAACTCCCCCCGCGACCACGCGCCCCAACCTCAATGCTACAACACATACAAACAATCATTACATGGAATGTTGGCATTACTTAAACTGCCAATCTAGCTTCCTACAATACAACTAATCACAACAATCCAAACAATTTATGTAGTCTTAGCTGCCACTATGTTTCAATAGCTTTTACCTACAGCTTAGATCCAGATGAAATCCTTAATTTCTGTTGTCCTACTTTCAAACCGTATTACAAATGTGTAACACAAATAAAAACATTGTACCTATCTATACTTCTATACTAATATAATAAAGCGTAAACACACACTTCTTTGTGGCGTAAGATGTCAGCTATTACAGCATATTTTTGAATAATTATTTTTTAAATAAAAACCCCTACACTTACGTCACGCTTTAGGCTCTATATTTTCACGCTATTAAACGTAGGGGGTAAATAAATTGGATAAAAACCCCAATGTGGGAAAGATACCAAAAAGTGCTGCCAACATCAAGGAAGTAAAATTGCCATAGTAAGGTAATTGGTATTTTGACATTTGCAATTGAGAGTTTGACAGATGTAAACAATAAAATAAAGTTTTCATAATTTCTTGCGGATGAACCCGCACGGGAACAGCTAGTTAGAAAATAAATCGTAAAACGTAAATAAAAATGTCAAGTGTGTTGGGTATTCGATTTATTTATTCAACGTACATATAAGTTTCACACAAAGAGACATGAACAACATTAATTAAAATGTTTGTCTCATAATTAGCGCTCAAAGGAATACACATACGTATAAATTAAGTTTTCGTTAGGAACAGCTTGTATTTATTTATTCAGGTAATACTGATTTTTTTTTTAGTTTTTCGATCATATTAAAACGCTCTCAATAACTAGTAATACAAATATTATTTTGTCCAATAAAGATTTTTACATACGATAGTATATAGCATGTTTCAAATTTTGCCTGCTAATCTCTAAGTAAGTAAAACACTCCATTTTACCCCTTTAATGCTTAACAAGTAATTTTAGGATAAAAATTTAATGCAATAATTCATCAAGAAAAAGTGCGAAGTGTAATGAAGCACTTTTGGCGAAAATTAGTCTATTCATCAACGTCAATATTTACGACGGGGTCCGCTCAGCACTCGACAACCTTTTACACGACTTAATTAAATCAAGCGTCTGTGAACCTCTTAATGTCACAACTCCTAAGTTTCAAACTGACACTAAACATAAAGCCAGTCTAAAAGAATTAGTACCCGTTAAGCTGAGAAACTGTCACCGATAAAAAGGTTTTTATTATATTGTAATTTCTATAAAATATTTTAACCTCTACCAAAAATAACACCAAAAACGGTGTATAAATATGAGAATTTTAACGATAGCAACATGAACAAAAAATGTAACCGAAATATTTTTTTATCAAAAGCAAACCGGGCAAATGAAATATTGATGGAACCAGTTTAAATATTGAGAGGAATGATGAATTTAAATACGGTAATTGAATACAAGTGTAATGAACAAACAGGTCATGTGTTCTATAATTAATTAATGTTAGCTTTTACAACAGGAATGTGGAATTTTTGAGTCTCTTTTTGTTGCGGTTCTTCTAGAATTATTATAAACAATAAATAACTGACGTTACGATTGTTCTAACTAAATCATAACAATTAACCACTTACTTTTGAAAAGTATTTTCATTTAAAAAAAATGTGAAATAAAGTTATACTTTATGCAAACTAACAAACCAATAACATATATTGGAAAAAGCTTTTTAGAGAGACTGGGTTTCAATGCAGTGACATTATAGAAATGCACATAAAACGCGTGGTTTTGTTTATAATTAAAGGTACTCTGGTAAATAGTTAATTAGCGTAACAGTGTCCCGTGCGGATGGCGAAAGAAATCGGATCTTCCATTACAGATAATGAGGCTGTCTGTCTTACTTCGCTAAAAGGAGACGAAGGAACGTGCCGCTAAGAAAAAGTAAGTTCTTCGTTGTTCAGAGGATTTCCATGAATACCACTGATCTTCCCTCTTACTTAAATCTTCCCTCAGTTTTATCGATCGATTATTGCTAAGCATCCATTGTATCAATATCAGACCACTATTAAAAAAATAGAAATAATTTTTACTTATGTACCAAAATGGATAAAAAACAGAATCAAATAATTCAGTTGTGATAAATTTTAATTTCAGATCATTTGAAGAGGCATAAAAAATAAGGCATACACGCATGTAGGTACGTATTCAATATACTTAACCGACCAAATTGAATCTAAAAGACGGCCAAAGTGAGAGTAAACAAGGAGAACTAACCGATAGTTTGTTCGATATCTACAGTTCGTTATCTCGTTAGTTTGACAGCTTCACTTTGAACAAACAGACAAAATAGATTGCTAATCGAAACCTATTCATTTAAAATTCTTCGAAAGTTAAAAAAGGAGCATGTATGGCAACTTACGAGTATGCAACATACAACGAGTTTTATTTGTACCATGATTAAGATGTTTTAAGTAAAAAATATATACCGACATTTACGAATTAAAACTATTCCTCAAAAAGTTTTTACCCTTAGCACCCCCTCTGCGTGATTTATGCGATTAATGTGCCGGTTCTTTATTGCCCCTTTTCACGCGTAATACGTTTTAATCAACATCTATTGAAAAAATATATATGTTATCGTGTTCGTGAACATAAATATTATTTTCATTTTATCTCTTTAAATAGTGATATTTTTGACCGACTTCCCAAAAGAAGGAGGTACTCAAGTCGTCTGTATATTTTTTTTATACTTGGATTGCAAATAAAGATCACCCAATTACTATGACGTCTTAATTTTTTAAATCTACACGAGACATCACTACTACTTAATCTCAAAAAACATGTTAGAGTAAGAAATTTCTTTACAATAATAAGTAATATTTTGAAGTAATTCCAAGAACAGTCCTAGACTTAATGTTATCATTAAAAGTTTCAAAGTATATCTTCCCAGCTGTATAAGCGTATCAATATTTTTAACTTTATAAGTAAGAAGAAAGGAAAGTCATTCTATTGTGACTACGGAAGAATATCGTGGAAAAACTAAACGGAATTAAAGCAGAATTAAAAATACATTTCTAATAACTGAGCTACAATAACATTTGTTGCAGTTAATATCTAAACGAAAACATTAAAAAAATATATATAACAGCATTCTATCTTTATTTGTGGCTAGTCAGTAGTAGATAGCCTAAATACCTTTCAATACTTTTATTGTCATATGGCAATTCTTACATAGTTAATAATTTCTCTCGTTGTCTTCGGACTTTCTAAAACAGAAACGATGTACGTAGCGGTAAATATTTGCTCGAAATATTGACAAATAAAATAATCCCAAAGTCATGTAAGTAGTTAATCTTGTTTAGCAACAGCTATTAGTATTCTGAACACATCAACAAACACATTAACACAACAAATTCATAGCTAAACAACTTGTGAAAAACTTCCAAAGCTCGTACTAACAGAAGCCTCGATGTTAAACTTTCAGCATTAGTATCGAAGATAGAAGTTCAATTCGGTATAATAGAACTTTAGATAACGACGTGAGAATAATAACTCTGTAACTAAGTTCCTGTTTTTCTTTCATATGGGCAAAACATCGCCTGCCAAAGTTTGCTTTCAACGTATGTCGATAAAATTATTTCTCGGTGAATACCGGGGTCTGTGCCTGCACTTACTATGATGTTATAATATTACATTTTTTGTTGTATTTTCTATTCGTTTGAAATAATAATAATATAGAAATATTTGCTTTTAACAATTATAACTAAGCCAACCAGTCGTCTAAATACCAATGTCAACAACCAACAGAAAAAAACGTTTGAAATTCACACTTACGACTACGAATGTACCCTTAACCGTTAAACTAGCCTCAATAGTCACGTTAACAGTTCCTTTATATCGTTGCTAATTGAAAGGTACTGTTAAGTGAAGGATATTTAGACTGTTACAAAAATTTAAATATTTAGTGTATTGATTTGTAACATCACATAATGTTCCTTG
>LD688932.1:3799573-3849395 GCA_003118335.3 Papilio memnon | reverse complement strand
ACAGGTGAGCTTAACTCTAAAAGAGTTATCTTACTGCTAACCTTGCGATACAGATTGGTTGTTTAGCGGGAAATGAAAATATGCACAAGTTAACACCAACACTTAAATAATAAAACTCGTTTGCCCGTTTTTCCTATAATATATAAAACAGTTTTATACCGTTTGTTGAACATTTGTGTTGAATTGCGGAGCTTAAATATCTCTTTTAACGTTTTAAAAGATCAAAAAACTTTAGTTTTATATTTTATTAACATTTTACGGATTATACCGTCCATGAAATTGGTTAATGACAAGGTTTACTTTAAAAGTTTACTGAACAGTTTTTTGTTTCAGTTATGGATAATATAAAATAAAAAAGCTCTTTAAACTTTACTGAGGTGGTTTTCAGCTAGACTACGATTATATTACGAGGGTAGAAAAGTTTTAACATTATTTCACCCTTTAAGATAGAAAAATAGGTATTCAAAAAGAACAAAAAAACTTTCAAGTATGCTAAACAGCGACTCTATGTTTATCATACAAATATAAATTTTAACAAACCTACGACCCACATGTTCAATAGATCTGTTCTGTTTCGTCTCCGAAAATATCTAGCAGATATGAGATAATAGATATCGAAGGCAGACACTAGTTTCCAAGAATCGATTTTCTATTAATACTGCGGTTATTTTTGTTTTCAAATTGAACAATAATTCTTATCGTTAAGTTACTGTTAGCTACTTATTCATAGTAATAATTAGCGTTCAAAAATGATATACAAATAATCACAACTATACGTTTACATTGTCAAAACATGTGTACAAAATATATTATTGGACTTTACTAACTTTCGCCAGCGCCTCTGTCCGCGTAGAAATAAAAAAAGTAAGTAGCCTACAAGTTCTTCCTGGCTATCCTCTACTCCTATGCCAAATTTAATTGAGATCCGTATAGGCTACAAACTCTAACAAACATCCATCTATCTAAACTTTCGCATTTATAATATTAGTAAGTTTATTTCGTCAGAGTATTTCGACAGTGGAAATGACAGAAGGCTGTATTAATCATTGGGACTGGGATAAATCAATGTATTAAACCCTTTTGATTGTGAGAAATTCAAATATATCCGTCGTTGATGATTTCGAAACGGCACACGATATCCATTGTTTATTGTTTACACGTATATCTCGTATCTTACAATACTAACTGGGTCATCGCGACGCCCGCCGCCGCGCCGGCCGGCTCAGCCGACGTCACCATAATACGCTGCATCGGCAATTTATCTAGAGCACAAGGGCATGTCTATTCTCAATAATATTCGATACAGTGCGATTTAGACAGAAGAACTGTAGTATAATTTATAGCAGCTAATTATACGTAGTCTTTTAATAGTATGTAGAAGAAAACCGGCTCGGAATATTTTGATTCCTGTGCTAGGTTTTCTACTGATTTGTAGCAGCCGACTAAGCCATAATAAATATGTCTAATAAATATATATTTTTGAATTTCCTTTACCTGAGTGAAGGGTTTGCTGGTCCAAAAATTGACAAAAGGAAAAGATTTTGCACGTGTAAATAAATGAAAGCAGTTATTCAGCAATCTATTAGTTTTCTGTTCCGGCACGTACAAACAGTCTTAATTACATTAAAGGTAGAGTAACTTTCTTTCGTTTGGAACAGTCGTATTTTAGCCTAATGACTTTGGGGTTTCTTAGTTAATAGGTTTAGGTATTTTGCAACGAGTGTTCACCCTCAATACGAGGATGTTGAAGTCTTTGATGTGCTTCTATTGACATTTTACCACCGTGCAAAGCTAGTTAAACAAAAAAAAAATTAAAATAGAAAATGGTATAGAAAATATTGTAACCGCAATGCACAATAATGTATTAATTGCCTCTTTAGATCAATTTAGATTGTTCCGCTTTGTTAAATACATCAGTGAAAACAAGGTCTAAAACGCTCGCTATTGTAGTTTGAATAATACACGTAAACCTGCGGGCATTTTGCTTACTGAAATGTGTTCAAAGCGCAGTTTGTGTTATGATATGCTAATCCTTGCCACATATTTATAACTTGAATTATCTTATAGTACAAAATTGAACACTTTGACAAGTACATTATAATTAGTCATATTTTTAACAGAGAAATGGCTAGCGTTAAATCGTTCGGAATAACAATTTAATTTCTCTAAAAATTATAAAATTAACACGCCTAGTAAATTACGTTGGCAAAATCGATTTTTATAGATAATTCCCGACAAACTGCTGCTCTATTGTTTATCATAATAATATTCCTAGAGTGATTACTAAAATATAGTTTTATAATTAATTTTCCGTGACAAGGGTTAAAAGTTAGTTACGGAATGCATTAAATTCATTTCAGGCTTTAGAATGGCTTAGTTGATAACATATTCAAGCTTCACTCTCGGAAGTTCTATGAACAAACAGCAAATAATTGAATAAGTAGCCCGGAAATGCAAACGATCACTCAAATATACCTTTATAAAATACTTTGATGGGATCGTAACCCATGCGATAAACTGATTGCTTACTCCCTATTTAAATATTAAACGTGACTAAGTTACCATTTAACAGAAGAGTAAAGTACTCGTAATTAAATACAAATTCTAACAAAAGATTAAAGTAGAGAGAAATTCTCCTAGCCCAAAGGCAACGAAAGTAGTTTTATATTTCTCCTCGTATAGTTTTATAAAGAACAGATACTTAAACGTATCCGTCCGCATGTATCTATCCGTAATCCAATAATATTCATAGCACTTATATCAGATTTTCCGATTTAGGATAAAAGTAAACCACTCAGGAACTTTTATGTAATGTTGAAAAATGTGTAATAAATTACCGATACATTTGGTTGGTTTGTGCTATCGAAAATAATGCTTTAACATTATTATAATAAAAGTAAAATTTAAAGTAAGTCAGTATAAAAACTTTCAGCAATGTAAACAATTGTCAAAGTAAAGATAAAAAGGTAAAAAGGTCACAATTTAACAAATCAGTTTGTGGAACAAAAGATAAAAACGTTAAAGCTCCGGTGTCGGAAAGAAAAGCTCTATATTTATGGAAACAAAACAGAACAGTGACTCGCCTCATCTGTCTGGATAGAACAAACAGCAGCTGTACCCGCTATCTAAACAACACCAATTTTTATACAAGCCTTTACATAGAATCTTTTATTTAAATGACAGTAACGAAAAGTACAAATCCCTTAACATGACTTTTTTACTGAAGAATGGTTTGCGAGTTTTTCGGTCTTTTTGGAAACACATGCATAACTTAAAGAGTTTGTTTGTAGAACTAACTTAAATTTACATAGTGTATTGCTTATACATCCATATATAATAACTAGTGTGACTTAAGTTTTATATCAGTAAAGTTAAATACAACTTATATTAGAAAATAATATCTTACACTATCTAATTGAAACAGATGTATATTTTAATTTCTTAAAGGTAGAACAAGCCTTCACAGCTTCACTTGTATGCTCTTGAGGGTAACTTATCTTACCTCAAGGACTCCCACCGGAAAAGCCTGCACTTCCTAAGTTACTTTAGTTTACCGGAGAGACTAGGCCTGGACGGTTTAATCGGCTTCTTTTAAATTTGCGCAAAAAATTAGTTCCATATTTCTCCACTATGTGACGAGGGTTTTTATATATCTGATCAGGCTATAAAAAATGTTGTGATCGAAATAAACGAGTAAACATTACACAATAATGTTATAAATGATTTATGAATAACTCTATTCAAAGTATTACGATACAATTCACAATAGATAGCGTATTGAATAGCGACAACTGTAGTCGGTCTAAATTCCATACCTCGGAGTATTTTATTTGTAAACAAGGTATTTTTCACCTAAGGCACTTCATAGGAAAAACCTTAAGTTGAAATATAATATTCTTCATGTTTGTATCAAACGTTCTACGTTTACGTATTTATGCTTGCTTTGTTTTGTTATTTCTAAATACAATTTGAATACGTTTACTGCTAGTAGCATTTTAAGACGTTTGTATGTGCAGATTTATACGAAATGTAAGGAAATTTTCTTTTGGTGTAACTCGGAATAAGTATTCAAGCGGTTGTACCATCTTAGTCTAAGGGCTTAGAATTCAAACTTAAAACAAAATACTTTGGTTTAAATACATTAACTTGTTCCTAATCACCTTTGACCACGGTCATGAAACTTGCGACAAATAGGGCGCGACGGGCGGAGTGCGGCACAATGGACTAATATCTCGGCTTAGATAGTCATATTCATCTGATGTTTTGAGATTTGAGCTAGGGCTTAAGAGTATATACAGTTAGCTCTCTCGTGCAAATGCGCAGGAAAAACTCCCGTACACCCCAGAAACGCTTACAACCTCATGCATTTTATTTTTCTAATCATTTCCGGTCGACGCAGCGGGTTGTCGTAGGCGTGTTCCTGTTTTCTTGTTCACATTTCCGCTGCATTTGCCCTCGTCGTATAAATATAAAAATCCACTTAATGCAATTTAACAAACCTACATTGCACTTGAAACAGTTATATAAACAAATCATTCCGCGTTATATTCAATTAAAGAATTGTGCGATAGAAAAAAGACAACTAAATACTCCTTTATCCAGTTGAAGATTTCACAAAATGAATGTGAATGAAGAAACAAAACTGTATCAGCTAACTTCTATCCTAACAGGATTAAATCACTAACATATTAGATATGTAGATCTATAATTTCCTGCCTTAATCAAGTATTCAATTGTAATTCATTCACTGGCTTGTGATTATGTATTTTTATTATTCATTCATTAGCCAGTTCGAGCGGATGATTGAACAGAAGCAAATCGTAACATTATTCACGTATTGTTCGGAGGAAAGTTTATTTATTCAAAGCTCGGGTTCGGTTATCCGGATCAATAATCACCCGGAATCGGTAGCGGAACTTATCACTCTTAATTGTTATATCTTATTCAAACAGAGTAATAGTTAATTTTTAATATAACGATACGGATATGGACAGAAACAGCTTTTGTATTGGATTTTTTATTAAAAACTCAATTTATTTATTTTTTAATAAACTTCTTAGACTCGGAAACCAACTCATTTCCTTTACACTTTTTCTATAACAAATGATAAAGTAATGATGATGAGTAATGGAGTTTGGCGATATAATAAAACTAATATTAATTTTGTAGACCTGTTAATTAAAATGTTCTACAAAATTAACATAGCAAACTATTCTGTTCTTTTGTAATAAGTCCGAATTAACAGAAACTTAAAGTAAACAAAGTTTGTACCTCTAAAACTTTGTTCCCTTGTATAAGAGAAGCTTCAGTTAAATAACAATACACAAATACTATTTCAAAAGGTTTCAGCTAGACAAGTTGCGTGTTCACTGAGTTCTTTTTGTTTCGAACATAGTACACTTGTATTTGAATTCCTTTGTACTTGAAATTTACCGTTTATATAGTTTTTAGCACCAAGATTACATGCTCAAATAAGTTATAATCAGTGTGATCAAAGTATAACAAAACGCTTTGATCAGTTTGGCATGAACTTGAAAGTAAAACGAAATACGTACAATAACATTGTTTATCTACATTAGATAACTTACTAGTACAAATTATCTGAAGTTCAACAGTGTTGGAGTCACCACTGCCACCACATCATTAGCCACCAAGACCATAAAAGAACTAATTATGTCACATATCATAGATGACACATATTATTTTATCCCGCGTAAAAATTCAAACAATAGATAATGGAAACTAACAATTTGTGCTTGTAACATTTTTCATAATTTTCCAAGGCTTTCAACTTTCACTGACTCTCACATATGCATTTTTTCACACGCTTTAAAATAGAACAACGAGTTAAAACAGACGTTGCATTTTAATATCCCTTCCCTCCAGTATCATATGAAGTATTTTTGATACATTTTCGAGTTAACAAAGTTATTCATATTTGACTCTGTCACGTTCAATGTTGAATAGATAAGAAGACAAAGGCTGAACTATGTATATGCTGTGAAAAATATCAAGATATTTTCGTATGAGACTATTCTAGACATGAGTGAGTAAATTCTATAAGATGAACATGTTAGGATTTGGACTAAACATTTCTATGAATAACAACAATTTTTAGGCATAGATCAAGTATTTTATATATTTTAGTAAACGATTAGAAACTTGATTTTACTGAACCACTTAGAGCAGCAACAGACAGATTTCTCAGAAAAACCTTCTCTCATACAAACTTTATTGAAGTTATATCAAATCATAAATTATGTTTTTTGTCTATTTCAATTTGTTATATTCGTCGCAGAGTATGCTGTGACATGATAAATCAAGCTAGTTTATAAAATAATGGATTAAAAAATTTAAGTGGATAAGAACCAAAAATAATCAAAAAAATCATAATCTCGGCTTACATTTACGGGCGTTATAGTTACATATCTATTGTGTACAATACAACGCACAATGTGACCTCTACTTGTCTAGACATTTACTTGTCAGCGTGGAGGTTATTTGTAGTCTTATTAGTGCGACTCCTACGCTGAGATGAGGTACTTCCTTCGTATAACGGAAAACTCTGATACTATTCTCGATATCACCCTCCCATTTAGACGTCGCTGACGTCATAATGGAGGGAAGGTAGACAACAATATCAATACATTATTTATAGCGGATTGAATTTCAACAGGTACGAAGAAAGGGGTTTGGTACTAAAACGAAAGTAATCTTTTATTAACCTATCATCTTAACAATATTATATTTACAATAATGAAGTCGTGGACATTATGAGACATATTATTTTGGCTTTTACGTAAACTCGCACTGTATTCGACGATTTTAATCAACTTTAATGGTAACCGTATTTCATGAACACTTATAGTACGGTACACATTAACGAAACCAGAGCGTTTTGATGTAGAACTACTTAGAAATAAATTATTTGAGAGAACATATTCCCTGAGATAAAACATTGAAAGAGCAATTAGAGATTACCCCGATGTAAAAACATTTATCTCCCCAGAGGTAAAAGCCTGCCAACAAATAATTCTAGTTTCTACTGTGGTCAGCTACCGCATTGCGTGAAGTCAGACATTTGTGTGTACGTGTGTTGAATTAAATGAATTCACATCGTGGTTTAAAATATAATAAAAATCACTTTAACAGTTTTACCGTATAACATTTTTTATGTTCATTAAAAATATTTAAAATCGGCTGAAAATTTATGGACACTAATCCGACAGTATTTTAATCCGATTAAAAGTAGAAATGTAATAATAGCAGTAATTATTATTATAGTGTGCAACAAATCCAAACATATCTCTCGATTTCGAGTGAAATCATTCAGCAACGGATGGCATTACAGACAAACTGATATTTTTTCTAAGTTTGTAATTGGACTAAAAATGTATTAAATTTTAAGAAAGCACATGACGTGATAAAATTCAATTTTTTTTCATTATTTTGATATTACTGCTTACATGCTTTTAAAGACGGTTTCATTTTAATTAAAAAATATTGGTACTATCCGGAAAGCTGTAAATGTATTGTAATTGTAGACAGCTTAGGTCTATATGTAAGGGGCGGCAGTGCGTAAATGGGACACCTGTCGCTCGCTGAAGGATTTCTCGTCAAAATATTAAATATTTTAGTAGGCGCGAACGACTACAATGTCACTGAGATTTAATCATCCCTTTTTAGTTTTATCATTCGGAAATTTAAGTCAATAGAAGTATTATTAACGAAAAACTAGTAATAATTCATCTAGTCATTTTTATCTTACTAATATTGTAAACGCAAAAGTTTGGTTGGATGGATGTTTGTTAGAGTTTGTAGACTAAACGGCTGAACGGAACTCTATAAAATTAGGCATAGATGTAGAATATAGTCTAGAAGAACACATAGGCTACTTACTTTTGTTTTATTTTTAATTCCACACGGACGGAGACGCGGGCGAAAGCTAGTTTGTTAATATTTTAAATTACTTATTTTTAATGTAATGTAACGTGAGCTGTGACTCGTAGAAATTTTGCATGCTGTGCACTTACACATATTTGTGCCAGACTAAGACATAAAGTCCAATGTCTATATAACACCTTTCTAGGTTATAGTGAGATTCTTCTCGCCATCAATATTCCCTAGATATATTCAGTAATCGGAATAGCCAGTATTCAAATTATATTTTTAACTATCGGCCAGTAGAGTAGAGGAAACCAAAGTACAATAAACTCCCTGTTCTATGAATAACTTTCGTAAATTCAACACATTTCCCTGGAATACGTTGATAGCATTATTAAAACTTTATCCGCGTTCCTTAAAATCGATCATTTATTTAAATAGCTTCTATAATTATGACATACACAATACATTATTTTTATATTATATAAAATATATTACTTTTTTTTACTAAAGCTAATAAATTAAGTGTTCCTTATTACGCAGTCGCAAACAACTTTTACGCAGATTTTCAAACACATTTCTAATTTTATCAATAGAATTTTGAATTCATTTAGGAGAAAAAACAATGTTCTCTTTTACTTATTACTTCGACAAAGTATAATAATTCTACAAATTCCTCTACATCACTAAAAATCGTTAAATTCAGTTTTCTTTTATTCTTCAAAAAATCACGGGTACCCATGTAGCTAGAAATTAGTGCTATTAAACCTGATCGCAGGGGTGATCGATTAATTCGGATTTCCTAACAAAGTTATTTTAAAAAAATACAGTAATTATTTTTTCAAATTTACATACTCATTTAAATAATATAAATAATTAGTTACAACTGTTTTACATTAAAGTGTTTTGCTGCAACAATTAAAAGAGAATACGTTGCTTTTGTGTAGAGAAAAAAACGAAGTAGATAACTACAATAAAATTTTGTAGGACAAAGTGTGTGTGCTGAAAGGATTTCAAAGTGTTCAATTTAATTGAAATACGTAGAACAAAGGAAAGTGATGTGTCTAATGGAAATCGTATAATTTTTAATCTGTAGCCTTAACGTTTGAAGATTAATAATAAACCACGCCGGAACGGAATAAGTAATTATGTAACTTAAGTATCTCGCGGTTATCTCTTTGCGTCATTTCCTTCGAACCGCAATTATTTTTTCCTTTTTGTTGCGAAAACATTCTTTGACATTCCATTTCGTTTTTAACAAACCGAGCAAAAATACCAGTCGAGTATTTTATATTCACGAATAATTTACTTGGGCACATACGATTTCATTTCTCCTTGCAAAATATTTCAGAATTATTAAGTCGTAATTCAAAGAACACGTTACAGATAGTAGAGCTGATAACGTAAAAATTGTAGATTTATAACCTATACATATATACCTATCCCGGAGTATAAAAGTGAGGAAAAAATGCCTATTAAAATCCCTTTTGTTGCTAACCTCAATGTTGTCATTTACAATACAAAACAGAAAATTTGAATATCGTCTCTCGATTTGATGTCACTCTTGTTTATTCTTAAAGTGCCTCGCGTTTGTTCTATTTACAAACACTACGTAACCTGTTTATTCATTTGTAATTTCTGACAATGAGAGAGCAGAAAATGAGAAATTAAAATACTAAGGAAAAGTTAAGGATATTCTCAGCTTAAAATAATAACATTGTCAAATACAGTAAAGCAGTTAAAGAGACGGCCTGTTTCAGAAATTTACCTAACGTTTTTTCGGTCATAAATCAGGCTTAAGTGCGCGCGAACGAAGAGGCAGATTATATTAGATTGTACTTTTCCTTTGTTGTTATTTTTTAACCAGCCATAACAAAAACGTAACGAAGTGCCCCTTTAACAAGAAATGATAAAACAACTTCAACGGTATTTATGAGGTGAGGACTACGAAAAGCTTTTTATGTCATATAATGAACTAAACAACGGATTATTTTTTTTTAGACTATAACGTAAATATTGGTCACGCGTCATATCAAATGTTAGGAATATTTTATAAAAGAAAAACGGCTGCTGTAAATTTTGATACTCGAATCAAGATAATAAATATTGAAAGGAATCATACTATTCAATAAAGTTTGTCTACATACATCTGATTCGTTCTATACATGAAAAGAACGTTCCAGAAGATCTTATAAATGTGTATTTTTTAAATGTCCCCACGTACCCTCGGCGCGTTGACGTGACTAAATAACATTTCAAACACACTCGCGGTATTGATTTTTCCCCTCCCATCGATTAAAAGTTAATTCGCATGCCTTAGAATCAATCATTCATTGAAACGTGGCAACAGAATTATACGCTTCCTTTTCGATGTTATAAAAAATAAACCTTTACGACTTTTAATATAATTGAGATTAACAGACAGTGATCGTTATATCTAATCCATTCCTGTTTTACGCGATTGTGGTTAACTAGCTTAACATGTTGCGATCAATTCCAACGCCTGTCATATTTACAGCCAAATTTACACAATGAAAAACAATTGCTATTTCTTTTTCCTTAGGATTGTTAAAGGAACCTATACATTTTAATTAATTAATTTTATATGATACAGAGCGTTCATGGTTCCATTTAAAATTTCAGGTCTCAGTTACACAATCAATTATAAGTCTGACAGTTTCTGATGAGAAATACACAAACCAACAGAATTTCACAAAATCCGAAGCCAACAAATATTGTAACTTTACCAACATATTTCGACCAGTAATGAAAATGGAAACATTATCCATCACTTAACTTTTAACAATAGAAAACAAAACTCGCACACATTTTAGTAAAATCGGTTGGAAATTTAGATTGATATCAAGATATAAAGATATTTTAGTTTTAAAGTTGACATCTTTCTTCGTGTAATTCTTTACTTAGTTAGTCTGACACGGCTACGATGTAGGGACCTTTGTAATGAATTATTTCATATTTAATAGTCAACCTCCTCGTTAGACACACCCTCCTAATTTATAAAATTCTGTATACAGCCAAATTGATTGTGAATTTAAAATTTAAATTGCGATTAAATCGTAACATACTCGACATTCAATGATGTCCGAAATTCAGCCGAGAATAACGAAGCTGTAATAACATTTGCTCGATTGCCAATCGGCAACTTTTGGGATATGTTCATTATATATGTATACGATGTTAATTTTTAAAATCGTCATCCGTACATGAAGAAATCCAAATAATCGAGTTACATTTGTCTTTGTCTGCACTAGAACGAATATAACGTATATTTAGCTAGGTCACGTCTATCGTAGTAACTGGCATTTCATGTTATTCACATTTTAAAATGTTCGCGGAAAAGAGGCTTACACTTCTATGTCTTCTACGGAAGCCCAGCAAGTATGCATAGGTTTATAGAAGAAAAGATCGAATTAAAAATATAACAAGTATGAAACATATGTAATATTCTGTAAAAACTAGTCCAATTAAACTTGAAAGTAACTTTCGTAAAGGGACTGTAATTATTTTGTATTCTTCCTTAATTACAAAGACAATTAAAATTTCGAGGTAAATTAATAATAAACGAGATGGAAGAAATCAATACTACACCGTCATGAGAAGTCCACGAAAGGAATCGAACATTTTTAACCTTTTGTTACTTTTTTGTTCAAGGGCGCATCAAATGTTAATTAAATTGCTTTCATAAATGAATTCTTAAAGGGAAATTCTAAGAATACAAGCCCGCGAACTAATAAGGTAGAATGTTTTAGAATACGTTTTAGCTCGTTTTAGATTGTTATACTGTGAAAACATAGCTAATAATGTCAAGACCTATTAACAGACGTAGAAACCTTTTAGTTTTAATGTTTAGATAGACGCGATATTACTCCAAATAATAATTTTCAAATTCATCAGATTCAATATTAATTGTACAACCACAATTCATTAGTTTATGACACAAGTATAATTGAATAGAGATTACTGATTAACTAAATTCAATCACGGATAACAATGGACTTTGAAGCGAAATCACAAGCGGCGCCTCTTGGCAGACACGTCCTTGCGCTGCCTTTGACTAACTCATTAGTCATTTTATTAACCATCGCGTCTTAATTCGCGTCCTAACTCAAAGTACTATAAATAGCATACGAAATACTTTTATAAAAAACAAAAAAAAATTAATGATAGGTAAAGTTGATGACTCTTCATTTTATTAGCCAACCCCATCCCGCGAAACGGAACGGGACAGGAACGGGACTACGTCCCTGTACATGCTTGTTATGTCACAAATCGAGTATTATCTTAGTACGAATTTCAAGTATAGTAATAATAATACTAACACTCTGAACTTTTCAATTAAAATATTCACTAAAATTTTAATATCTTTTCTTAGTACATTATTTCCTCAATTAATTCCTCAGAATTTTCATTCCATCATACCATTTCATACAATGAACTCGAACATATGACTAAAATTCATACTGACAGCTTGGATCAAGATTTATACCGCTTTCAAACGTTCAAAGATCAACATCCGAGATGTTAAAGCCGCTGAATATATTTTGAGCGGAAGCAAACTAACAAGACAATGATGTATTACGTAGAAGGAACAACACTCATATTGATGGTTTGATTATTGCAACATTTAAACAGCAAATTAAACATGACTTCCGATGTCTAATAATTTGATAGTCTGTTGAGTTATACAAACGTAATTGCCTGTTAGTACACGGGTGATTCACTAATTACTTTGAGTAAAATATGATGAAAATGTTTTTTTAGAACAAAAATATTTTAAGACTATAATTAAGTCATTAGTTTCTACCTCCGCCTTTCCATAATTTATGTGACTTATAATTTTGTATTAATATTCATCGTATTGTTGCCACCATCCCACGCGTTTGAACGTAACAGTTATCTTTGTCTTTGATTTCCTCTCAACAATAAATTGACGACCTGCCTGCTTCACTCTGAACACCTTTACAGTATGTACGGTCCAGATCAACAAACTACATCTTTTAACAATGGGTTTCCACCCCCTAATTACTTGTAATAAATCATATTGTCTCTCCTCACACTCCCTCACTTCTCATTCCCTTTGTACATTTTAATACACTAAAATTCTTACGACAGTGGAATTTCACGGTTCCACATACATTAAACACAGTAAAGGCTTCAGGCGGCTTCTTAACGCTTACGTCGTCTGTTGTTTTGTATATTTACACTGTATTTATTTCCTTGTGTAAAATACACAAGCAATGCCATGTACTCAATCGATACACAAAGATTAAATCTCCAACCATGAAACTCCAATGGAAAATCCGACCCGACGTTTATAGATCCGGAAACGCAAACCTACGCACCATTACGTATTATCATTGCCCAGAAAGATTTTCACGTAGTGTAGCTATTATTCATGATTATATTTGTTTAAACATTGGTTATTGTGATAGCAATGTATGAACCATGTAATAGTTCCAGTTATATTTATCGGAGTTATTACTAAATTATTCTTTTAAACGCCGGTAATATTTGAGGTTTTTTTCAAACAAAGAATTATGTGAAAAATTACTTCATTGGCGAAAATTCATAATAATAGTTAATACACTAACCAAAATAATAAGTAGAAGGCAAATTGTATTGATAATATTTTTAGAATAGCTGCAACCGGCTGAACTGGGCTTTAGCACTGAACTGTGCTGTGAAGCAAACATTGACGTCAGCAAAACTGCTACAAGACAATTACGTTGTTAATAAATGAGGAACAAATGGACTTTTTATGTGAATACACGATATTATACACTCGACGATAAAAAAAATTAATTGCTTACGCGAATCCAATGATAACACTGATTATACAATACAGCCGAGTAGTAAAGTATTTTTGATACACAACGATTCATTCAACAGTCAAATGAAAATGTAACATAAGAATTTAGTTATAGCATTAATCAACGCATTGTACGAACGTGTCTAACTATGCAAATAGTACGTCATAATATTCGTAACACACTTGCTAGTTTCGATTTCAAAACAAGCGAAAAGGTTTTCTACAAATCGTTTTATTGGAACTGAAGTTACGTTTCCATCAAAACTAACGTCACGAAGTCAATTTGACGCAAAGCTTTGTAAATGCTAAATGGATCCGCGTCAACGCGTCAGGCGTGACTCTCAAGCCCACACGTTTGTTGCTGACACGGGCGACACAATGCTAACAAAGCTACTCCTGTCCATCACTCTACACAATAAATCAATTAATCTGAAAATAGTAAATTTAATACCGTAACCACTAATTATAATTTAGAGCCTTCTGTACTTGCACTTAATTGCTGGCAAACTATACCCCATTTAAATTTAAAAAGCCTTAATATCTACTCTGATATGGCCTTAATAATGAAAGTTACGTGAAAAGTTATTAACTTTTTAGACAGTATTGTATGCTAAAGAAATGAGTTCAAAAACAAGAAATCAACTTTAAATTAGGCTGACCCGATCCGCTTTTAAACCCCCTATGTAGAAATTCTTATCAGTGTGTCATCATGTTGGAGGCTCAATATCATGAGCATTCGAAAAAATTGTATCCAAAAATATACCATACATTACACCCAGTTTTGAGCGAATAAAATATTACCATTAGTAAAGTGAAACTATATAAATGGTGGATACCGATCCGTTCAGTTCCTTTTCAAATACCAGGCCAACATCTATTTCGACTTGTTATTTTATATTCTCATTGATTGCGCATTTGATTTTACACTATCGTAAATCATAAGTTATATGTCAATACAAACTAAAATAGACCCATACATATATCTTACAAACATGTCGAAACTCGTGTGAAATGAGCGATGATTACGGATGTCAATAAACGTTTAGTTACAGTATACAGGATGTTACAATAAATAAAATGTTACAAATATTTATACAGTAGGACAATCTCGTAATCTAGTGAACACAACGGTGAGTTTATTTTAGACTAGCTTTTGCCCGTTACTACGTCCACGTGAAATTTAAAAATAAAATGAAGAAATGAAAAATATAGCATTTATTACTCACAGACAATAACCTTTCTAACGGTGAAATAATTTTTCAAATCGGTCCGGTAGTTTTTGAGTCTATTCGTTACAATCAAACAAAGAAAGTTTTCCTCTTTATAATATTAGTATAGATATATTTACGTAGTGTATATCATATGATTGCACAATTTAGGATTTTACATTGAGTGGTTTTCTGTTATCAATTATAACGACGTTTTCAACTAAACCTGGTAAAGAAACAAAATTGAAATATCCTGCGTTCAGAACTTCGTATACAAACAAAAAATAACTCCAACATAGCTGATGTTAACACAATTCGTTCCAACGTCAATTTTTTTAGAACTTTTTATTGTGTTACTGCCAAACTCACAACTACAACACTTTTTAAAAATCAAGTAAATAAAAATAATATTTCATTGGGGACTTACAACAAACAAACGATTTTTTTAATTAAAAAGTTAAGTGCTCACTAAAAAATAACTTCATAATAAAATTCTATACGAGAAGCTACATTCGTCAGTTATTCACAAACCTCGAAAAGCATTTTCGTGTCAACGTCGTTGAAATTAAACTCTGTAAGTTCGTTGTTTATTTGGTTTGCAAATTTATCATCAGAATACTACAAGATGTTTACATAAAGCGATTAAGTTATAATATTTAATAAGCATCTACATATTAAAACTTTCGATGTAGATTGTTTCTTAGAAGGGACGGTACCCTTTACTTAAACACTGTTTTTAAGTCAATATTTAAATGTCTTCAAAGTTACAAGAAATAAAAAAATGGACTGTCCTTCAGAAAGTGCTATTCGGGTTGTACCGTAGACGGGCTTTTAAATGACAATAATTTTTATTTATATCTTTTCGGAATACTTTATGTAAACAGATAATCCTATCAGTTATGTTTAGAAATACCTTAGTGATGATATTTTATGTTTTGTAAGATAATAATGCAATATAGAGAACCCTTAAAATGAAATCTCTATATTAGTTTCATGTAACAAAATACTTTGTACATGTTTGTAGGAATCTCTAGCACTTAAGATTAAGAAATGATAAGGGAAGATCGTAAATAGATTTCGGAAAAGGAAATCGTACTACAAATCATGGCTGTCGTAGTATTTTTATGTGTAGGCTTATAAAATGCGATCATGACCAAATAAACCATAACGTATTTATACTGAAAGTGGTGTGGTGAAAGATAAAACCACGTTGAAGTCCATAATATCAATCAGCGGCGGTCAAAGAATTAAAGCTCGTGTTTAACTAAACAGAATCTAATTGTATTATTTGGGGTAATACAGTTATATTCTAAAAACTACCAACATTGAGAAGAAATCAACAATTAATCTTTTATAATGTCATAGTATCGCACTCCGTGTGTTTTACAGTTCAAGTAATCTTTCTAATCTTAGCTTAAAGTATTACGTCGAATATGGCAATGTCGAAACGAGCGATCTCTTTATGACTCCGCTAAATTTTACGGCACTGTTAAACTGTGTTTCGTTCAGATAACTTCCGCTTATTAGAAGATGTCATCATAATCAAAATTAGACCTGTATATTTGATAGCTACAAATATACAACATATATATAAAACAATTAAGTTTTATGATAAATGTTTTTCAGCAAAATATAATCATAAATTGAAAACCGCACTAACCAATTGTTAGTTGCCATTCAACCTAACTTTCCTTTCGTACTCATGGATCGTTCCGACAGCGATTTCATGGCGTACAATTTGATATAATATGTACGCAAAATATTCCCGTTTTAATATTATAAATAGCGTATTTTCAAAACCAAACACAAAGACAATTCAATTCAGACATAGACACAAAGAAATTAGGTAATTGAACTCAAAATATACTTTAATTGAATTTAAACTGTTATTAAAGTTCACTGAACTCATCATCACCAGGATATTCCAACGGATGACGGATAAAGTCATCGCCAGGTACCAGATGGTGTTATATATGAGAAATAATGACGAACACAAAACAACACTGACTTCAAAATCAGGTAAATAGTTAAAAAAACTTCAAAGAAAAATCTCCACTGACTGTGAAAAACAAAGTCACTGATAGATCAAACGTCTTGCCTGTTGTAAAGGCAGTTTTACGTCAAATAAATCACTGGAATAAATCACAGCTAATCATTAATTGCATTAAACAAATGATTCCATTTTGTTAGAGGAAACAAAACGTAATATGAACAAACCAACAAATTGGTTTACTTTTGTTTAATACATTATCGATACTAATAATGGAAATATCCATTTAGTTAATTGATACGCGGTTTTTTTAATACAATTAATGGCATATTCGAATTTAAATAAGTAGGAAAATTTAAAAAAAAATAACTAAAATGATATTATGCAAACGTATACTACGTTGAAAATGTGTTTGAAAATAATTCGCATAAAGTTTTGTGCAACGTAAAAACGGAAACGTAACGTACGCAAGAGCATTAAATCAAATCGCTTTATATTGTTATAATGTAAAGTTATAAACCATGAACGTGTTAAAAGCAGGCGTGTTGAATGCAATAACAATTAACAGCGCGTTTTATCGTAGGTAAATATTTACTTGAAACATTGCTCGTATTCTTAAAGGTGAAATTCAAAGTTATATTCAGCTTTACAGTCGTAAAATATATCTTTACTATGTGTATGTGATACTAAACTGAGAATAACAGGGCTATTTTAACTCGTTGTTAAATTATAATGACCTTCAACGAATTACGTTCAGATACTTACGTTGCTATTGTACGCACGAGATTTTCGTATATCAGAACATGTTTACGAAACAAGAACATCAGCTACATTTCAATAATTTATGTTATTCGACGCGTTGAACTAACAATGCTAATGTACTGTTAGCATTGTTAGTTATTTGCGAAATAATGTATTTATCTTGTTAACAACGTCCCCTACTTAAACTTTGTACAATTTTAACAAAATGATTAAGGCTACACTAAATAGCGATCCTTTGTATTTGAGCTAGACGAGTGTAATTACGATTATCTGAAATAATTTTTATTATATATTTTTTTTCATCTTCAAGGTTTCTATCGTTTTGGAGGTTTAAAAAATAAGATGTTTGCTAGCTGATAATCTTTCGGAAGATCCAACGCCAGTTCACAATTAACTCACATTTTTATCAATTCAATAACCACCATTTTAAAATTACTATTGTGTGCATTTTTTTTAATTTCTATTGAACATTGTCACATCGAAAACAGATGTCCGGAAAGTTGTTTGTTCAACATTGTTTCCGCACAGCAATTGTTGTTCGACATGAAATTTGCTTTAGGCTACGAAATTCTAATAAAAATACCGTATGCAAAAATTCTATTTTAGCACATGCTATTTCAGAGATTTGTTTACGGTAAATTTTAAACACTAAACAAAAAGTAAAAACAAAGTTTTAAAATATTTGAGTAAGTTACAACGAACTCTGCTCCGTGGTTTGTTTTTTTAAATGGTCTGCATCTCAACTTTGCATATTCAAATTTTTAAATCAACGTTCAACTAAGTCAAAATAAACGAAAACTTCTTGTTATATGTTAAATCTGGGGTATCGAATCAGCCAAAAAGATTTAACATATAATATAATAAATACATTAATTAGTTAAATGGTGAGCATACCAACGTCATATTTTCCACTACCGAGGCCTTCGATTAATTTGCTACAAGAGCTAATTAAATTAAATATCCGAGTTATTATCGATCCTTTGCGAAATCGTACGGATCGGTTGAGTAACTTCGTTTTATTAAAGTTTTCACTTTGACGATAGCTTTTGGCTCTACCAGAAATTACTTAGCGACGAATATATTCGTACATTTATCAGCATCTCTCTCGGTAAATACCTCTTGGCAAAAAGACATAATCCCTTCACAAGTAAGGTGATAACTCAATAGATAATTTACAACATAAGTAAAACAAAAATACTTGATTGAAAACTAAGCATTAATCTTTTTTAATGTTTCCTGTGAATTTGGAAATGATTTTTGAACTTGTATTACTATATGAGTAATAGACTAGTTTAGGACATATACATTCTACTAGAATGATACTACTATCTTTTGTATACGAATACGTTTGTATTCAACCTAAATATAAGAATAAAATACTTTATAAGACTTATTTTGCAACATAGTACATCAGAGGTTACAGAGCGTTAAACTACCATGTTTGAAATATGCAGAGGCGTAGTAATTTCACAGTCGAACGGACGAGTTTATTCAACAAATATTAATTGCGCGAACTAAATCGTTAAATTTTATCAATTAGGCATTTTGATTAATATTTATGTTTAATTAAAAAAATCTTGACGCGCATGTTTATTTGTTGTCACTATTCTTTAAAATCAGATCAAAATATTGTAATAGCCAATTATTGTAGAGAAATTAACTCGGAAGTACACGTAGGACTGTAGGCCAAATAGGAAACAGCGCTCCGTCTATAGGACTTATTGGAAGAAAAGTGTTGGACTTGCCACCTTAAAAAAAAAGAGTTTGCGGCAGGTGAGCTGCATGCAGTGCCTCACTGAAGTGCGGGACAAAAACATTTTAAAGATTTATATTGTGCGAGTTCAAACAGAACTTGCAAATATAATACTAGTATTCAGGAAACGAGAACCTATTTAATTTTATAACATAGTATAATTAGGATAAGCAAGGTGTCGACATCTGCTCAACGTTGTTATTTGCTGGAAACAATCATCAAACTTCATACAAAACTACGTTTCTAAGACATCTTCATAAAACACTTTGGTTTTACGAGAACGCCTCCGGGAAGGTGTTTTATGGATGATGGTGTTACACACATCAAAGTGATATTGACTACGTTTTTATTCGTACTTTTTATATAGTTTTCGTGAGATAAAAAATCTTAGTTTAGAAAATTTAAACACAAATCTTGTAGTAGCTTAGTTTAGGAATACTTACTTATTTTATTTGTGCAAAAGGAATTTAAAAAATGAATCTTTATAAACACAGAAAAAACACAGTTAAATTGGTAGTCAAATAATTTTTTAAGTAACGAATTCAAAAACAAAATTTACTTAAAGCAGTGCTAAATTAGCCGTAGCTTTCAAAGTAAAAATATACCTTAAGAGAACGACACCAAATTTTTCCGGAACTTTGAAACTAAAGAAAAAGTCTGATTAAACAGCGAGAAGCAAGTATTCCTGTAGATATCAATTTAAAACGCTTCACTCTATTCCCAAAATATAAAACATAGTGGCAGCTTAAGAAAAAGTTATCAAAGTTGTGTATGTTAAAATGCATTACTTACCTTCGCACGTGGTGATGTTTGCATATGCAGACGGTCAGCCGGCGGCGGCCGCGCGGTGGTACATGACGCCGCCAACACCGATAACTCTCAGTCTAACACAAACCCACACTAGTCTCTAAACAGCGCAAAGCAATCCGTCACTTTAAACCAGTTGCTAAGGAGAACGCGTGATGAAGTTACAATGTTTACTTGCAGCACGAAAGCCAACGGGAGGCAGCTGCGATCGGCCGCGAGCTTCGGAGCCGACTGGTCGCTTTGGGCGGGCGGCCGCGCCCTCCGCCCCGCGCCCCGCAACCTGCGCCCTCCACTACCTTACAAATTCTTAACATTCTATCGCACGCTTTAAGCGTTGTTTAAGCTTTCCGCGAGGTTCGTGCGATGACGCCCTAAACTTTTCTCTTTTATGCAAATATTTGTTAATTACAACCAAAGTTGTAGACCTCTACGTCAATTACGTATTCATAAACAGTTTATCGTTAACATATAACTGCTTTACACTTAATATACAATTTGCTTAAAATATGTAAATAGTCTTAAGAGAATATGAAGAAACAAGGTTATTATTTTCTCATCAGACTGATCCGGCTGAAAGATTTTAATTAAACGCATAAATTGTAACGTATTAGCAATTGAAATTAGATTCCGAACAATCCAAATCCCTCAAAAGCGAAGTGACCGCGCACACCAAAGTTTTTCCAACTTCAAACTTTCAGGATTTCATTTAGTAAGTTAATTAACTTTCTAATTGCAATGATATAACAATCGGAAAGTTTTGCGTTTAGACTTTTTGAATGTTTTTTCTTATTTTTCAATATGGTATTTTTCTACATGGCTCTCGTATTTTTCCAGCCATGGCTACATGGCTGTGAGATAAAATGTATTCGATTGCTACGTGACTTTTTATTTTCATTTTTATAAAAGGAAAAGTGATAGCACGCAGTTAACCTGATATTGGGTGATTACCGTGTACTAAGGATATCTTAAAGCAATATTGAAAGATAACAGTTCTTGATCCTTCTTAAAAAAAAACGATTTACTTCATAATGAAACTACAATCTCTCTCGTCTATAGTTTTGTAACATAATGTATTTCTTATGAAATCTATCAATTGCTTGTAACATTTTACCTATTCGATTTATTATTATAATTTAAACTAAGTAACCTAAGAGCGTGTGCACACCTGAAACTAAACTATCGCACAACTGTTTAGTCTCGCTTTGATTCCTATGAGGTTATATGGAGGTGCGCACACTACTCGATTTTTAGTTATGCAACTAAACAGTTGTATTGGCTGCGAAGCATTCGACAATCACACAACATGTGCGATACTTTAGTCAAAGGTGTGCGCCCGCTCTAATAATATTTGTGTTGAAACAATTTCAAAAACAAATGAAATAAATATTTCTTAGGTTTTACATCTTAGAGCAATGATGCTATCCTCAATATCTCCCTTAGGTGTACGGTTTAGTTAAAATTCTTTGATGGTCGTAGCGTGGGCAGATCCCGGTTACCTGTTCTTTGCCAACTATCTATTTTTATATATTTTTTATGATCATCTTATACTAGTCTAATAATAACGGTATAGCGAACTCGTATCTCGTCTTCGCAAGTTTCAATAAAGACATGTCATATTTGGATCCTTCGCGGTTATTCGCTTTTTTATCTTGTTTAATATTGAATGCCTAATTTAGTAGCTGCGATGTTTGAGAATTTCTTTGTGGTTTTTTGTAACATGTGTCAATAATATGTAGATTTTAGATCCCGACTTTCCCGAAATATGGCGACTCCATACTTTAGTAAGAATCCAGACAATACTATTATGAAGCGAAATCCTCATTTCAACACATTTATGAGAGCTTATGGTATATTTCGTGTTTTTGGTTTGTAGGTAAATATAAGTTAATTGAAATAAAAGGTATAATCGCGAACGTATATTTTCGTACTAACATTGTAACTGGTATCAACGACTTCATATAGTAGAAAAGTGTGCGGGTAAAGAAAATTGCCAAGTCTTTTATTCTGTAGTGAATATTAAAGTAACAATGTTGCGTTGAAGTTTTATAGTATGTTACGCTCAGCCACAACTTTGAAGGTAATCGTAGAGAACACCGCGTTTTATACCTTACATGTATCCCTCGTACTTACCTGTAAAGAGAAAAATGTATTATTACATTATCAATACGTTTGTTGCTGCAAATGTTGTTTTTTTCACAGAGTTATAATTAGATAGAGAGAATAAATACTGTATTAGATATAGTCGTATTTATGGTACATTTTTTTTCTCGTAGACTAAACTGGGAATTTATTTTCAAAGAAAAAATATTTATAAAGGCTTCACCACATATTTATTAAGGTAATATTGAAATAGCGAGAAATCTTTTTCGCGAAATCCCACAGGTGTAATATGTTAATCTCGCAAGCAACAGGAAGCCTTTCGTAATTTCGTAAGGTTTTAGTTATTTTTGGTTGCAAAAATCTTATAAGATGTATATATTGTATAACATAATATAACTAGTAACATACATATTACTTATCTTCGAAGTAGTAATTTCTAAAAGACTAATGCCTTTCTATTAAACTGAAATTAGTACAACTGTAGTATATTGTTTTATTTAATTAAAGTGAACATTTACAAGGAGAATATGTTAACGACAATGATACTCGTATCTACATTTAATTAACAAACGAACAGTGAATGTATTGCGGCCATTTGTACACTGTTTCGATTTGGGGGCTCAATAATTGTACAACGGGAGTACTCTCTGAGGATATTACTCACTACGAGTATATGTACGTCTGATACGTGTACGATTTACCTTTGTTAAATCAGCCGCTGTATTACACTAAGTGAAAATAAATGTTTCAATATGTTTTTCTCATGTCTATGTTTACTTTGAAATATAAATATCATTTTTTTTAATTAATTTTCTGAACTGCAAATAAAATGAAGTGAATAAATGTAATGAAAAGTCTAAGGACCAATGTTTAAACGAAGTTCTAATGAATTCTAACAAGCTATGGAATTATGAACTAGTTTTTTCTTTGAACACTATTTTTATAATGCATCTAATTCTGTTTCGTCGGCTATTTTATTAAATTCAATCGATTTAATTAATAAGTTAACAACGATATTCTTCGGCATGCCAGTTTCCAATTAAAACTAACTAACGCCTAATTTTTTGTTTTCAAATGTATACTTTAATAATGCTACAAATCTCTCCATACTTACCTACAAATATGTGCCTATATTATTCACATTGAAAATAGCACAATTAATTTTCATCAAACATTCGTCTGTTGCAAAGCAAAATTAATCTCGCCGCAAACACGCTGTTGTAAATGGAAGCGCACTCCTGTGGTCTGACTTCACTAACTGAAATCTGACTAGTTCACTAAGTACTAATTTGTTGTTCTACGTTAGTTACGAAAGACCCATCACATAACCATGTTTACCATATTTACTTAACTTTTACACCACCAGTACAATTATAAGTAAACTAGCTGTTCCCTTGCGGCCTCATCCGCGTGTAATTATAAAATTATTGTTTCATTGTTTACCTACATTTGTCAAATTATCAATTGCGAATGTCAAAATGACATGACATGATGACAAACCATGGCAATCTTGCTTCGTTGATGTTGGCAGCAACTTATGGTCTCTTTCCCAGATTAGGGTTTTTATCCAAAATATTTACCCCCTAAGTTTAATGGCGTGAAAAAATATAGCCTAAGCATGACGTAAGTGTTGGTAGGGCTTTTTATAAAAAAAAGAATTATTCAAAAATATGCTCTAATTGCTGACATCTTAGGAAACAAAGAAGTGTGTGTTTACGCTTTATTATATTAGTATAGATAATATTAGTTGAAACAAATCAGTGGAGATACAGTTATCTCCATTTTTCAGATAAAAACAAATTATATATGAACTAATAGGAAAACAAAATAAAGTAAATCCCTTAAGCTATAATCATTACTTATCTATAGCCTAACCAAAAACATTAAAATCCTGCCTTAGAACAACTATAATCGACTACATTATTACATCACAAATGTACACAAAGAAATTAATTCCATATTTTTCCGCAATATGGCGAGGATTTTTATATTCCTGGTCACACTATACTTTATTATCGATAATCGAAAAAAATATCAAATTGAATCCTATTTCCAACATATATGTCGAAAAGTATTCTTTAGGAAATTCAAAACTATTTCTGGATTTCCTAAAGAATCGTCTCGAATCCTTTTCGATTTAATTTCAAGTAAAGTATTCCCCGGAGATATTCATGGTCATAGCATATTGTGTTCAATATGTTTCACTCACCTGCTATTCTCGTATATCAAAAGGACGAGACACAAATACTTTGTAACTAGATTATGTTTACATTCAAGGAATATTTTTACATAAGCAAATCAGATTATTAAAATATTTAAATATAGATAAACTAACTCATGCATTAATAAGTAAACGTGCAATAGGTACTTATTTCGAAAATCTAAAAAAGCTGCGATAACGTTACACTTACAAAAAATCACAAGCGATAATTTGTACGGTATATGCATGAAAAATTTCATGTAAGTAAGTATACCTACATATTTTGTAGTTAAAACTAATTATTTTGTTGATTGTCGAGAGATTTATTTAACGGGTATGAACCTGTTTCCCGAACTGATTTCGACATTGCCCTGAGTGCTGTATTAATACAAACGCCACTTGGATACTTAGGCAGTTGAATGTCATTCAGTCATGACGTATTTCCGCTTTGCGCAATTCAAACAAAACCTCTTTTACCCTCTAATACGTCATTATTTCATTTTCAAGTAACACTTTCGATGCTTTTGTACCACCTTACTTTTATAGCATGTATGGAAATCTTTTTCTTCCTTTCTCACTCTCTTTGACATCTACAAGATGTCAATCACTTTATAGTTATTGATTGATTGATATTTGTAATAAACGTAATATGTATTTAAGTCTATAGAAAATCTAGTAATGTCTTTAAGTAGATCTTAATTAAATAGCGTAAGCAAAAAGGTTCTAGAAGCCTAATTAGCACACACATATAACGCAATAAGCCCAATAAGTAAAGAGGCAACTTAAAATTGAACAGCAAAAGAAACTTAATTGCTTATATAAACGAATTTAAGACGCAAGTAATTTATTTGTATGGAAAGAAAGCTCTAAAGTGTATTACGGAATTAGACGGAAATAGTTCATGTCGTCAGATTTTCTATGACGCATGCAGAAAACTTGACTGCGAGTAAAAAGAACTCACGTTTCTCGAATGATGTGACTGGGAAACCGAACGCGGTAGCCCAGTTTTGGATCAATGGCCAATCTACAAATAGAAAAACGCAAATGTAACTCGAAATCTTATCCACACTGTAGGTATACCAAAATAATTAACAATTTGCAATCGAATTTTGATCAACTTGTTTTTTTTTTAAGATGAAAGTTATATAGTTTTCGACGTTTGACTTTTTTCAATAAAATCATATTCAAAAAACAAAAATTGTCTTCAGATTTAAACGTGAATAGATTAAATACCATCAATTGTGCTAACACCTGGCTGGTTACTAGCTTTAACAACTGGCGAAACTCGATGTTACGATATTTCAAACTAACTTTACTCAGCAACTACTCGTATATTTGTTTGACAACCGTTAAGGGTTTACAAATCTACATACCCTTCTTCTTCATTATCACTCATTATTAAGCCACTATCTTTATCACCATTACCAAGTTGCCACGCCACTTGGCGAAGTTCACTCGCGACCGACTCTCAACAACGTACCGCGTCTCGACTGGCTCTAAACTCCTCGAGCTAGTAAACCAAACTGTCATACTACGCCCTTGGTTGAAGATTACTCATACTACAAGTAATATTATTAAATTAAGCAAAGTTAACTTAGATACAATAAAAGCATAAGCATGCGCCGTGGACATCAAACGGGTCACGAACGCACTGTTGTGGCTTCCCTTAACTAATCTCTTTAGAGAACGAGTAGTGTCGACAGACAACTTTATTGTTAACATAAAGGGCCTAAATTGAAACATCCAATAATCAGATTTTTTCCAGAACAAGAAACTAAAGAGTAGCTCATAACAAATAACACCGTAGCCACATTTGTGAGTACTGAACAAACATTGGGCGTTAAATCTTTTTATAATATAACACAGTAATTGAAGTTGGTCAGACAGCAGGCATATTCCTAATACTCACTTACCTCCTCTCATTCTATTGCTAGCTAAACGTTTGATATCACACATTTTTGACACTCGTTGGTGATCATAATAATTAAAACATATAAGGAAAACTGGAAAGTTTTGTATAATCATTGTGGCTTCACGCCATGTGGTTTGGTTGTTTGCAAACCGACAACAAAAAACAGCATTTCAAAATAGAAAACTTAAATTCAATAAAAAGATCTTAAATCTCTTCTTCGTAATCCAGTTTAAAGCAAAGGAGGGTAAGTAATTCTTCTAACCTTGTTACATACAAGGCCGGCATCGTAACTATCCGGCATCCAATTTTTCCACCAGTGGGACCCCCGAGACGAAAGGTAAATAAAATAAGCTCTTCAATCAATAACGTCGTCCACAAACTTTTAATAGATTGCCTTCGATCCAACCTGCACTTAGCGTAATGGCCTCGCGATTGTTTTCCTATAAAACCTAAGTGGGTAAGTATCAGACGTGTAGAAACCACTCGATCTTGTTTACAATTGTATTCTTCATCATGTCTAGGACGGGAACATGACTGTCTTTATCTAGGAATGTATTGACAAATCCTTAACAAAATACAAGTCTTGTAATCACAAAGATCAGATACCACCACGTTTACCATGTTGACATTAAATTACTAAGAGGAAATAAAACAGCTGTCATTGTTTTTGCCAATTTTCATCGTTTTGACTAGATCTCAAAACCGTAGCATTATCCTACTACCTGTAGATTAACATTTTGTGTCGTCTTGCCAAATATTTTAGCGTCTACCACATAACGTGAATCCATAAAAGTATAACACCTGTGCCCTAAGTTTGAATGAAATGTGATAATCGATGTTCCAAAATGTACAATACATTAAGTTGTATAAATCCAGGTGTGTTACTTTTATAATGTTTTTTTAAAACTGTTTGCTTTGAGGAGTTACGCCGTGCTTGAGATAGTTCAGAGAAGGCTCTTAGCCTAAATCTCTTTATAGTAACGAGTCTCATGCTACCCTCCCTCGGGACCGTCATATATAGAGCTATTATCTTTTTTATAAATCCTTATAGGCGTAAAGTGTATGCAAGTCAACGCGTGGGAGGTGAACACGACTACCCTAAGCATCTTTATCTAGACTCGTACGGTTTCTAGTATAAATAGCATTAACTTGCAGCTATTTTAGACTACCATAAGAATCTGTTATGTATTTCGTCACAAGACGATGAAAGTAGGCTTTTTATTTGAATCAATTTTCCATTATATGCACCCATCATCGGTGGTTAATTCATAAACATATAGAGGCCCACAAAGTATTACAAAACCAGTGGAGCCAGATTGGAAGTTAGGCAAGAGTTTACTTAACGGTGACTTAAAAAATACTTTATAAATTCAGCTAACATTTTTACGCACAAACAACCGCGCAATGACGTACATTGTAAAATACAAAGTACAACAAATCAGTTGAAACGTCAGCAGTATAATAATAGCATTCCCTAGAATGGTGCGATTTAAATAGATAACACGTATTATATAAAAGTTTTGCAATTACGAAAGGTATGACTTGCGGCTATAAAATGTACTTACGCACGAAGCTGTGGAAATAACAATATTAATATTATACTTATTAATTTCAGTTTATACTGATCGTATGAAATGAAAACGAAAATGAACGGAACTATCTAAATGTATTAACACTTTTTATGACTTCACCGAGTGCATCTATTGAGTTTAGCGACAATCTTTCAAAACAGCTGACCTAAAATACTAACATACGTTATACAAGACATTCGACGTAGATTCAACGCTAGACATATTCAAACTACACAATCGATTATTAGTTTTGATTAAAATTGTATACTGATCAAAAATAGTTACATTTTTTTCTTAACTAGCATCATTTAATGTAAACCTTAACAGTGGTAGAGCCTGCTTTAATATCTTAGCACGAATGGGTCGGCTCGCCTAATACCACGACCACACAAAAGACAGGCGTAAAGTGTGATGAGTGTGTTACCGAAGGCCCAATTTTAGTCCCTTTCCTGTTCCATCCATTTTTAAAAGGAAAGGATTGGATGGGAAAATGGATTTGACAGTGGAGGAGAATATAGGAAGGGGATATATCCTCTTTATGTGCGTGTCGTCCTCCGTCGATTTAGGGTAGGCAACGCATCTACAATTGCGGATGTCTATGGGCAGCGGTCGCTTCGCCAGTTTAGCGGATTCAGGGGGCCGCTTGCTCGTTTACCACCATATGATTTAAAAAAAAACATAAAAAATCTATTAATAGAAAATGTAAATGATCTTATATTATTTTTTTTTAAGTAAACAGAAAATTTAGATATTACTCATATCCTGTCGGAAAAGTGTTCATATTTGCGTTAACAATTACATCGAAATCTAATTTTATATTTATTCGATAAGCTACTAATTGATATTTGTAGTCAATGATAAGATTAGAGCGGAGGTAAATGATATCTTAGTGCAAGTTGAGTACGTACCCACCCTTTTATGTATCGCAAAACAACTAAGGCTGTGTTCTATTTCTACGACACCTAAGTTGACTAATTTCTGGGCTATTTGTTTCCATTAATTTCAAACTATACTTCTCATTAGTCAAGATTAAGTTTCCAAATAACGAATAATGCGGTTTCAAACTACGTTAGGTGTTCAAATATTCTAAAAAGAAAGCAGTAAAGATATTACTATAATTTCGTACTGAAATGTAGGTAGGTACTCATCATTGTAATGTAGAAAACGGAAAAGTCAGTGTGACCTTTGACTTAAATTGTTGCAAAGGTTCGGTGGACTAATGAGCCACACAAACTATGAAAAATAAAATTAATTCTGTCTAAATTATGCAATAGAGTAAATAAGTTATTAACAATTGTATTAATCTCTTTAGTAATTTCTTATCACAGTCATCGATTACCAAAGCACTTCAAACATTAAACTAAGATATGGGTAATACGATTTAATTTTAAATGGATTTTCTTTACTGATTCATATTATAAAAGAAAGTAATACAGGTGTTAGTTCTATAATTGGAGTTTTTTTTATATCACATGCCCGAGTCCCTGATAGTATCGATTAATAACAATACCTGATACGTACCTCAGCGTTCTGTATGTAAGAATTCCAGATATTGGAATGAATACTTCTGGTCATGACAGGAGGCATCTATTAGACTACAAATTCATAATAACTAATTAAATAGGCAAGCAGAGTAGCAATTTTTGATGTAGCTGTTATTCCAATTTACGACACTCCGCAGATATGACAACAAAATTTTGAGTAGCTGTTGTAATGGACGAAAATATAGTTTAGATTTGGAGATAAAACAATTCCAACTCGAACGAATCCAGGGCACTTACATCTAAATTAATCCATCCAACAGATACTTATTAAAATGACCTTGTCACTTTGTCCATCGTCGATGCAACGGAACCGTTGATGTAATTATCTTATCAAAAATGATTCACGGATATGACTTACACTTAGGTGTCACGTCGGCTTGGGTGTTTAAAATTCGTACTAATGTGTATATTTTCTATCCTTTAATCTTTCCTAGTAGTTTTCGTATCTCTCTTAAGCATTGGATTCTCAAGGGCCACGCCCTAGCGTCGCCTACCCATTGTAACGAACAAATTTAATTATTTCGACTTATGGTTGTCCGTCATCGAATGAAACTCATTTGTTGCAATGTCAGAAAACGTTTCACCTTCTATTTCATTCATTCTTTCCAATTAATTTAACTGAGAAACTTGTTTTTTTCTAAGTATTTCTATATTTGAATTTAATAGCTGATTTCTATACTAGGGATAGACTTGGTATCTCTCAGTCATCTAAATCAAATATTTCACAATTTAGATTGTAAAATTGAAATGATAACGTTATCCATTTACATTGAAATACTGGCAAATTTCCGGTCATAGATAATTCTGTACAACTTAGAAAAAGATTGGCACAGATAAGGAGCATTTGTTAACCGCATTTATTGACTTAGTCTTTTGCAAATACTTTCAGTAATTGTATACAATAAGCCTTATCAGCGAACCTAATATCAGGCTTTGGTCTTTTCCAGTGGTCAGTATTGTTCGATTACAAATTTCTTCAGTTTCTAAATTGGAGAACATCTAATTTCCTGAATTGTATAAGAGCTGTAAGGGCTTGTGTGAAAAAATAAATGTAGACTTAATTCAATAACCATTACTTTTTACTTGACAATTTGTAATTATTAAACGACAGAGTGTAGTACTTATTATTCACAATACTATCTATTCTAGGGCTTAGAAATTAAAATCACATTTCAAATAATTATTTTAAACCATCAACATAAAAATTTACAATAAATAAAAATTATTATTCTAATAATCAAATTACAAAATGTCTCATGTCACTTAGACTGCATTAATCTCCCGAGCTCACTCAAAGTGCAAATGGGCCTTTTTGCAGGTCAACGTAAAACAATTCAAGGATATTCTAAGATCAGGTACAAAATAGCGAATACAAAAGTGGAACATTCGTTATTTTTTTTTTCATCATATTAAATCTTTCAAATTCAAGCTACAAATTTATTAACAATTCTATAACGTTAAAATTTGCGTCCCTTTATACCAACCACATAATAAAAATTACACAGATCGAAACACACAAAAATTGTCATTATAAATAACGTAATAAAATTAAATCCAGTTAAAACGGACGTTTACTTAAAATTTATAAAGCTCGCAGTATAAAAACTTATTACGTAAATATACCAAATAAAGCTTTAAAGTGAGACAAATACTTTCCAAAAAACAAAAAAATGGGGCCCACCTGCAAGCACTACCTTTCGGATAAAAAAAAAATTTTCAAAATCCGTCCACCAGGGCCGGAGCTATCGCGTAACACACATAAAAAAAAACATACAGACGACTTGAGTACCTCCTTCTTTTGGGAAGTCGGTCAAAAAATAAGTGATGCGAGGCATCAATTTTATTGTTCTTTAATTGTTCATAATTTGTATAGCCTTAAACTTTATTTTGCAGTTATAGAGCGCTATAAAACTTAGTACTAAACATTGGTCTGCGTGTACTATACAAGTATTGTTTAATACACGAGGATGTGGGTTTCGTTGTTATAACCATAGTTTCGGACTGCCAAAACATTTACATAAAACAAATCTTAACTACAGTAGTTTGACAAGTAAGTCTTTCGTAAGATCTATTTGATCTTTATTTTCCGAAATATCTATACATTTTTGACATGTTTTATGCTTACGTTTTGATAATGCGAATGCAAGTGTCTAGCTCAGCTCTTTTCGCGTGCACGATATCACATGTCAACGTCCTCGGTCGTAATTTACAAGAACGATTACCTCAAATTATGACGTAAATAAGACCATAATAAATCTAACACCTAATGAAACCATAAAGGTTGCAATAATGTACAAGCATACGATTGGAGATTGGGACTAATTGTGTGCAGTAAATGTTCAAAGCCAGTTTCATTTATCTTTTTCCTGATCTGTTATAAGGAAGATGTGAATGATTTTAGTTTGCCTATCCTTGAATGGGCCCAATTTATTTTATAATACTTCTAACATTTTTCTGAATCTCAATGTTAGTTGAGGTAATAAATTGAGAATATTATTTTTCATCAAGTATACGCGTTTATGACTGCATTTACTATCTTACTATATAAAGAATAAAGTAATCTTGTACTTCACATTTTCAATTATCTTCAATCTTGACGTTGGCAAAATCAATAAAAAAAAGATGGGGTCCATCATTTGTTAAAAGAAGATTCAAGTCAAACTTATGCATTACAAAATATAGTTGTTTATCTTCAATATAGTAAAAATAATATTGTGAATAAAAAAATATTACGCACGACTTGTAATTAGGTTGGATGTTGAAATACGCAAAGCCTTTATCTCTGTTTATATGCCAGTGAACACTTAACTGATAAACAGTTTTACATTTAATTCTTTTCAACGTTTACAAAATCTTTAATGAGCCTATTGTAATAAATCATTAATTAATCATTTTTGTATGAATTATCACACAAGTATCAAATTGTAATGATCTTTCATTGTAAATACAAATACATTATAATATTAAAAAAGAAACCAAGGATATGTTTATATAAAACTAAATTATTATTTATGCATGGACTTATTAAAATTCCTAAATATTCAAATAAATTAATTACAGATTTAATACAAATTAATACAAGGCATCATTTAAACAACAAACATAATTATGCACAAATTTCTTTTAATTTAAGGGAAACTACTTGTAATATCTTGATATCAAAAATAATATTAATATAATGACTTGAAACAGTACAACTGTTGAAGGAAAATTATGTTCATTTATGTGAGATAAGCCTTACTTTTACAATTATATTAAAAGTGGCCAACAATTCAATAAAACTTACTCAATAATCTCAACGAAAAATTCAGCCGATTAAAGTAAAAGTCGAAAACTGAATACAAATGCTTTACTAAGTTTCTTACGGCCTAATACTGAAACGAATTTTAACCAGCTGCTTACAATCTTCACTGCCGTCAAAATTTTATTGAAAATAGGTGTTTAAGCTTGATCTTATCATTTATAATGTTGTTACATACTTAAATATCGTTACAGTGTTCAGCCGTTTCCCTCGTTAAGTAGACATGGATAACACACTTCTGTGATGATATTGGTCTCAATAAAGTATGTTATTATGGACATATTGTACAATTTTGAACATATACTCAGCACGGTTGTATGTTCCCTATGAAAGCGGCGAGATCTTTTGTATCAAATATTAATAACCAGACTATCCTACACATTATTAAAAAAAAACAGCATTTAATAAACTAATTTAGATGTTGAGCTTTCGCTATGTCCCTTGATATTTCTAATACTGATAAAACATAAAAGGACCAAAATGTTATTGTTAAATAAACATTGCTTTTCACCATACTAAATAACTATTTCTTATGTGATTATGGCCATTATTAGATTAATTAAGAGATCATCCTTTAAGTAACTACTTTACTATCTTTAATTCCAAGTTAAAAAATGCTTTGCCATCTTAAGTTAATGGATTGTGTAATAAGGGTGTAAATTCAAATATAACAGCTGATATAGAAATATAGAAGAGTACTTTCAGTGCCAACCATTTATAGAAACAATGAGTTATCATTTACATTATTATAATATTAAAAAATAAATTCTTCATAATACAACAAAAAAAAATCAAAATATTTATGAAAAATACTGAAGAAAATCTTTACCCATAAGAAAATTTGTGCTTGTTAAAGAAGTTTTAGCTGATAATGTAATTAATGCAAGATAATGCAGTTACTTGAATTCTAATCTACTGATTAATGTGAATTATAAATGTTGAAAATATACAATTAACAGGACATTAGCTTTACAAATTAACTTTAAATTTTAACCTACTTCTATGACAACAATTGCTCTTCAGATATCTTATAAGGTAATTAATATTTAATTCTTTGGTACAAAACAAAACATTCATGTTTACTTCTATATAAAAATTGTCCATAAACCTCACAGAAAAAGCAACCATTATCATTCACAATCAGTCATAATCACATTAAGTATTTTGTGCACTTATCTAGTGACTATAAATTTTAAATGTACAAATATTTAAAAAATTATACTGTCACAGGAATCTTAACTTCTTTGTTGACTATATAAAATTTGTGCTTCTTGCCTAAAACACCCCATATCACTGCTACATTTTCAATTATAATATTAAATGGAATGGTTGCTAATGCACCGCATACAAACAAAGAAAATTTCAACGGGCCAAATCTATGAATGGGAAAAGATTTAATGACACCAAAAACATACATATAAATATTTACAGCACCAATGAAACCACAAACTAGATCTAGAAATTGAGGACATGGTATTGGACAGACTGCAGCTAATAACATATTACTTGTTGACAATGGCAGAGTCACCCATGAGTAACAAGAGATACCTAAAAACACCTTATTAATTAAAGGAATTTCTTTACTATGTACCACTAAGAGAATACCTTGAATCCAACGTTTTCTCTGTTGCATGAAATCCCATAACGTGAAAGGTGATTTTTCCCACATTTCTCCTTCAATAAAATTAAATGTATAACCTTCCATATAAGCCTTCATAGCAAAGTAACAGTCCTCAGCTACAGACCCATCTAAGCCATTATCGAAAGATATTTTCTTCTCAGCACCAACCTAAAATTAAATCAAATTTTCAGATGCAGATTAATTAACATATAAAAAAACATTCAAACCATGCTTTTTTTTAAAGTAATGTGTATTGTAGGAAACTTACCTGTGTTACTACATAAGAACCTTTCCAACTAAAAAGTGGCTTATGGAAAAGATAGAATTGAAATCTCAGCTTTCCCATATCATCTGCAACTCTAAAGCTGTCTGCCAGAGTAGTGAGCCAGTTGACAATTTGTTCATTGGCATATGTAATAAGTCCTTGGCCAAACTGATGTTGGCCATCAAAAACAAAATTCAGTATACCACGGACAGAATTCTCCGTCAACAATGTTTCTTCATCCAAGTGGACTATCCAGTCAGTGTCAGCAAGGATGTTCACATCATCTTCTAAACAATATTGCAACGCACGGGATTTAAATAAAGCACCAGTTTTAGTCTTGTATTCAGATGGGACCACCACTTCTCTTACTCTGCGATGCTTTGGCAAACTAATGACTTTGTCAGTCACAACTTCTATCATAAAGTTTTCCATTCCCACATCAATACATGTATTCATATTTCGTGTTACATTATCCCTTACAAGCTTTGGAAAGTCACCTCTAGTAACTACTCTGATGCATATAAAGGGTGCTAGTAATGGTGAGCCTTTCAGTTTCACTTTACCAGGAAAAGCATTAAATAATGTTAATCCTGCAAAATTGCATAGTACTTGTGGTATTGTTAGTAATGTCAGGAGCCTGAGAACATATAGAGTAATTGTTCCATAAATTCCATACTCTTCCCATGGATCAATAATTCTCTTTTCTTTGTCATCCAATCTAATAGCACCCGCAAATACTAAGAAAACATATATAAATGTCATAAAAAACAAACAATGAAGTAAATGTTGCACCCTTCCTCTCAGCATTCTGGAACCAAAAAATTTAGTACTTAGTGATTTTATCTACATTTAAAATGCATAGCTATGCTGTAATCATGTAATCTAAGATAAATAATTAATCACAACTCTTTCCAATTATTTCCATTTTACTTGTGGACTATTTTATTTTTGTGTTTTATGTTAGCGGAGTATATATAAGAAAATTAGAGTTATGGTTAATTTAAAAACAAATCGAACGCACGTAAATTATTACCCTAATATAATACTATAAGGTCCAAGTTATACTATAAGTCTCGGATAAACATAACGTACTTCCTGAAACAAACTTTTGTGTTTGTTTAATTTAAGGTCAGTTTTAACATACATACTAAAAAAATTGTGATAGTTTATAGATTCTTTTGCAAAAATCAATGATATCGCTAACCTTTTATTGATGCCAATTCTTTAACAAATAAAAATCTAAACTTCACAGGAAGCTACCGTTACAGTTAGCTGTGATATGTATTAAAAAAAAAACTTATAAAAACACGCATATCAACTTGCACACAATAAATAAAATTAAAACATTAAAATAATTATTTTCTAGATAAATGAAAACTCAGAACTCACACACACCCAACCCACAAACTGACATTGAATCAAAGATTACAAACACAGATTATAACATAGCTTTTTGACTTTTGAATTGACAAAACCATAGAGATAAAACAGATATAGAGAAGTGCCGTGGCGTTTTGCAAATTGACAGTAAAGATTTTTTGGTAACTACCTACTACATTGAGCGATCTAAGAACTTCCTACAGCCGACAATTTTATTAATCTTGCAGTGCTTTCTTGTAAAGATGACATATTTGAAGAACATTTTTCTTCTTAATTTTTGTTTATTGTGATCCTCGTACAGTAAGATGTATAGATGTTACTTTCTGTTGGGGACATCTTTCAGTTAAGTTACTTCAACGGACACGAGAACGTTTATTTATATGCATGTTCATTTTTTATAGAAACCGATAACCTGTTTTATCGGGTTTTTTACCAAATTACCAACGAACAACTCTATATGTCAATACGTCAATTTCTGATGATGTCTACTCAACTGTCAGTGTGTGAATGTAGTGGAGTGGACTATGAATGGATTTTTGTTCGCTATTAAATATTGTTTACTTGCATATATTTCGCGAGATTTGTTATAGTTTGCAAAAAAGAATGTTGGAAAAATATGTAATCTTAACCTTATCATCATTCTATATCCACGTTCATTGTCTTTAAAACAATGCTGAGTCAAAATGTTCAAAACTGTTGCTGGAAGAGAAAGTGTCTCAAATAAATAACGGGTCGATATGAATATGTCCGTCTCAGATTTATCTGTGGGATGCCGTTTTGCTGATTATTTTGCGATATGTGGACTAGACTTTGACTCCGGATTAGAACCAGACAGACTTTGTGGTGAATATTGGATACTATATAGTTATAGGATATTATATAGTTATGAAAATATCTTTGTTTTAATATTTCGTTACGCTTCATTTATAAAATTCTTTTTTTAGGTGACAATTTACATATATCTCCTTTAGACCGTTCCTACAAGGGAAAAATCTTAGCTCACTATCCAGATAACGTAAACAGTAATCCTTTTGACGAACATGCAGTGTGTATGGTGAGTTTGTGACTATAATTTGTGATTCTTTCCATTGTATACACTTATGGATAATAAGTACACAATCTACGTGTAACTTCACTTTTTATTAAATAATTACCATGGTGCATAGTCAGGACCAATACAATGTCCATTTCTGACTTCAATTAACAGTGTACAAATGTTATGTTAATCTGACCAAGATTATAACTAATTAACTAAGATACCATGTTATGTGTATAGTTACACAATTTTCATGTGAACAAACCACATTGCATAATTTTCATATTAAAATGTTACATACACATGTAAATAGTAATATTTTTACTGTAAATTTGTAGAAAATATAACAATAATGTTATTTGCAGCTTTGTTTGCCTGCCGGTTTGCAGTTTAGAACCCAAAAACATTCTTTAGAACCAAAATTTCATAGTTTTGTTGTAACTCGTGAAAATGCATCCCGATACTATGGATTCAGTCTCATATTCTATGAAGAAGTTAGGAACCGGAATATTTGCAGTGCCATGCATACATTGCAGGTATTCATTGATTTAAATACTGTATTATTTTAAACATTAGAAATCTAAGAAGTAACTTGATACAAAAATGTATTTATTTTACAGGCTATGTACATTACAGAGTTGTCAAGTGGTCAAACTCCACCTGGCAACAGAAAGAGCTCTGGCAAAGAAAGTTCCAGATCCTTGCCACGGTCATTTAAACTTGCACCACACACTGGAGCCGCACTTACATATTATGACATAACCAAAGATAAACTTTATGTGGCCAAAAGCATTGCTCTTATATGTCAATACCCCTATGTTAGGGTAGCACAATTATTTTTAGAGAATTTGTTCAGGTAAACATTTTTTATGCTTCTCTAGTTTCATATTTTAAATAGAAACTATTCATTTTATGCGTCATCATTCATTACTATTATCATCTATCTTACATTTATGTTATAAATGCAAAAGTAGACTTGGATGGATGTTTGTTAGAGTTTTTCACCTGAATAGCTCCTAATGAAAGTTGGCATAGATGTAGAGCATAGTCTGGAAGAATACATAGGCAAATTACTTTTGTTTTTTAATTCCCTGCACACAGAGTTGCAGGCGAAAAGTATTTTTAATAAATAAGTATTAAGTATTTTTAAACCAGTTGATATTTTTTAGAAGTTTGTATTAGTACAATTTGAAGACTACTTTTTCGTACTTATTTAGGTCATTGCCAAGACAACCTGGGCCTGGTCTTAGTCCAGAATCCTATGTGTACAACTTGTTGTATGAAGTGCCTGTCCCTATCGCAGGACAGGCCTTGCGCTTGTATGTACCACCATCTGAACCTCATCTTGATGCAATCCCAGTTGTAAGTAACTTTTTGTTCTCTTTAACAAGTCTGACACACTACATATACAGAGCTGAATAGTATTAAAGTTAATATTTTATTGTTAAGTTTAAATAACCCAGTTTGTTGGATTATTTTCTTGTTTTTATTGTTCAAATAGCTCATTTGATAAAAAGTCTATTTAACAAAAGATGTCAGTTTATATTTGTAAGAACTTAATAGTAAAATTTATTGCAGGTGATAAGAATGCCAAATCCTCCAGAAGAGTTACCACTTCTTGATTATCCTTTGCGTGTAATGTTCTCTACATTAGGTGTTGAATGTGTTGTGCAACTGTTTACATGTGTACTGCTAGAACATCAAGTGTTACTTAGGTCTAGTGGTAAGAATAACAGTAACTCTAAGTTTTTCATTATCTAATATTCTTTCTGCTGATGCCAGCAATTGCATATGGTAAAGCATACATCATATGTGCCAAATGATTGAGATATTTAAAATTGATAGAAAATTGAATATTAAATATGATTGATATATTTATTTATTTTTCCAGATTATAACAAGCTGATGCTTGTGTCTGAGTGTATAGTTTCACTTCTGCTCCCATTCTCGTGGGCTCACGTGTATGTGCCCATTCTGCCAGCGCCATTGTACCATTTCCTTGATGCACCAGTTCCCTTCGTAATGGGTAAGATTTGCACTCTTTTTTGGATTATTATAATAACTTAAAATAATTAACATGAATCAAAGAATTTAAACAAATATTTTTTTGTGTAAGAAGATGAAACTCATTAAAAATAGATTTAAAATAACATTCATTTACACATAACAGATATTTGAAGAAAATTGAACATTCTTCATTTTTAACCCCTCTCTATGCTCTGTCAGCTTTATTCTAAATCATCAGTAAGCTAGGTTCATTTCTTCTAGAAAATACAATGAAGTCTATCATATTCTTATAACTCAGGTCTTCATGCGGATAGTGTGGCTATAAGTATTGGTCCCAACGGCCCAAGGAGCTTCGCAGTAGGCTCTGAAGCAGCACTTTGCTTAGTGGATATTGACAAACCTGATATACAACTGCCGGAAGAAATGCCCATATTCCCGCACAGGACGCCCTTCATGGAAGAACTCAATCATGTATTAGATAAACATCAGGTATTATTGTCTTATATTTTTATTAACTTTTTTTTATATACTTTATAGAACAGAATATATATTTTGTTTTATTGTTACAGATACAAAGACCTGAAACTGAATTGAGTAAACTTGGTGTGCCCATCAATGGAACTTACAAACATATGAATGATGGGATGAGTAGCAGTTGTACATTACCATCGGGTAAGTGCACATTACTGTTTAGTTCCAACTTTACTGTTTCTCCCTACAATTGACTATACAAGGATGTCTGTCAGAAAATATGTAAAACCTACATGAACATAGAATATCTTATCTTACTAATATTATAAATGCGAAAGTATGGATGGATGTTTGTTAGAGTTTGTAGCCTAAACAGATCTCTATGAAATTTGACATAGACGTAGAGGATAGTCTGGAAGAACACATCGACTACTCACTTTTTTTTAAATAATTTAAAGGACGGAGTCACGGGCGAAAGCTAGTAGCATATAAGGAGGGTGCTAGTGAGCTATCATAATTTAGTTTCACTTATATATTGTCGATCTGTAACTATGCTCTTCGTCTGTTGTTATGACGCAAACAGTTATTAGATTACACAGCCCCGCTACTTTGATGTTAGGTCTTATATTTATTAATATCACAGAATTATTTGCAGTATAACTGCAATCAACATTACAATATAATGACTGCCCGCACCTGTGTTCATACCTTCCCATATATGTAAAGACTTGTAAATAATATAATTTAAATTTACATAATTGGCAAAGAAATATGTTACAATGCGTATTAATTATAAAGGAAAGTAACTTAATGATTTATAGTATAATGTCGACCGCTGCGCATATAGGACAATGAAATGAGACTCGTATTACAGCGTTCTGTGCCATATATGTATATGCTGTTTTATTCCTATTTTTTATAGACCAGTATTAGACATTTTGAAAAGTAAATAGTTTCCGTTGTACTAAGGTGGTCTCCGTCGTAAGCACTCGTTCCACGACGTGTTGGAGTGGGACGAGAGCCGGCCGCTGAATGCGTCCCCGCCCAGTTCGCCCGCGCCCGGCTCACCAACGCGCCGCGCCCCTCGCCGCATGGACGCCCTGCAGCGCATCGTAGATATTGTTAAACGAACAGGTGAATTATTGACTATTATTGACTACAAACACACTTTCATACTTCATACTAATACTATAAATGCGAAAGTTAAGATGGATGGATGTTTGTTATAGTTTGTAGCCTTAACGGCTGAACGGATTTCGATTAAATTTGTTGTAGAGGGTAGTCGGGAGCACACGTAGGCATAGGCTGCTCACGTTTATTTTAATTCCACGCGGACGGAGTCGTGGTCGAATGCGAAATTAACAAATATAATAATACGCCAATAATAATAACCAAATGTATCATATATGCATAAACATTAAATCTAGAAATAATTGATGCAGAAGGTCATTTTTCAAATGATAGGTGACTGACCTATGGCATAACTTTTATGATTTTGTAGTATTATTTGCCGTATAAATTTATAAATAATATGCATATTAAAGAATTTCATTTATGTAAATCTACTAGCTTCATATTAATATATTGAATGGCATCGGCAAAGTTGAATCTATTTGACCCGACCGAGTCAATGACATTGCGTAGACGTATTAGCATTGATTTGTGTGTATTCGAACTAGTTTTTTAACATTTTTGTCCCCAGACAAAGACTTTGGGGCGACGCTCTCTAATAACATTGACATTCAAAGTAATTCAGATTTTGTCTTCATATTTATTATTATTATTGTTTCTATAATTTATTGACAAACATTATTTCTAACCGTTACGTACGCAATTATGAAGCAATCTGTTTCTAACATAAATGAGGTAACCTCATTGTGAAACTAGATTCACACGCTGTCCTAATTGAGGGACAAACGTTAATAAGACGGGATGCAAAAAATGTTAATTTATCATTGTATAATATCGCGTCGAGTCCGCAGAATTAGAACGCTATAAACTAAACTACCGACTTGTACTTGTGTAGCCTGCTTCAACGAAAGTTTCTAGGATTATTACTTGATTAATAAACTCCCTTCCCACCAAAAGTCATTTTTAAAAAAATCGCATATTTTATTTTGTAGATAAACTTAAAATCAATTGTTACCTGATGTTGCCGTTTTGTTTCGTAGACAAAACGGCTGTGACAAAGCCGGTTCTTGACCTTGTTGATGGATCGAACTTGACCGTTTTTTTAAAGATAGAATTAAAATATTTACTCAATATTGAACTTGAAATATTAATGTATCACGATTGTCCAAGATGAAGTTTGAGATCGATGCTTTACTTTAATATTATACCTACTGTAATTTATTACGTTTTATAAGTTTGTCTTAGATTGTAGTCTTTGCGATAAAAGACTCAATCATTATCAATAACATTCACCCACATAGACATCTGTACTAATTTTATAAAGAAGAAAGATTTGTATTTTTGTATGTATTGAATTAACTAAAAAACTACTGGGCCGATTTTAAAAATTCTTGCACCATTAAAAATCACATAGGCTATATAGTTTAATTCCACGCAGAGAAAGCCGCGAGCAACAGCTAGTATAGTATATTTTTATATTTCTGTCTCGTATAACCTTGAAAAAATTTGTACAAAGTCGCGGGCAGCTGTTGCAAGCTACTTAGTATCAAATAGAAATCCTATATCTCTATTCAGGTGTGAATATAGATGACGTGGATGCGGATACGGTGATGCCGACAACTAAGAAGAAGATCCTCAACGATGAAGACCAATACAATGAGGACGTCCGCTTCAACATGGCCATCAGGGAGACATTCCTCAACCGATTCGTGCACATGTTCCTGATGTACGAGAACTTTGTCATAATGCCGGATCAGGTGAGAACCTTTCTAAGGGTAGATTTAAACTTCCCTACTTCTTTTGCTTAATCTGAAGTTAATAGTATGTTGTCCTGTAATGTGTTTGTCCATGCCCTAGGATCGTGACTCATGGCTGACGGCGCGAGAATCGATGGTGAATTTCGACAAGGCATCATTCCTGTCGGACCAGCCGCAGCGGCACCGGCCCTTCCTCTCGCGGTTCCTAGAGACGCAGATGTTCGCCACGCTCATAGACAACAGGATCATGGCCAACTGGGGCGACTACGACGTCAATTTGCAAGTCTTCGAGCACCGCATCAAGGTCGTCAGGTGAGTCATCTATTATACATTGTTCTTATCCACGCACGTGCCATGCGTTAATGCCCTAGAATACTAACAAATATGTACTCGTCTAACAATGTGCAATAACACGTAAAATGCATAACAAATAACACTAGTAAAACTAACGGTGTCCAAGGTTCAAAGGGTTAATGTTGTGTTCTAGCTTTTCATTTAGTTACAGTGAGAAAATTGATGCGATCCGCTAGTTCCTTATAAAAGGTTGGGTATGGGTTACAATGGGTGCGAACTAGCGATACGATGTTGTTGCAGACGTCGGCTGGGCGAGGGGGGTCTGGCGACGCGCGGGTACAGCGTGTGGGCGGGGCTGGGCGGCGCGGGGGCGGGCTGCGGCGTGGGCGCGGAGCTGGAGGTGGGCGCGCCGGGCGAGCGGCTGCCGCACCGCGCCGCCTACTACCGCGCCTTCCCCGCGCGCCTTGACGCCGCCGCGCTCGCCCCGCCCCCCGCCAACGACCGCAGGTGCGCCCCCCCGCCCCCAGACGCCCCGTGACGCCCCCTCACGCCGCGGACATCGACCAATGCAATTGATACCGCGAATTGTTTTTGGGCTTAGTCGCTTGAGGATTTTGAAGTATTGGCATTTTTAGTATATTCTTTTATCTAAAATATACTCAATAAATGAGTGAGAAAGCTCTTTAGTTATTAGTTTAATATAATATGTGGTGTGCTAACAAAGCCGAACTTCAAATCCCCAAATACCGTTTAAATGGTCGCTTGTCCAATACGAAAAACCTGATTTACTAATGACAGGTGTTTTCGTTTATTTTTACATGTAGATTGTTTACTTGTTAGCGGCGCTTTTTGTGTAATAATGCTTCCTAGACATGAGACTACTGTGACACGTCTACGAGCACGGCAATCATTTTGTTAAAGTTAAGTAGTTGGCTGTCTATAGATTTTATTTAGTCTTTTCATATGTCTCGATCATAGGCTATAGATGAACTGTAGATGAATTGATATTATAATATTTAGCATAAACATTTGTAAGCGTGCATGAGTCTGTACCATTACCCGCTTAAATGTTTGTAACATTTGATCATGCAGGGCATTTTCCTTATTTTCATCTATTATTTTTAAGGCCTTCAATTAAAAGGATTATTTTCCCATAAGATATCATTTTGCATCTATTTCCATCTTGGTGGCCTTTAGCTTCTAATATTATAGACTCATTATAAAGGATAAATTATTGGTATTAAATGTCAAAATATTTACTGCTAAGCGTACCGTTTGCTCATACTTGACTGACAAGAGAACGATGTTAGGCTTAGTTTTTTTTTATATTCGCAATGTTTAAATACATAATTAGACTTTTAAGTTAATAATCTTTGGCATGTCTTGCATGAATATCATAAACATGAGTTATTTTGTGACGTGCATTAAATATTTTTTTATGCTTAAAACCTTTTTCATTCTAGAAAGCTGAGAAATTTATATACGTGTTACGTATAAATCCGTATGATTGTATGTTAGCCAATCAGAGCGCTTGAATATTGTCCATTACGCTCGTAGCCCATTTTATATGCACATATTTACTAATTGCGTTTAAAAAATAATTTTCAGGCTTACAAAGTATTACCAATGGCATCTCTGTCATAAAGATAAAAATAACTTGTTAGAGCATACGTACGTTTTTAATACAACTTTTATATGGTTTTCAAAGCAGTGAAGTAATTTAGAATTTTTATGCATTCTTTTCAATTATCGTTTGAAACAAACATATATAATTTTTAATATATTAACTTCTGAAGGCAGCTTAAATATCTTTATTTTATATCTTTTAAACTGGTCGTCTTGTAGCAATTTTTATAGGTGCTTATATTTTATACACATATTTACTGGCTTCCACGCCTTTGTATTCATATCGTAACCATAGATAATATAAGGTGCTAAATATACACACAAACCAACCGTTAATACTGTGCAATGTAGTTTTAAACTGTTAACAAGAAAAAGTGACGCTTTCTAAAATTATTGTAGTCTTTCTTTTTACCGGATAAATGGTAAAAGTTCAAATTAAGTATTTATTTAAGTTAATTTTTGTTTTCTTTAAATTTTACAATATGTTTTGTACAAGTATTTATTAATATTAATTTTTTTACTTGTTATAGCTGCCGAATATTGAAACGAATCTTACACACTACGCTTCCTAAGCGCCGATTACAATCTGTCAGGGGTCAACATTTTTATGGAATTTATAGTTTAGGCATGGCCTTGTTCATTTAAGACGTTGTTATTTAAATGTCGTTTCAATATTCGGCCCTCAGATATTTTAATTCTTACTTGTAAGTAAAATTTATTGCATCCTAGTGTTCATTGTACGTTTTATGGTTAAAAGTTTAATTTAATTTTTTATGTTTTATTAAAAAAATATTTTTTACATTATTTTTGTATATTATAACAGAATCTCGTATTCCTTAGCATATTCTAAGAAATTCTTACCAATTTTCTATATTTAAGTATTTTTGTTATTTACAATTGATTTTTTTTTATGTTTAGCAGTATTTTGTATGCTTTAAAGTATTTAGTTTTATAACTAAACGGGCTGTAAAATAAATTAACCTTGAAGGTAATTGAATTCGAATACACTCATATTAAATTATCTTTATGATGTGTTTTGACTGGTTGTACGTTTTTTTTATTTCACGTTTCACGTATACAGTTTTTATCAATCATGTTGTTAATTAAAAAAGAAAAAACAGTATATATTTTTTAGTTAGGTAGTTAAACTGAAAAGAACTTGCAATATAGAATATTCTAGATTAGTCAAAACGCATCATATGTAAAAACCGAACTGTTGATTTTGTTATTATAATTGCATGTTTATGTGATAGATTTTTTTGCGTTTGGAGAGCATGAATGCTTGTGTATGTCCTTAGCTTAATATGAATACTCGAAAATGAATTTTATTATTGTTTAAAAAAAAAATGCATTCTTTTTATATAACTGCCAATCGCGTGCCGCGAAAGCTCTTTTTTGGTCCGACAAAAAAAACAAAAAACCTGGATATTAAAATTATTGACCAATTTTCGCAGTTTAGATGTGACGCTCTGCTTATAAGGACGTTAAACGGAATTATGTTGGCTTTATTCAAATACGATTGACAAACATAAAATCATTCTAATAAAAAAAATCATTATTATGAAAGGGCAGCTATGTTTAATTAAATAATTATTAATGTCAAATGTTATATTGTTAATTATATCCGAATTATTTTTATTTAATAGAAATTAATAATATATTGCAATTAATAAACTTGTTCATTGTAAATTTATTTTTTTTGTTAAATGCATGACACATGCATGATTTGAAGAAAAAATGATTCATTTTTTAGCATGTTGGACTTGTGCTGTGTTGTTTTTTGTAAGAACAAATATATCAATTCAATTGTCTGTGAACGTTGTCAACATTTAAAGTTGGATCGAATAGTTTATTAACCGTTACCTCTGCCGAAACACTCGTACAAAAAAATATATACCTCCTGCTCATTCTCAAAACAAAAGCTGCGATAGTAATATTTTTTGTACGGCTCTTTCCGCAGATCACGGTAAAATTGTTAATCCATGTTAAAATGTGTAACGAATAATACAATCGTTTTAGAATATGTATTCTTTATTTATTGAATTTCTAATTTATATGAATAAATGGTTTTAAATATTTTAACGGTATTTTAAATGACACCTGAAGTTACAAAATATTTTTTTTAATACAATCTTGAAAATTATACAATATAATTAATAACTAATTTGTTAATTTAATCCAAGAAATGAGTTGTAATTAATTACTAAAAAACTAATTCTCCACTTTAAAAAGTAGCATATGTAAAATCCTAGACATCTTAATTTCAAAATGAATGTTTGTAGTCAGTCATGTGGCTTTGCTTTTTGTGCTTTTGTCTGTGCCTTTAAAAATGTAAATGTATTTTTTAACTTTAACTTATTTTTTAATTATTATTCCAGAACGAACAGTTTGAAGCGTATTAAAAACGCGAAGTGGCAAGTGAAGGACTGTCCACCGGAGATGTTGCTCGGTGACATCGGCCGGCGGCTCTCCACGGAAGTGACGCCCGCCGCCATCGCGCAGAACAATAGAACCTTTGTTGAGAAACTTCTTAAGGTACAATATAACATTTGTAATCATAAACAGGCGCTCGACTTCGTTTGCGAGGAATATCTTTTCTTTCTTAACTTTCACACCCACTATAGATTCTTAGGCCTTAGAGAATAAATGTAAAACATTTTTTCTAGTATATAGCTTGGTATTAACAAATATTTTATACCAAATTTCAGTCATATTTTTCATTAATTACTTCCATTCAGGTAATTTTAAGCCTATATTTAACAGGAATGTAAAAGCAAAACGAAACGTATGCTAGTTGAAAAAATGGGTACAGAAGAATCGGATTTGGGTCTCGGAAGCGAAGTGTCCGTGACCGGTGTAGAAGAGAACACTATGATAGCTTCCCTCTGCGACCTGCTGGAGCGGCTCTGGTCGCATGGGCTGCAACACAAGATGGGCAAATCCGCGCTCTGGATGCACCTCACCAACTACCAGGAGTTAGAGCAGTGCAGCAATTCAACTAAACCTATCGATCCTAATTATTTGACTCCAGGTATGTGGATACTATTACATAAAAGCCTAACCTTAAAAAAAAATAAAGATTTTTAATATTGTGCTATTGTTTCGTACATGCAGCCTTAGCATGGTGTGTTTTGAGGAAACGGTTGGATTGTAAGTATTGATTGAAAACTATTTCAGAGAATAAATCTGATATTTTTTATAAAAACCTATAAATCGCAATTGAATTATTAGATTAATTAAGAATTACGCTTTTATAAGTTGAACTATTTCTTTCGGCGTGGTATTTATACTAGCAAATATTTGCATATATTAAATATTTTTGTGGTAGACTTATCCGCGGTTGGTGCGGAGGTAGAGGCGCACCAGGCGAGCAGCAGCGGCACTCGCTCCCGCGATAGTTCCCGCGGCGGTTCCCGGGACAGCTCCCGGGATCGACTCAGCAACTCCGGAACTTTGGAGAGGAAGTCCAACCAACCTTCGAACCCGATGCGTCCGCTCCCCGAAAGCTTAACTTTTGATATGCGGTAAGAATAATTTCAATTTTATATTAAGTTCCTACTGAAGAAAGTTGTTAAGTGTTGTTTTGTCATGCTAACTCTACTCTAAAGAGGTTCCCTTAATGGCAAATTAGTGCCTTTCGGGTGCGACAGTTTGGTCTAGATTGTATTATTTCTGTGTCGAAATCAATAAATATGTTAAACTAGCTTTCGCCCGCGACTCCGTCCGCGTGGAATTAAAAAAAACAAAAGTGAGTAGCCTATGTGTTCTTACAGACTATCCTCTACATCTATACCAAATTTCATCGTAATCTGTTCAGCCGTTTAAGCTACAAACTCTAACAAACATCCATCCATCTATCGATCCATCTATCCATCCATCCATCTAAACTTTCGCATTTATAATATTAAGTAAGATTAGTAAGATTTGCCTTTGCATAGGTTATTTAATATAGAATAGTGATGGATCTGTTATTCTATGTAAATCGTTATTTTTTTAGGAACGTACAAGCAATGACAGATATAAAGACAGAGATCGGTTACTCTAGAGCTTGGGTACGACTTTCCCTGGAGAAGAAGCTGCTATCGAAGCACTTACGGGAATTGCTCGCTGACACAACACTGCTGCGCTCTCAGTACAAGAGGACAGCGTTTTTACGATGTGAGGAAGAAAGGGAACAATTCCTCTATCATTTGTTGACGTTAAACGCCGTCGATTACAATTGTTTTACCAACACTTATCCAACAACTAGTAAGTTCAAATGACCGGAAAAATAAAACACGTCATTGATTGTAATTTTCATCCTTAAACATAAAAAATATAATGAAATATTTTCAGAATTACCATATCGCGTGTTGATAGCGCCTTCTCGTAAAGCCAGTCAGACGACCGCCAACTGCTGGCTCTCCATCTCCGGCGCTAACGGAGAGTCCACGCCCAAGATACCCATACCTCGAAATACCAACGAGTTCGTCTTTCATGTACGTTACAACTGTCATAGTATCATCTGTCATTATCTCTAAATAAAAATAAGTTTTGTAGGTTTCCGCAGTGAAAACCTACCGTTATACTATACGGCATCGATGAGTACACAGAGACTATCTCACTCTAATTTTGTTTCTATTTCCAGCACAAAAATCTAGGTATCCTATCAACTTTACGTATCGGGCACGACAACAGCGGCCTGTCGCCGCGGTGGCTACTGGACCAAGTGTTTGTTAGGAATGAGGTCACTGGACACACGTACACGTAAGTATTTATTATAATATATTCATTTATGAACATTTTAGAACACTAGTAAATATTTACTATATAGCTTATTTTACTCGGGAGTAATGTGCCATTGTATTCGCGAATGATTTTTGTGATCGATTCTGTAATTTTCAAAATTATATAATATGTAACTAGCTATTCCCGTGCGACTTCATCTGCATGACATTATAAGAACTGTATTTTATTGATTACATTTCGTAAAACTTTCAATTGCAAATGTCAAAATTCAAATTGGCTGAGAATTTTTATAAGTAAGCATGGCAACCTTCATTCTTTGCTGCTATTAGCAGCATTGTAAGTTTTGTCCCTTTTCCGCATGAAAATTTTTCCATTCACCACTAAGTTTACTAGGGTGAAAATGTATCCAAAAGCGAGTCCTAAGTAGTAGGTAGTCGTAGTAGTAAGACTTTTTACTAAAAAATAATGATTTAAAAAATATATTGTGATTGGTGACATAAGAAGTGTGTGTTTACGCTTAGTTATATTAGTATAGATCATGGATATATAATTTAGGAAGTGGCCTACCTTTTGACATAAAGTTTTTTTTGTTGTTAGGTTTCCATGCAACCGTTGGCTAGGCACGGGCGTGGACGACGGGTCGA
>LD688932.1:3786764-3799566 GCA_003118335.3 Papilio memnon | reverse complement strand
CCTTTAACATCTTCGAATGGGCGAGCTCGCCTGGTTTAATATCACGACCACACAGAAGACTGGCGTGAAGTGGAAGCAATTTCTCGTACAGTCTGATGAGTGTGCTTTCTGGACGCCTTATTTTAATCCCTTTCCCTCCCTACCCCCTCTTATGAGGAAAGGATGGGGAGGGAAAGTGGATTTGATGGTGGAGGAGACGCGGATTTTTTATCATTTAATTCTAATATCGTTAATCTACAAGCTACATCGATAAATATTACGTATTTATTGACTATTTTCGTGCAAATCTTGTTAAATACGAAGTTTAAATATATTATGTGTATTTGTAGGTGACTGCGTGAATGCAATAGTGAAGTGGCACTACCAAAACAAGCGCGACAAGGACGCGAACTCACTGAGCGTGCTGCTGTGCGGCGACAACGGCCTTGTCAAGTGCCTCGAACAGGCTTTCCTCTGCGGCTTCAAGTCCGCCAGGCTCTTCGGCAAAAACCTATTCATATGGGACTACTTTGGTAAGCCTTAACCTAGTAAAGTTGAATTTACTTTTGATGATTTTTTCTTAGGCGATATTAATAAGAGAAATTAAGGATATAATGGGAAAGAAATCTGATCTGTTCACAATTCAATCCTGAGACGTCACAATTAATCAGGCTTATTATATTGTTTTCCTGAGCGTTGATTTAATATTAAATATAAATTTAGGGACTTCTTGAAATTATTAATTACCGACTCTAGATATGGCACTTACTGTGATATTTCCCCGTAAGAGTCGGAAACAATAAAGCTATGTTTGTTTTCAGCTCGAGTGAGGGACGAGTTCAAGCTGAGCTTGTCGGAGGAGGGCGGCGGGGGCGGGGGCGCGGGCGCGGGCGTGGGCGCGGCGTGCGGCGCCTACTGTCGGCAGGACGCGGAGCACCGCGCCATCTGGCGCTGTTACTGCCACCTGGCGGACGAGGTGGGCGCCGTGGGCCGCGCCCTCGGCAAGGACGGCAAGTTCCAGCTATTCATCTGTCTCAGCTTACGGTCGGTATATTTAAATTATTCTTTTTTTTTGCTTTTTTAATATGAAGCAGCAAATGTAAAAGGACCGTCGATTTTTAATTTCCGTTTCGGCACAATTAACTGTTAATAAATAAAAATATGAGGTCTTTGAGATTCTTCGCATCATCCTGATCATACTGAACGCAAAAATGGAACATTTTTACTTCTTAAAAAACTTACTAAGTAACCAATGTGTTCTTCCAGGCTATGTTCTCCATCCGTGTCAAATTTCATCGATATCCGTTAATCCGTTTCGGATATACGTAGTAAGAACCATCCATCCATTCAAACGTTCGCATTTATAATATTAATATGAAGTTTGATATGATTTGGTTGTGGTATGGCCATGTTAATATTTAATTTGTGTTATTCAGCGAGCACTGGCTGCACAGAATGCTAGTCCCGATGTCGTTGACGCGCGTGACGGCAGAAATGTACGAAGAGCAAAGCTTCCTGCGGAAACGAGGTCTGTTAACTTTCCTCAGACAAATTCTCGAACCTCTAGATGAGTTCGATATCGTTCTGGAAAATTCTCTCACTCAAGGCATTTAATTACTTTTTGTCTTCTTTCCATGTGAAATTCATAGAGCTATGAAAAAATTCAATGGTTATATTAAATACTATGTCAATAACAGGGAATTTCGTAATATGCTCTCTTTTAAAATAAATATCATTTATATTTTTCTCTCTTTGATGAGTACAGAAATAATTTATCTTAAGAAATAAGTCTCTCTTTCCCTCTTATATCTATGGATTTCACATGACAAAAAATTCAAATCGTTTATATCATTGTAAAGCAATAGTAAAAATAAAACTCATTAATATCTTCTAGTTTTATAAAATATGCATAGATTAATGGACAAAAATACTCAATGATATTATAATTAAATCCAAAGCTCATATTGAAGTGATTATATTATCTGTGAAATATTAGTTAATAATCTAATCTTGCCATCTTATCCCAAAGATTGCGGTACTCCTATGATTTGCGTTAATCGAATTGCAATTCGATAAAGCTAAATTTATAATTTATCCTTTACATTTATAATATTATTTTTAAATTCAACAAAAAAAAATGTTTTCCAGATCTCTACCCATACTTGTACTTACTTTCACTGCATTTTTTGTTCATTTTAATTTTTTTTCAAACATTGTCCCAAGTATTTTACATAAAATTCTGGCAAAGTAAATATAAAGGCACTTACGCCCTAAATTCTAAATCAGAGTAGATGTATTTTATTGAAACCATTCCGTTTTTTTATTGTTTTTGCTCGAAAATAGAAAAGAACTTCATTACCATGGCACATGACACAATAGTGGTAATTCTTATGTTACTAATCCAAGCACAAATATCTAGACTTAGCTCAAACTATATTAGTTTCTCAGTGAAAAAATCTATGATTTAAGTATAAGATTATATTTTTCTTTAGTTTTAGGAACACATGACTATGAAAATCGAATCTCGTACTAAGTTATTCATTTTCAGTATCGGAATTATAATACTGTTTTAAGACGTAATTTATGAACTGGACAAATTTATAATAACAAATAAATGCAAATACTACTCTAGACTTAAAAAATTTAAATTTTTAGAAAATTACCAAATTTTACTAAAATCTAATATTTTATCTAATAACTATACCATTGTAAACAGAATTGCACAAAATATACCGTATTCACTCAAAACTGACTATTCATAAAATAGTTTTAAAAAAGATTTTTCGTTATTTTATTGGAGAACTCTTATATGATTATTGAATTTTATAATCCTAAAATATTTGCCGTCCTATTTGTGTCAACTTGCGTTACATTTCTGATTCCGTTCATTTTAGTTTCTCTTCAAGAGAAAAAATATAATTTAGTGCCAAACAATTGTACCAAGAATATAATTCTGATAATAGTTCAGATATTAGTTTCCAATTTTACACAAGTCATCATTAAATATGGTTTTAATATGGTTAGGGTAAACTATTAATTTGATTTTGCTTGTTTGTAATGTTACCATTTAACGGCGTTTTAATTTTAATACCCATTTCCTTAGTTGGTATGTCTTGCCAATTGCTAAATTGCCGACATAAAAAGACAAAATTCGTAATAAAACGACTTTAAAATCTTCTAAACTAATGCAACACAAACTTACAATAGGCCATAACAATTTGACAACCATATTTTGCATTTATTGGTTGAATTTTAGTATTTTTATTCTTAGAATAGACAACAATTCAACAATTTATGATAACATGACGTCTTAAGATACTACAATGCTGATTGGATGCAAACTTTAATGCAAATTAATAAAACCTATGTATGGCAGAAAAGTATGATACGAAAAAATAGTTAAGTAGCGTTTTGATTGTTTAGTTTTAGAAGAATGCAAGCTACGACTGAACGAAAGGGAATGAGACGTAATATGTATGTGAAATTCTGCTCGAAGTAGTTGATGTGATAGGAAATTTACGATGATGGACACGTCATGGAGGATTTTATCATCATTATGTAATATGTGCATAGACAGATGTATAAGTGGGGAAGGAACGATAAAAATCACACAAAATGCATGATTTTGTATTTAAACAATATCCTAAATTCATATATTATACTTTATCAATCCTACTTTACCGGAAGTTGCCAGTGTATGCTTTCAATTATTTAACAATACTTAGTAACGCTTATATGTAAATGCAATAAGTATAGCATTTCAACATGACAACATAGTCAGTACTATTGCACGCGCATTTATTTTCCACTCATAACGCAATAATGGTTAATCGGAAATTAATGTTTGTATTTTTTTAATATGAATATAATTTTAATTATAAATATTTTATGGTCTACATAAATTAGGTTTTATGTGTATTTTACATTTCAGTTATGGTAATAGTGTGATTGTGAACATTAATGATATTTTTTAATTGTTATATTAAGTTTAATTTTACACTGTTTATTTTTGTTATTGTTTTTAATATCTCAAATGTCTTCCTAACCAACCTTACGTGCGAACTGTACCAAAGATAATATGTAACTGAAAATTAATAAATGAAAATAACGTCAAATTGAGTTTTATTTCTTATTATTCATTTTATTTTTGTACATTTATTTATTGTTATTTCACTGCTGTATGTCAATTTGGCTGTTTTTATCCCCAAAGTCGAAATAAAATAATTTACAATTTAAAACAGACTCGAAGAGACGGTGCAAGAGCACTGTGTTTTTTCTGTGATTCATTGTTACAAAGGTGTCGGATCAGAAAGTATATTATGCAAAATGTATCAATTATAAGTCATGTAGTTGTCTAGTTGGCAAACTTATTCAAGGACGACCATTGAGTAATACAAATAGGACCTTATACGTTTCAGGTAAATATTTCAAAAATCTGATTATAATCTCATAGGTTAGTTTCGATTTTTTATATTGAGGTACTTAAGTGATTTCAGGAAATGTAATAGTTTAGAATGAAAAGTCAGGCATAACCTTTTTATTAAGATGGAAAAGAGATTTTGCTACAAAAAGATCATTTAAAAATGCTGGTCATCCCTAATTAAAAGTTCCGGTTCTTGTAAAATTCTACAGGAAATTCGTTAAGCTAGCAACACTAATTGAGATGTCACAACAGATTTGTTTTTCGAAAAGAAACAACTTGTGTCACTGACCTGACTATTACCACGAATTAATATCTGACAAGAAATAAAAGATAAAATTAAACCAACTTAATTTTTATAAAGTACAGAGCTGTTTGTAGTCTTAGGCTAAAGCAATGTATCAATATTAATCTATAACGCATTTTTTCTTTTAGTTTTGCCTTTAAAAAGTGTAACGTATTTTAGCATACATAAATTACCAGTGCATTTAAAATATATTTAATTTTTAATTAATACGTTTTTTTCTTTGTCAATAACAAGTACGGATTTTTAAGAATTTTTTTGTAGATGGCGCTGTTTCGCTTGTTGTGCGGTCTTTCATCCGACATTCGACAAGTAAGATGGCGGCGATTAATGTGAAAGGCGAAACGTTGTCTTATTTGTACTTGTAAATAAAGGAACAGCTTATTTTCAATAATAAAATAGTGTTGTAAGAAGAGGAAGATCAATTTAAAAGTGTATGCTATACTGTGGAGTACTGTGTGTTATATATGACATGACATAAGTGGTTTTTTATTTCACAATAGACAAAACCCGTCGCAACGAACATTCGAAGCAGTCGAGGCCATATTTATGATGTTATCTGTTGTGTGAGCGTCCCCAGAAACCACATTGATAAATATTTTTTGATGCCTAAGCTATGGTATGTTGCTTTTACTAAATGCTTACGTTGTTTAAAACATTGGACTGAATACGTACTTATATTGTTCAAACACATTGACGCTTCCATCCCCAAGGCGGCGGATTATTTTTATTTCAATACAATGTTTGTTCCTTATGTATGTTATATTATACCGATCTTTAATTTTAGTCAAGAATTGATAAAATCATGACGTTTACGAGTTAAGGTTATGAGGTACTATAAATATTCTTCTAATTAGAGGTTTTGTTTGTATTCACAGCAATTTGTCATTACTAAAAATATTTTTTCATTTCAGGAGTGTACAATCTGTGCGACAGTTGTGTAAAACATGATAACAGTCAGTGCATCAATTTAATGGTACTAAACATACTCTTAACGTGTTCTACAAATTATGGATGAAAGTGTGGACTTTTATTGACAAATTACATTGACACTACACAAAACAAGACGGAGGTGGTAATGGATCCAGTAGGACCATGGTCAGCATATGCTTCTTACAATCGACTAGCGGGGGTACAGGCAGGTGCTGCAAGTGGAGATTTTCATCACCATCTAGCAAGTGGTGGTTCAGGACTTGGCAGTCAGTCTGTTCCATCAACCACAAGCCAATTATTACTCCAGGCAGCTCATACCACAGCATCATTAGCTGGACAACTTGGCTCATCAACAGCTTCGCCCTTTAACCCCGGAGGATTTTTATCACCGCCAACTGTAGGATATGATGCAGTGTTTTCACCTCTGTTTCACCATGCCAGTCCAAAACCAGCGCACTACAGTTCCTCTCTCCAGGCACAACACCGGCAAGTGATTGCTCAAGCGCAAGCTGCCGCAGCATCCAAACAAACCTCAGTTGAATCTGAACTTTCTTCTTTACGAGAAAATTATTCCCATCAAACATTAGCACAAGGGACATCATTTTTTGATCAATCATCAACTCCAGGTGGCACAACTGGGTTGAACTGGCAGGGAAATAACCAGCTTCCAAGTCCCTTTGGAATTTTACCCCATGAAAGTGTTGTGCCCTCATCTCCCAGCCCAGCGACAACAAAAGCTTCAGCAGCTTATGAAAATTTTAATGCACATTTTGCTGCTGCCCAACTAAATAATCATCTTAATTCACAAATTGCTAGTGCTGGCAAACAAACAAATAGGTCAGGTTCACCAGCAACTGCGTCAAAACAACCAGTGTCTTCAACCACATCTTCAACATTTTTTCAATCTCCTCCCGCTTTTGGAAACCAGACTGATAATTCATACAGTGCAAATAGTGCTAAGAGTGGTCAACTTTCATCTCAACAGGATTACGCAGGAAGTAAGTCATTTTCAAGTTCTGCAAGTCCAGCTGCCCCTCCCCAGCAGTCTTGTATTGTGTCAACTCCATCAGCAACCTCCTCTCCCACTCCTCCCACTAAAGATTACCGTACATCATCCACTAATCCAAGCAGGCCTTCGGTTTCAATATATAATAATTCACAATCACCTAAAAATACAAGTAGTGAAAAGACATCAAGACCATCTAGCAACTCTAATACTAGTTTTGTATCCCCTACATCTAAACCTCCACAAGTTCAGACAAAAGCCCAAAGTAAAATATACCCAGAGTTAAATAGTGAACAAAGAAAAAACTGTGATTCTAATGATAAACTTCAACCACAATCATCACCAATAAGTTATTCTATAATGGATGCACCAGGTCGATTAAGCTATAGTAGTAGTTCATCATCAACTAAATCAAATAGAATGAACAGTTCTCCATATTCTTCTACACAGAGTTCAAGTTTTAGACATTATCAAAGTGGCAATAATGTAGAAACTGATTATCATGTTCGTGCTAAAAGTAGCTCAAGCACAGATACAGGCTACTCTAGTAGTAGTTCACAGAACGGTCCCGACTGTGGCGTAGTAGGCAGGAGACAAAGTCCCCTGCAGACTGCACCACAGACATCTCCTTTGGGTCACGGGTCTAGTCCTGCATATCCACTGTATCACAGTCCTATGAACTCAATAAATTCCCCTCAGCAGCATGGAGATCATTACAAAGTTAATAATTCAGCCCCAAGGTCCCCTTTAGATGCATCTGTATCAAGATCACCATCTCAAAACACTCAAGTGGCCTATCCATCAGTTATCACAAGAGCCTTAGGTATAGAACACAATAAAACATTTAATGAAAATAGGTATGAAAGAGGTCAGAACCAAACGTCCAGTCAGTCATGTTGGGATACTGATCGTCAAATTGGTAGGAAATACAACACTAATAGTAGTAACAGTAATTATAATACTTTATCAGATAATAATACTCATAATGAAAAGCCAATTCAACAATCTCAAACTTCAACTGATAGGTTAGTTAATGATAAACATCACTATTTTGATAGTAACAATGTGGCTTTACAAGACCTCTCTAGTTGTCGCGGAGATCCAATGAGCATTGTTAAAAATTTGCAAAACCTACAACAAACTTGTCAGTTACAAGATGTCAAATTAGCTAAAAATCAATCCGCTGCAACCTCAAATACCTCATTAAACAAATCTGTACCGAGAAGGAAAAGTATTGATAAACCAGTGCCTCATACAAATATGAATGAAATATCTAATGCAGTAATGGCTGACTATTTAGTTAATAGGGTGCCTCCCCCTGCACATAGCTCAACAACCAATCAGCAACAAAATGGTAGTTATTTCGATTTTGAAAGATGGAACCTTCCACCTCCGCCACCTAAAATGTTTCCTGGCACTACACCCTTTGGCTCTCAAGCACCTTTACATGCAGCTAATTTTGCCAACCAGCATCAGGCCCTGGCCATGCAGCATGGGCACACGCTAACATACTTCCCGCCTTTTCACCTTGGTCCCCATCCTGACTTTCAGTCTTCAGTGGAGTTAACACCATTATCGACATTTAGCGAGACACCACCTTCGGCTTCCTCGTCATCATTTTCTACACCAGAAACTCGTGAGGAGGAACAGCCCAAGGTGGTAGTGCCTAATATAGAGGAAGAACTTGGTTTCCTTGCAGAACAACGAGGTAATACTGCATCATCGGTAGCACCCACTTCACAGCAGCAGAATGTAAACAGTGGTTCTCAAGACACCACAAAAATAATGGAAAAAAAGTTCAATGTTCCCGTCACGGGCCCCGGTTCAGGTTTCATGGCTTCTTATTTGAAATTTTTACAAGGGGAGCGCGACACGTCGCCCCCGCCGGCCGGCAGAGGCGCCAGGAAATCTACCTGGTCGAGAGGCAACACCAATAGCAACACCAACAACACTAAAGCATTCGCTCCCAACGATCACAAGCCTCAGTGTGACGCAAATGCCCCTCAGCATAGTGCAAACGGCGCAATGGCGCCAACGAATGCCATAAACAGCGGTATGACTCTAAGTAATCCAGTCATGAGCTCTTCAGTGAGTATGAGCACCCCTGGCTTGTTGGCCGCTAACCAGATACACGGCGCACCGGCGACCCTTCTCAGCGGGCAGGGGAAGGGCGAGATGGACGACCCGCGTTACTACAATATGAACAAGGATCGGAAAAGAAAGTATGACGGTAGCGAGGCGAGCGATGCGTACGAGGCGGAGGAGGAGGCGCGACGGCTGCACAAGCCGGTGCTGAACGTGCCCAGCACGCCGCTGAGCGAGAAGGGCAAGAAGGCGCGCGCGCCCAGCAAGCCGCCAGCAGCGGCCGCCGTGGCGCCTCAGCCGGCCGCGCCCAAGAAGCCACGAGCGCCTGCGCCGGCGCCCGGGGCCGCGCCGCAACCCGCGCCGCACCAGTACTATTACCAGCACCAGCCCGAGGAAGGTGCGTTCAATTTGCTAGATTTCCACTTGAGAAACAGGGCGCGATGGTGAAGCGTTGGCCCTGAAGCTTGTATGACAGGAGCGAGCCGACTGCCGCTCGGGCAGGCCGCCGTGAAAACTTGTTACATTTTAACTGTGATATTGTAAATTTTTACTAGATGAAATCTATTATTATTCACTGTAAATAACCTCTATAAACGAAATGTGATGTACTATCTATTAGAGATTGATATTTTAGGGTTAGTCTGTAACAAGATTTCACTAAATTTGTTGTTGATGACACATTTATTAGTGCCATTTTATTGTAAATGTAGATTTTTGTGACTCTTGTCATACTCGCTATTGAAGGGGTGCTACCATTAATAATTCCAAAATTGTGGTATATTTTTTTATGGAAACAATACCAGTGGGTGTCTGTTGTACATATGACATGAAACAATGTATTGTATTTACAGTATTCAATTTAGTTGGTACTTACAGTAATGTAATGCATATATTTTGCTGTTAGCCGGAAGTGATTTTATACTATAAGGAGGAAAAGAATTGCATAATACATTGACAGCTATAATTTAGTGTGATAATGTATTAGAAGGCCATGCCCTGAACATAAGTTTTGTATTTCTATTTAATTGTTATTTGTTTATGCACAATTCTCAATATTTTATGTAAATACTTTTGTATTATAGGAGAAATCATAAAATAAACGCGAGTATATTACTGACAATGTGTTAAATATTTTTAGTTTATAATTATTCCTGGTAGCACCCCTCACTTCGCCAAAATAGGGATAACATGTGCAATTTAATAACTTAAACAAATATGTCATAGCAATGTTGATGTTGTAAATCTGTTTATCACAAAATGATTAATCATTTGTTAATGAGACATGTGTACATGTTATCACTATGATGATAATCATCATTTGGCCGTCCTTGCTCCTTACCACTCCTTTTCATATTACCAAAATAAACTGTTTGTGTTTTAAATATTATCGGTATTTTACGTCTAACAGAAAGAGGTAATTATTGATTTATTTTCATTAATTTTTTACGTAAGTAATATTTTCCTTGTGTTAAATGTGAATATTGTTATTTTAGTGGCAGCACACGGGGCTGCGCTGGGCTACGCTAGTTACGCAGCGGCCGAAAGCGACGCGAGTAGAAAATTACATCACATAAAGAGTCACCAGCAACTATCAAATGCAGGTCAGATTGATAACACAAGACCTATTGAAGAGATGCCGTATCAGGTAAACTCAATATCATCTAAATTATAATATAATAAGATATTTGAAAACCATTCTAGACAGTTAAAAAAGAGATATTTGGTTTCCACTTATACGTTTTTAATTACATACCTTAATTTATTAGATCATTGTTTTGAACAAAAACGTGATGTCATTCTTTAAATAAAACATCTTCCTGACGTTGTGTATTTGGTATTCCCCTCTATCATTGCCCTTTACTATCTGGAAAATATGTTACTTATTATGTACGTTACTTGAGTATCATAGTTGCAAGACACACATGCTTTTCTTTAAATGGGTTTTACAATTTCTACGCTAATTTTCACTATTCCTTAAAAGTTTAAGGTCTCTATAATCATTTACTTTTGGGCTAGATTTTAAGCGTCATAAAATTATAGATTTAAATTACATATTTAAATATCTAATGTCTCTGGAGTTGTAACACCTGTTTAAGAACAATGTTTGCATATCTTTCATTTACTGAAATAAAAAAGATAAGTTTTTATGTAGGTGTCACAATTTGGATGAAATGGATGGATTTAAATGCAGTAGAAATAATTTTGTTGTTTGTTGGATGTTTTTTTTATCTGATTTCACGTATTTGTTATTCCAGTCTGGCGAATTTGTAGCAATAAAAACAGATCTAAATGAGATGTGGCCCGTTATATGGCGTGTGGATGGTAAAACGCTTTTACAAAAGTACGAACCGTTTGAAGAAAACGGTAAAGTGTTATATCGTAACATATCAACGGTGAGTTTCAACTTTATTCAAAGGCATAATCCTAAAAAGGGTACAAAAATTAATAAAAAAACTGAAGATGCTTGCACTAATGTATGCCTAATTTATGTTTTAAAATTCACTCCCTTTCAGTATGCGGCGTGGAACCCCGAAAATAAGAAAATTTATACCCAAGTGCCGGTGAAAGTGCGCACACATTCACATTTAGAAACAATAGTTGAATTAGTTAAAAGTGAGCTTCCGCTCGACGACTGTAATTTCATAGAGAAGAGAATGCTAGAGACACAAATGTATCAAGAGAATTTCGAAGTGTATATACAAACGTTAATATCGCATGCTCTGGACCCTAATTTTTTAACAGAAATTTTTCAAGAGCAAGGTGAGTGTAAAAAACACAAATTACAACAAACCTATCCAAAATGTTTTACTTTTATGAGGCTATAATCGCAGATTTATTAACAAAATATTTTTGTTTCGTCAAATTTAACACTAAAAAGTCGGTCAGTGAAATATAATTTCTCATTTCCATTGAATTGGACTATTTACATATATTTCAGATGAGTACTTCCTATCCAACGTGAAGACAGTGGACGAGGTGACGGAGACGATGCGAGCGCGCGTGTCGAGCGGCGCGGAGGGCGCAGGGGGCGCGGCGGGCGCTGGGGGTGCGGCGGGCGGCGGGGGGCGCGCGCTGGACGCGGCGGCGGCCACGTGGCCCGGGCTCAGCGTGGCGGCGGGCGCGGGCGCGTGCCGGGCGTGCTCGCGGCCCGCCGTCGCTCGCCTACTGCTCTACGGACAACCCTACAACCCCGCCACGCTGGAGCCCGTGCAGCCTGACGCGAGGCTCGCCTACGAAAAGGTTAATTATATACTGATATAAAACATCTACAAAATATTGTAACCGTAATTATTAGGCGGCGGTCACCATACTTGCTAGGAGCGGGACACAGTGGGCTAAAACCTCGTCTTACATAAACATTTTCTTCTGGTGTTTTGAATGTCTATGTAGGCCGAGATTTTAGCCCACTGTGCCTCGCTCCGCCTGTCGCGCCGCTCAGCTCGCAAGTCTCGCTCTCTCGCAACTCAAAGACAAAACACTTTTGTTTTACGTATAGACGTTTTGAAATATCTTGGCGTTTCGGACCATAGCGTGAGTCGCTGCGAATAAAACAACGTTAGGCAAGGTACCATGAGCCGACAAGATATTTGAAAGGTGGAATATTTGAATATTGCAGGAGTTCTTAGTGTGCGGCGCGTGCTGCGGCCGCGTGCAGCTGTACTCGCGCATCTCGCACCAGAAGTACCTGATGTACGCGGAGTGCAGCAAGCGCGTGGCCGACAAGCGCATGCAGAGCCCCGGCAAGGACACCACGCTCGTGCTCAACGAGCTGCTCGCTGACGAAATATGGCTGTCACAGGTACACGGATTACGTAATCCTACTATCATTTGTTATGACATCTTGTATTAAAAGAGACTGAAACGATTGCATATAATTTTGAGCCCAGGTGTAAAGAGTCGAACATAGTATGATTTGATAGATTCGGACTTAAAATTTCCTTGCTGGACATTTGTGAGTTGACAATCTGAGAGCTGAGTCATTAGAGATTTAATAAATTGTGGTTACAATTCAAACTCTATAAATATACAACAAAACAATACAACAAATTCAATATTAATGACCCTTAAATAGATA
>LD688932.1:3750610-3783847 GCA_003118335.3 Papilio memnon | reverse complement strand
AATAGTTATAAGGGTTTAATAAAAGGTCATATGTTCATAGAATACTTTAATTTGCTTGCACACAGCCTCTTATTGAGAACGATGTAAAGAAATAGAGGCAAATTGGATTTTAACCAAGTTTACCAAAGACATTATTCACATCCTGTAATTTCATAACATCTCGCAAGATGTTAAATTAAATATTATAAAAAAGATTCTCAAAATGGTGAGACAGTGGAAAAAGTGAATCATTGCAATTTTATTATTAACATAACACATTCAAAGAAGCGGACAATACAAAATTATTAAAATCAATTTCTGCTTTATACATATCATAATCATTAAAAGAAAACAAACATAAAATAGTTCGTTAATACATAAAAATACAGAGTGTAATTAAAATAGAAAGGTCACTGAGAATTGGAAGGATCGCGGTAGACATTTGGTCAGTGGTCAGTGGTGTGCACGTCTCCTGTACTTCTGTATATCACGAGGCGGCGTCGGCGCCGTCACTTGCGTCACATAAACCTATACAAGAATCTAGATTTAACGTAACTTATTATAATTGCATATATCATACATCTAAACTCATGTAACTTATTTTTTATTTAGTTTCAAATTTTATTATTTTACTTTTTTTTTATTCTTTTTTAATTTTTTTAGCGTTAATCTCTTGTTTTGTTGTTGCCCCAGCGCGTTGTTGCCGGTGAAATTTGCCTTCCACGAATGATTTGATTGAGTCGTCATTAGAGTGTGTACGAGCCTAATTCATTGTGATATATTTGTTAGGCGTCGCAAGTTATTCGACATTGTCAGGTTTCCGGTTGTAGTGCTGCGGGCGCGGGGCGCGGGGGGCGCCGCGCGCGCCGCCGCGGGGCCCGCCCCGGCCGCGGCTCTTGAATCCTCCCTGGTACTGGTTGGTGTCGTACCTGTCGCGGCCGCCGTTCTCGTGGTGGTGGCTGTCGCCCGTGTCTCCGTTGCCGTAGTACTCGCTGCCGGCCCTGTTTTGGTATCCGTCCTTGTGTCTGGTCTGGTAGCCATCATACTGTCTGTTCTGATAGCCATCCTTGTTTCCTCTGTTCTGATATTCACCGCGCGGATGGTATCCATCGTTTTGTCTGTTTTGGTAGGAACCACGTCCACGGTATCCGTTGGAGGAACCCCGGATGGACGCACGACCGTATCGCCTGTATCTATTTTGACCATCTCCTTGGCCTTGAGTTTTGCGCTCATAGCCTTCATCATTCTCGGGGCTTCGGCTTTCTTTACACTCGTCTTCATTTTTGTCCTCACTCGGAGTGGGAGCTTTTCTCTCTTCAACCTGTGCTAGCAGTTGTTGCTCAATAAGAACTGTTTGAGGAAGTTGTTGTGGCATGGGCTGCATCTGGGGCTGGGGGATCGGTTGGGGATGTAAAAGGGGTTGCTGGGGAGGCAGAGATGCCGGCAGTGCAACGCCCGGGTACACTGCGTGCTCGTGGTGCGGGGCGAAGTGCGGCTGAGGGGGCATAGGCATAGGCGTCTGTTCTGGCACCCGGCCTCCAGGCAATTGCACAAAGTGTTGGTTTGTGAAAGTCTGTGTGGGGATCGGTGCAGGTGGGGATGGCTGATTCATAATTTGTGCTGGATGCGGAGTACCTATAGGACTGTCAATTTCAGATTCCTGAAGAAAGAAGAAGTTTTGTGAACCTATAACTTCTGAAATAGGTCTCTGCTGGGGGTACTGTTGAGAGAAATATGCATGCTCAACTTCCTGTAGGGTTATAGGAGGGAGAGGGCGGAGAGGGTACGCCGGCGCAGGTACCACAGAGGCCGCGGGCGCAGGGGGCAGCATGGCTGGAGGTGGATAAGGAACAACATTAGTCTCCTCCACTTCCAAAGTAATCACTTGCTGTTGTTCTTCATCCACAATGACATGAACCTCATCATTCTCAACTGGAGTAGCATCATCAACACTCTTGTCGAAATATCCACATTCATGTACAGTAGTGACTATCTCCTTAATATGAGCATAAGTTGTGCCCAAAATATCTTTAGGTTTGCCATCAATGATTGCATATAAATGTTCCGCGGCTTTAACTGTTTGCATGTGAAATCCAGATTGACCTTCTTCATTTAGTTCATGTTTTGGTGTAACTTCAGGATATCTGTAATTATTTAACTTAAATTAGTCAAACCATCAACATTAGGTGAGCCTCCCACAAAAGGGACCAAAAATTGACCACAATGATTAGATGAATAGAGGTTACACTACCTCTAAATTCAGGTTTTATACTTACAATTCATCCAATATTTTTAAATCATCTTCAGTGAGTTTTGCTGCTCCATTAGTCCCATTCAAGAAGTCTTCTCGAGCTTCTGAGCTGCCCATTTGCATGAGGCAATCAAAAATCAGTAAAACTTCTCGGATTTTGTTTGTTTCAGCAGCATAACGCACCCATGCATCCTACAAGTTATTTACATGTAAATAGTCAATAACATCTCCATACAAATCCTATTTAGGTTAACACTATAATTTTTTTTTTTAAAAACTTGCTGGTCATTTCTTAAGCAAAAAGTTCATAAATGGAAGTACATAAATGGAAGTACATATTTGAAAAATAATCCTAACAACTTTTTCTTGATGGTTTTTGGTAGATGGTGGACAACCCCATGGTGTAATTCAAATAAAAAACCTAATTGAAAGCTGATAAGTCAACAAATGTAGATAAAAAATTGTAAGCTGTTCTTCATTAACAGAATCTACAACTTCATTAATTTATTCAGCTGATCTAAATATAACAACACATATATCCTTACCTTTTTAGCCTGCTTCTTGGCCTCACGCTCGGCTGATGACACAATAGCAGTAATTTGTTTAGAGAGGTCTCTTGCAAAATCCAATGTCTGCACAACCTCATCATACTTTGCTACTGCTACTTTTTGGTCAGTGTTTAATTCTTTACCAGACTTTTGCAGGTCACGGTATGATGTCAGCTTGCTCTGAAAGTGCATAACATATTATGCAAACATCAAACAAAAGCCATGACTAATTTATTGTTATAGTACATAACTAAATATTGTATCTACTTTAATCTAACTTGAATCTATCTTCAACTGTATTTAAATCTGTACTTTCTTATGATATATGCATTTATAACATGACAAAAAGACGCATAAAGAACACTTTATCTTAAAATACGACAATAAGACGACCACAATACAAATAAGTTTATGTTTCGATTATCACATCTACGCGTATATTACATTGATTTTATACCGGCAGTATTATGGAAATACGATTACGTTATCATTATATGCAATTGCTCATCAGTTTATGATAAGAAACATAAATATACACAAAAAAAAATATTGCAAATCAAAAAACGATATAGCTGTTATATACATAATGAAAAAAATATGTAGATACTAACGCTAACTCATATTAATACACGTAACTTTCCTTATATACTGAAAGTGAATATGTAAAATTATTGGGCGTAGCGGTTTGGTAACAATAATGTTACACCGGAGCACATGTATTAAAATGGCGTCCAGAGGAACACCGTAACTTTATTTACATACAGCAAAAGACCGGAAAATCATAAAACATTACATATTCACGACAAGGGTCTGCATTAACCCATAAGTACATAATAATAATAATAGTGAAAACCGTATAACCATCGAACTATAAGCTATACACATGCAATTCATAGATGTAGCGGAAAAGATAACTTACCTTTCTTTTTTCCAAATTGCGTATTTTGTGTTCAATAACGGTGATAATTTGCCGTACAGGTGAATTATCCGTAGCCTCCGAAGAGGCTGGTTTTTCGGACTTTGCATTCGCAGCTGAAGGCATCCTTCACAGGCAACAACTTCTTCTGGATTGGTTCTTATGGTGGTGGTATTTGAATAGACAATTTTTAAGTATATAACTAGATTTTGCACTATACTACATAGAGAATCTGTCAGTAAACGAACGACGCATTTTTTTATTCTAAATGTTGGTGTCATCCATTCCTAAACCCCGCGAAACTTTTGAATGCTTTTTAACTTTTTCTGATAAAGTTGTGAAATTTTTGTAGCAAGTTTTAAAGTAGGGGTTTTGTAAAAACTATTTCGTAAATTTTGTTGTAAATTATAAAAAAATGTAATGCAATAGTTAGTTAAAAGTGATAAATTTGATTAATATTGACCAGAGACAAGCCTTCCAACTTTCGCAATATTGGGCATCGGAAACATTAGTCGTGTATCAACTAGGACTGGTTTACAACGGAATACTTTTAATTAATAACATCCAGATGTTAACTTAGTTTAATAATTGTAAAATTGATTTTACAGCTGATCTTTTTTTGTAATTCCTAAGTCCACGTAATATAATTGTTTTGTACTTATACAATGTTCAATTATTTATTAATATGGTCAATGTATCATTATTATGCTCAACGTGTTTTTAATAAAAATAAATTGGTGGTTACTATAATTTGAATTAATAATTTCTTAGTCTATGGTTTATTTGTCTTTGTTTTGTTTGATTTTACAGTGTCATAGGTGACATATGAAACCTATCCATTCTATTGGCGGAAAGAAAAGTGACTTTTTTTGGTTTATTTCATTTACAAGTAGCTGTATTCATTCTATGCTCTTTATCATTTTTAAAGTAAATTTTAGTGACCTCACGATGTTTTCTATGTCAAAGGTAATAAAATATGTATGCGCAAATATAAATTTATAACCTAAACGCCGGTATACCTTTTTCCGTTATTGTTGTTATCAAACATTGCAATTTATCGTTTTACTGCAATAGTCAACTTTTTAACAAAAACATTGTAGATGATTAAATATTTTCAGTTAGGTGCCTTTCGAAGTTTACACCGATGTTCGAAGCAACTTCACACGACGTTAGTCCATTTTGATACTCAAAAAACTGAGAAGAGTAAGTTTGTTTATTGTATTCTATATTAATTTAACTTTTTCTTTTATATGTTTCTATTAAAAATCAAGTGGTTTGAAAGTAGCGCCAGTGGTGGAAGTAAAAGATTAGTGTGGTATGGACATGTTATGCGACGAGATGATGGGGACATAAATCAGTAAGTGTTAAGAATGAATGTGGATGGCTACAAAGGAAGAGCAAGACCGAAGAAAGTATGAATGGATTGTGTGAAAGAGGATATGGTTAAGGAGGGAGTGGATTCAGATATGACGGGTGAACTTGATTTTAGTGCCAAAAGTTATAGTTAACAATCATAGAAATAGTAGTATTATATTTTCATTTAGAACAACTTTGTTTATTATCCTTGTATATGCCTTATTCCCAGCTATCAATCAAGTCACTTTACTGGGAAGAGCTGGTGCTGATCCTCAGAAACGAGGCACAGAAGAACACCCAGTGATAAACTTTCCTCTCGCTACACATTACAGCTATAAATATGAATCGGGGGATATCTTACAGAGAACTGATTGGCACAGAATTAGTATATTTAAACCTGGTTTAAGAGATACAGTGTATAAATATCTGAAAAAAGGCCAAAGAGTATATGTTACTGGTAAACTATCATATGGGGAAGTAAAACTTGATGATGGTCAAGTTAGAAGTGCCTCTACAGTCATAGCAGAAGATATTATCTTCTTTCAAAATCAGCAGCATTCTGAAAATTAATGTTAATCTTAGTTTAAAGTAGTAAGTGTAAGAATAAATGCCATTGTTGATCAAAACATGTTTTAATCACTTTTTACTGTATTTTGGATATGAGAATGAACTACATAATTATATAGACCTTTTAATAAAATAAGTAATAGGAATAGACTGACAAGCTATCAGATCTGATGGTCACAAGTGAAACTAAATTATAATTACTCAGTAACGCCCTCCTTTTATGCCATTTTTAGGACAAAACCAAAAACGATAGTATCTCCAATCACTGGACTAGATATTCTTGTTTGACTATATATCTGACAGTCAAAGGAAAATTTTAGTACATTAGTGACATCTATGGTATGGCTAACAATGAAATAACTTCGTTGGTGCATTTGCTTGTAACAGATCATAGATGGCGTTAATTTTTTCAAGATTAGTTTTTATGATAGTAAAATAACTTTATAAAAAATAGAATGCCATCCGTAAAAAGTTAAAATGAGTACGCTAAAATGAAATATGCCTTTTCAAGTCATTCAATAATCCTATATAAGTTTTATTAACATTACATTAACCTAACAACAGGTGGCGCTGTGTGTAGCACGGGAATGAGATAAATGATAACGCCATAAAAAATAAGGAATGAGTTACCAAAAAAAATTGTATATGCGAAACGAAATCTTATTAGAATAATGACGTTTGGTCCCTTTTAAACGGACGAGTCGTTTTTAAGGCGCTGTATTCAATGAGGTATGTTTTCATGTTACTTTACATATTTCGTTAGAAATTTTTACTCTTCATAAAGATAATTAATAAAAAGGTAATTTTCTTCAGTGCGTAATATGTTAAGAATAAAAATATCAAGTTTATGATAACATTATTTTCATTTATTTTAAGTTATTATAATCAAAGTGACACAATATTTTTCGAAACATGTTTCGATTGTGTACTAGTTGGAAATTGACAATCGCATGCCAAGTAGAAATAAATGTAAAAATACAAACTCGGTTGTTATAGTACTTACTGATATCTAGGTACTTTGATAAAGCTCCACTTTTTGTTTTACAAATCATACATACTCTCTTTAGTAGGTTCCTTAATCTATATCTTAGCAGACTAATATTTACAAAACACAATATTTTACTCTATGACATTTACCTATATTGATAAAAGAGATCACAGAAAATTGTAGCTGGAAATAATTGAGTAAAACCCCTAGCATATACTACATGTCTACCACTTTATATTTTATCACAGTGGAGTCCTTTTTGAATTATTTCAAGGCAATAATTAGGTATTACGATAGTCATAGTTATTGTCTTTTAAGAGAATCCAAAATATTATTTCATGATTCCTTGATAGTTGCCAAATAATGATGTGGTAGCACTTACATTATAATAAAATCTTTCACAAGCTACAATTGAAATGTTTGCCAAAAATAAATCAATGGAAGACAACAATGTGGTGATAAATTTTTTCAAACAGTTAACTCAGTTATGTACTCTCCTTAGCAATTTTCAAAACAAAAATAAAATCATACATAAAACTAATTAAATTACATAAAATGCAAAGACGAATACGTATTGGTACGCAGCGTCGACATTGAGTTTTGGCAATGGGACATCTCGTCAGTTGCAGCGAGATGCAGTTAGCATCCAATGTGAATGCTCCATTGCACACATCATTTAATTACACTCTATCTCTAACACTTATAAATTTTCGTCCCTTTTGCTAGCTAAGTTTTAATTGACACTATTTGATAAAATCACTTGGCACAAAGGCATTAAGGTCCATACCCTGTATAACTCCAAAGACCGAACCTGTCAAAGTACTCTCAGTGATTGATCTCTCATAAAATTTTACCATTTCTCATGTATAACATGATAATAATAGGAAGACTAATAAAATATCCTTTCTGAGAGGAATTCGACTAGAGGCTGTAGGGTGGAGTTGTTTACACATAAATTATTCACGTAAAACGTATCGCACTGTCGTGTCCCACGGTATACTCGAGCGTAAATCATTGTTCACATTTTTCACTTTTTAAATTAAGTGCGTAATGTTCGGGGTTGTATTCAGATTCACGTTTGAGCATCATATTGTCGCCGATGAGGGCGCTGATGCGGTGCTTGTCGTGCGCTGCGTGCTGCGCGGCGTGCTGGGCGGCGTGCTGTGCGGCGGACTGCCCGGGGTCGGGGCGCGCGCGCTTGCGCCACGGCTCCGACGCGGCCATACTCAGATCTGTGGGCATGTCTTCCTCCACGTGCTCATCCTCGCAACGTTCTTCTTTCATCTCAGTCTTCACTATGGGCTGTGGCGCCACCCGAGTTGGACTCATTTGCTGCCGCAGCAGGGAGATGTTTTTTATGTTTTTAAGTTCCGTCGGGTTCCGTAGGAATCTGCAAGTGATAAATTACGGTGTTATTACCATAATATGTGATTTGTGAGAAATAAATCTAAACGGTTGGAAAGTCTTTAGATACTTACTGGTAACAGTGGCGCTCGCCTTGCACTTTACGTAAAATGTTGACGCGATAGTAGTATCTGAGCGCTCGTGACATCTTGTCGTAGTTCATCGACAGATGGTTCTTCTGGATGCCCCATAGCTTAGCGAGTCCTGCGGGGTCCACTATCTTGAAAACTCCAGTGTCACGGTTTTTCCACGCGATGTAATTGGTGTATCGTTGGGTAGGATCATTTAGTAATTGTTGAAGGAAATCCCATAATAGTCTTCCATCTGAAAGTAAAGAAATATCTATAAGTATCTGCAATTTTGCTAGAGACAATATTTATTTGTACGTCAAGCACAGTGATAACTTACTTGTGTTTGATTCGGGCATATCATTCGGGAAGAATTCCCGGTGTTGTGTCCGGTAGTGCGTGTGCTGCGGCGCAGAGTGCGTTTGCGGCGCGGGACTCGGCAACGAAGTTTCCTTCGGCGAGCGCGGTGGGGGCGCGAAATGATTCTCTTCATCTGAGTCAGAGTGGTTGCTACCAGAACTGGCCGCCTGTGCTGACACGGGTACAGGAGGAGCATATGCTGAAGCGTAGCCGAGGGTTTCTCCCCTTTGCGGGCTACCAGAACTGTCGATTGAGGGCGCCGGACTCAGAGTGACGGAGTTGGGTTGCGCGGCGGCGGCCGCTGCGCTGTGGAAGTGATGGAAGCTGTCGACTGCCCAGGTGGGCGTGGGCGGGTGGCTATGGGGCGAGGGAGGGTAGGGCGCGGCGCGAGCGGTCGGCGTCACCGGTGACGATGGAACTCTTCCCAGAAGCGCAGCGTCACGCACCAGCATTTGTAGAACGTTGTGTAAGACATCGCCGGCGCCGGGGCAACGTTCGCCCAGATCAGTTTTAGTTAAGAGGCATAGTGCCTTTCCTGCAAATAAGGTTTACAATTTAAACATGTTCATATTTTTGATAAAAGTATATGGATGAATTAAAACAAAAGAAATTTTACTTACCATTCATTTGAAAGAGATCCATATCGAAATTGGGCAAATCGAATTCTCTTTCACACCATTTTAAAAAAACTGCTACATCTTCACGTGTCCATAGTCTTGGTTCTGGCGGGAGGCCGGCGGGTAGCTGTGCCTTCGTGTCACCGAGGGGTGACGGGGGCGGCGGCGCCCACGGTAGTGGATACCGCCATAATAGTTCCGTTGGGCTAAATGGCAGCGGTAGCCGCTCCATACTGGGCCCCGACGGCAATTGCAGACTCACTACTTTCATCACGTTGATCTGAAAATAAAGATGATTTTGCTATGACTATTGTTTACCGAATGAATGCAACTCTAATGTCGTAACAACTACTCGACAATAGATGGCGCTGCATGTATAGTTTCAAAATACGTTTTTAATTTCGATTTGTAGTTTTAAATATGATACTGTTTTTGTTAGAACAGTTTCCTGATATAAATAGAAAGTAAATATTGTAGAACTTTCAAGGATTTGTATAGTTCAATTTGTGATAATATTATCATCACCAACTGACAAGTTCCAAATGATTTATTTTGGTTATAAAATAAATTACTCTTTAAGAATGAGTTTTTTAATTTTCATAGAACCTGAAATGCGTTATTATTGAGATAAGTCTTCAAATAAAATCAGAAGTTAAAAATATAAGAGATAATCATTTAAAATGATCAGTAATATAATTTTGGGAGGAATAAAGCTTTTGTACAATAGACACCTGCAAGCTAACATTACATTGTACCCTATGAATAAATGTCACTGCAACAATAAAGGGGAAGAATTATTATTGAAATGGAACATCTAAGCCTCAGGGGATGATAGAACAGAAAAAATTAAGGGGGTGAATTGTTGCACGTGCATAATACCGATGGGGTGCAATATCGGATGAACATAACAAAAATAATTTATATGAATACGTTTTAACTAATTATATGTGCTATTAGGTAGCGCAATCAGTAGTTATTAATATTTTCTTAATTTAGCCAAATGTAAACTTTATTTCGTGGATTTGTTTATTTGTTCAGATTTCCGATTGTTATCGTTTTCCATCAATCGACTTTGAATTGGGGATGCAAATAAAACAATCAGAGTTTGATGATGTATTCGAATTAACTGAACACTTTTAACTGTGGTAACGAGCTAGTTGTTATCGGGCGGGGTCGGAAATGCGTGAATGCGAGATAGCGCGGTCAGTGATAAGCGCTGCTACATACCGGCTGAGCTGATCCGGAACTGGATGCGTTGTCGGAGAAATCCTATAGGCGGTAGACGGGAACAGGATAAATCAGCACATATACATCGTCACAACACTTAAAGCACAGTATCCAGAGTTCACAGAGCACCAGGTACACTTAAAAGCAGCGGCGGTCCCTCCAAACGTGTCGTGTTACGGCACGCCGTAAACCAGCAGCGTATCTGAGGGATCGAGCTCGCAGACAAGCGTCGCGGGCAACTCTCCGACGCGGACTGATGATGCGGTGGCGGCGCGGGCGGACGGACGAGCGCTGGCCGCGCTCCGCGCCCCGCGCGATCCCTGCGGCCCGCGCTTGTCGCCACACATATTGCGGAGAATGAGATAAAACTTCGGGAGCCAGTCTGAGACCGCGTCCCATTTTTAACTATACGCAAGTACGACCATTATTTCCGCGAACGTAAACCGTTATCGGAGTAAGTTTACGTTAATAAATCAACAAGTCGATTGTCAAAATTTGCATCGTAAGATATAGCCTAGTTATTTCATTTTGCTCAGCGCTAGAATACCTGTATCTGCCTAGGGCACGCGGAAGTGCTAATAGTGTTAACATTACGTCAGCGCGCCAGTTTTTAATAACTCTCAATATTTCCTTGTTTGTAGAGCACCTAAGCAGCCATCGGCAATACACGTCTATTTTTCCTTTAAATTAAATTCAAAGTATTTTCAAAAATTTAACAATTTTTGGGGTAAAATCGAACCACGTAGGTAAAGTACCACCGGTAGACAAAGTTGACAGGGTACCTATTATTACCCATTTATCTGACAGAAGTTAGTTACTGTTTTTTTTTACTGTGCCTGTACAAATTGAAAACGTTGCCTTCCTACTACTAGTAGGGTACCTAGTTGTAGGCGTGTTAATAAGTTTAGAATAGACATGCTTTAGCGAACAATGTTATCTGATGTTCAGAAGTTTGGCTGCGGCTGCGCCTGCGCAACCCACGATGATCGAACACAGGAAATGTCTGAACAGTCACCCGCTGCCGGTTTCCTGATGCAGAGTGAGACAATATGAACGTCAACCGGTTTTAGCTGAGCTCATTCGACTATCAACGTACCAACCTACCTACGTATCATATCTACGTTCCTTAGCGATTACATTTTGAACACTAATGTTATTTATGTAAGAATATGTAGGTACTATAAAGTTAATTAATTACAAAAGAAGCATTCGGATACTGTTAAAAAAACTGTAGTTTCATCTTTATTGGTGTACTAACTATATTTAAAGTTTTGTTTGTAAATAATTACGAGTGAAGAAGAGTTGTATGTTTTATTTATTTATTAAACACTTTTTGCACAAATATTATACAATAAGAATACTAAAACTAAAGTAACTTTTACCTGTTACTTTATAAAATTCAACCCTTTCCGCGTATAGGAATGAGATTTAAAGAGGCCTGGCGACCGGCCCAGGCCCACTACCGGTTCGAGACAGAAATATTCGGCAGCCGAGGCGGAAGTGGCCTCGGAATCTTTACCTGTTGCTCCCTTCGCTCCCCGCTCGCGGCGTCGCGGCAGCCGTCTCGCTCTGGCACGTACAAACATGGCGGCCTAGTCTGTGGTTAGGCGTTGAGTAGTTTCATGTTGTGGAGTAATTTGGAAAATAAAACACAACGATGTTGAACCGTACGTGGCCGTCGTGACCGTGACCGCAGATCTTGACGCTACTTTCTTTGTCGATTTTATAAATGTTACGAGATCGCTTACATTGTCTATCGTGTTTTTATTTTCGTTTTTTGTAATCGACGGCCTTTTGTTATCTATGGATTGTTATGTTGAGTGTTGATAAGTTTATATCGCTTATTACGTTATTTGTATGTATGACGAAATTGGCGCCATTTTAAAATATACCTACTTAGTAAATTCGTGTACTGAAAATTGTAATAATGTAGAAATAGGTGTTTGATGTTTGCGAGTTCAGAGGTAGGTATGTGAGCCACAGAGGCAGAGGAAACATTTAGTCAGAGTCAGAGGTGCGTGGTGGCGGCCCCGTCGGAATGCGACGCGCGGCCGGACTCGAATCTGAACATGCGGAAGTGCCCGAAATAAGTTCATTGCGTGAGCGGCATATGTAGGTACCTACAATCTAACAGACAACTTGCCTCTGTTCATTCTAGCTCCAGTATTCACATTTTTATTCCTACACTGAAACTTTTACTTTTGTATCTACCTACTAATTTTATTTATAAGCGACAATGCAGTGTAGCTTCAGATAAAACAATGCTCGATAAACTACCATTTTGACTCTCCTGACTATACCTATATACTCGTAGGGTATATTCTAGAACCTTAGTTGTCGGTTTTCCATTCTATGAAATATCTATTACCCTATGTCCTGGTCAATGTTACTGAGCTTTAGCGTTACCCGTGATGTTAAAAAGAAATAGGTAGATTGATTAAATTAAACATAAAAAGATACTTGACCAGCAAAACTATACTTGTTTTTTAGTGGTTCCACGCAAATCACCTTGTCTATTGGCGAATAACAAATATGTAATCAATTAACTGAATTAAGTACACTGGTTTTTTAATTTTATTTTTTAAATACATTTTATGGTTTTTTAAATTGTAAGTTGGTACTCACATATGTATTAAAATTATCTTACATATACATAGGTCATTAATGTCGATTTTACCACAATACTGTTTAAAACGCGACAATAACTCCTTTTCCTATAATTATTAAAAAGGAAATAAGTTCTAGTTACAAAAGGAAATTAAAAACGTTCGCTTTAGGGGTGCCGGAAACGAGAGGGTCGCGGGGCGCGGAGGAGAGGGGGCGCGAATATCTGCTTCAACTTCCGCTAATGTCCGCCAACCGGAACAGGAACCGCTGAGAGGAAGTTAGCCCACATCCGTTAATATCGTAAACCGATTAAAATATATTTTACGTTACATGCTCATAAAAATTTATTAAAACATTAACTTTTAATTACAAGAATACAGAACGAATATAAACTTACAACTTAGATGACAGTGTTCTTAAACCCAGTGTGTTCCTACCCTAAAATAAATATGTTTTGATTGTATGTAAACAGAGATATTGGAAGCTTTTTACAGATGAGTAGATCTCGAATGAACTACATTATGTAACCTTACATGTGCTGTGTAGTTCAAGGCTGTACGTTACGACACAACCTTTATATGGCTGCATGGGAAAATTATGTACACATAATATGTACAGAATCTTTATGTATAATCCACGTTCCCATAACATATATGATTGATATATAAATATACTACTTATTTCACATAATATAAATTCTTCCATATACCTATATTTGTCAATAAATAAGTCAAAATATGTATTTTAAACATAATTTTAAAAGTCACGCATTTAACTTATCTTCTTTAATTTTGCTCGTATTCATTTCGTTGAATTTACGAGACGATTTGAGGATACAGGAAGACTGTTGTGACCTATGAATTCAAACGAAAATTAACCACAGCTGCTACGTTTTAAGGAGTAAATCTCGAGGCGTCGATGTATGTAAAGTCTAGACCGGATGGCGTGCCATTTGAAATTGCAATCGCATGGAAATGGCGGCACTTCCTGTGCGATGACCCGGTTCACCGGCTTTTTATTTTAGCGCCAGTCGTCGACTTAAAATGTAGGTTATGCATATTTATGGAATGAAACATTTAAATAGAGATTCTCGCTATTGACTGAATTCCGACTAGTTAATTCGTAGGTAGTTCGTAATGGATCTAAGTTACAAAATAATTATGACACCTTTTGAAATCAGGACACGGTATTTAATTTACATTATTTATTTTGATGTTTATCTATTTTAATAAAACATCGATGGATAGAATATGAAGAGATAAAATCAAACAATAAATAAAAAAAATGTTGCCATAAAATTCGAAATGTCGAAACGTAACGCACTTCCGAGCCGTCAGTACAATGCGACCTCGATTCGGGCGTTGTTCACTCGTTACATAATTCGGTGCCACACAAAACTAGGCAACGATGTCACCGCAGACTTGCGCCACACTTCTTGCGAACCAAAGCCTTGCCAATGTTATGTTGTCGATACTGTTGAGTAACTTTTGCTCTTCCGAATAAGTTCACAATACTCTACTTTTGTTTAAATGCGTGGCACACATTGTTAAACAATTGGGCAACAAGTAACATTCTATTTGCACCACAGACTTTAACGTATAAAAGTTTAATATACTTATAGAATTATAAATATAAATAAACGCTTATTGTACTTTTTGTTTCAATTTCAACTTCTCTTCTTCTCTTATGAAACTTTTAGGTCGACACTTCTATGATGCAATTTTGAATCAAATCGTATAGGTTTTATTTTACAGTATCATGAAGTTGCTTGAATAATTAGACGAATGTAAGGAAAATATGATTGAGTATTATCAGTATAATGGTTTGTATGTGAGTTCCCAGCTCAAGAGGCTAATTATGTCGGACAAAGAAATCGTCCACTTCCGTCGACCTCAGTCGATGCCAACACGCGCCCACTTTTGGTCACGCAACGGAAACACATTAAGACAACTGTATCCTTACTCATTACACTAACTATCGACGACTTTATTCCTAGCCGAAGTAATTTTTTATTTTTAACCGAATACTCGAAACCACTTTTAATATGTTATTAAACGGCTAATTGGACGGTTCAACCTTTTTCTTTTTGTGTTAGTTTACACTGTCTTTGCCATCCACTATATACTCTTCAAGAAAAGGCGGACAAAACATTAATGATCTTATCCACTGGAGGATTTTTTGATAGCGGACTTAGTATTTCGCGTAAGCATAACATTAGGCAGCTTACAAGTCCGCCGGTTTTAAAGTCCGCGGACTTGTAGGTGCTCGATTAGCGGATTACACTGTTAGCTCGTGGATTCGTTGGCGAACCGGAGATTTTGCTCGAAACCAACCAATGGATCACTTAATAGTTGTTACGATAAATCAGTTTATTCTTATTTATGTTGTCTTAGTGCTTATTTTGGATTACATTCGTTCTATGTAAATATCAATTACCTATGCAATATAACGAACATTGATATAATCTGATTTTCTTATATATTTTGTAATGTGTTTTGATTGCAACCTATCCATCGTAACGTAACAAAATGTCATTACAATAATGCGATAACTTTGTAACCTTTTAGTAATAAAGCACGTAACATGAAATTATGTAGTGTTTGATAGATTCCGAAGCAAAATTCATTATCTAAGTTACTAATTGGAATGCTTCCATTATATAGGTATGACTAGTGACGACACACGTTATGTAGTTAAAAATTATCTTTACACACGAAAAATGACTTGGCACTTCCTAATTCAGTGAAGGCAACTAAACTTCCGTATTTATCTTAAAGTAATTACATACACTTAAAGATTCCGTTAAGCAAAGAACCAAAGACATTTAAGAACATATTTGAATCTCTGTGCAAAGAACTAAGATTTTTAATCAAACTGTTATGTGTTTAATTTTTTTATTTGATACAGAAATATATTAAATATGAATTGTGATGCGTAAATCAATGTCGATATATTGTAGAGAATGGGAGAAGTATTTAATTCTAACGACTAACCCCCAGGCGAGTCTGTGCGCTCAAGTGTCATGACAAAGCGACCCTTCGTTGATTTGGGATCAACACGATCAAAAAACCGGATCGGGAATGCACCCGTATTGGTAGACACACATGCTCGCATGTGTTCCAAACGAATACCATTTCATGTTTAAAGAAAGTATAAATATAAAATGCTCTCTGATTTTTGTTAACATTAACATATTTTGGGTGTTCCATTTTTAAAATGTTCATTTTACGACACAACATGCCTGTAACTAATGAGTTTTGTCGAATTGTGCAAATTAATGTTATTCCAGAACATGGTGGATAAGAAGACAATATTTTTTGTCTATTCTACTGACTATATGAAGCAAAAAATAAACATCAAGAGAGACGCAGAGCTTATTCGAAATTAATTTGTTACAATTGGTATCACGGTAAATAAAAAAATATCAAAGTTATTAAGAGTTTCCGTAACCCTTCAATTACGGAAATATAAATGTGGAAAGCGGATACCAGGATCAAGGAAAAAGTAACATCCGTTGTCCATCTTCCTACTTCTCGAGGTCTCGGCCGTGAGTCTTTGTATTGTTATTTATTTGATATGATTTTTGTACACAAACATCAAAGTTTTCATTGTTAGGAATTCAGTAATAAGTAACCTAAAATTAAGTAGGTAACCTATCACTAGTATTTATATAGGCATATTTCTGTTATTCTAAGTTACAAATAATACAGATGCGTTCTATGTTATATTGGTGTCATAAAAAGTGAATCGTCAAGGGGCTCGCTTCGTGTCCCAATCGGGCCATGTGCGCGCGCTCCCACGCGGAGTTGCTCGTAGTCGGCGCTCGGCGCGCGAGTGTGCGCCGTGTGCGACGCAAGCGCCACAACAAACCGTGTCCGTGTCGTACGCAACTTCTGTGTCTCTGCTCTCTGTGTGCGAGTTATACGAGTACGGGTACGGCTACTTCCTGGTACAACGCGAGATGCTTTATTTAAATTCTCCCTTTGTGTGCGTACACTACATTATATTCACATACACCACACGAATATTATTACATTAACGCCGTGTGTGTCGAGTCTTTTTAATCTCCATTGTACTTCCTGATTACGCGGTAGTGTGCGTGAGCCACTTGTTCGTTAGGGCCGACTTTATCTCGGCAAGGGACATAGTGCAGCGTCCGATTGCTACGCTCGAAGCGATTTTATTTTTGTTTGCTTTATCAATAATGTGTCATTATGCATGTATTTGAATACGTGTAATGTGGTTATTGTTTGGAATTCGTCGCCGCACGGCTAGTATCCGGATCGAGCGCGGAATAGCTTGCACCAAACAAAGAGCTCATGTTTATATTCTCATTGGAAACAGGAAGCGTAAGTCCGCCGTAATGTCTCAGGCGCATAGCGTTCTCAGTAAGAAACAATACCAGTTCCGCTGTTGTTTGCAAAACTGCCGTTTTCAGGAAGTGACCGGACTTTGATCGATTCGATTTGCTAATTAATCAATGCATTATTATTAACGTTGAAATTTTTCTACGATACGTTAGAATTGTGTTGATTTATATGATAAATGCTGATTTCTGACATGGTAAATTTAGCACAATTGTGTATTGCACAATTTACGTTGTTGACACCAACATTAGTGTGTTTATATGTCATTGAATTTTTACAACTATTAGTTATTATTTATCGAGTATATAAACATCGATATATTTGGATGAGCATCACTAGTGTTCGTCTGCAGCAAGTGGACAGATGTGACTGCAATGGCAGTTTGCACAAATGCAAAGGGTCCTCTCGGAGGGAGATGTATGAATTTTTCACCGAAGTTCCCTCCCGTCGGCCACATCTGTCGCATTCATCGACCTAGGATTAGATACAACGTCATTAATTGATTTTGGCCAAGTCGAAGGGTTGCGCTGCCCCCTGGATCTGGTCTACACATGTCGCGATGGATCGTTATTTATGTTAGTGTCGCTTTGTAAAGGGACAAAATTGTTTAAAAAGTTGTAACATAACAAACGATATATTGTTATTTCCTTCTTTATACTCAAGAAAAAGACAACATAATAAATAATAATAAATTTTATTAGGCATCAAACTTTAATATAACAGCAGTCTGTCTCTAAAGTTGCTAAACATTTATCTTTTCATTATTAAAAATGAATTTTGTAAGCATTTTACTTGAAGCCTAAAGACAGGGTTTGTCGTGTTTTACAATAATAGTTAAGTACTGTTTAATTTTAATCTGTTCGGATATTCGGTAGTATGGCATTTACTGTTTAATATGTTCCATCGACGTCGTAGTCTACGAGATCACAATATGAACGTCAATCCAGTCATAATGTAATTACTTACACTGTATGTAGATGTCTAATGCAGTTCACACACGTTAGGTTATGGATGACGGTTCTCCTTACAGTCATAACTGATAGATTTAAGCATTTTATTGTAAACATAACTGTAAAATTTCTCTAAAGTCTGTTTTTTAGATTATAAATATAAGGTTGAAAATATCGTGTGAAACCTAACGTGTGTGGCCTGTATAAGGAGTAAAGTAAGATGAGGGAGTAGCGAGGGAGCACTTGAGGGCTTTCCACTCAGCTAACTGATCTTGATTGAAATTAAGGTCTGACTTGCTCACTATCTACCACATTGATTTAATGTATATATTGGTACTTTTCACAATTATACATTACAACAGATAAAATAACACTGTACTAGCAATGTTAACTAAAAAAAATACTATAATTCAAATATGTACCAAACACGAATTAATTTATCTATTTAGCAACCAACAGAATGCAACAATAACATTCCGTCGTTTATTGAATAAAGACGTTTATAAAGAGAGATTGAAATCAACCCTTATTTGAAGACACGGCGCGGGCGTAAAAACTATTTGGTCTCACACTTAAAACACCCTCAGCAATTCCACCGAACCCCGTACCCTTACCAACAGGTAGTTATTTGTCAGCTCTCTGTAACGTCATTTTATACTTACTTTAATATAAAGATTGTGTGGTTTATACTTATAGTTACATCTTTTTATTACTCACCAGTGATTTAAAATGAATTATAAACAATGTACTATTTATATTATTATTATTAAATAATATGCAACAAAAGTGTTGTTTATTGATGTTGTGAGCGATCACTGTTTTATGATATTACGTAAGCAGTAAAATAAATGTCGCGGTACTATGGCTATGGCTTGCAATGTAAATTGTGTAAACTCGCGCGCAGCGGTTATTCGGATTCGTCTTGTCGATTAACCCCGTGACTTCGCGCTATCTCTTTCTAACACACTAATTTGTGTTATATGGTCGATTCTTTCGTTCTATCGACGCTTCCTATTTGCCCCCCGCACCTTACGTTTACGCAGTAACATCCTTATTATTACAGAAATGCTTGCTAGTGACGTAATTATGCCAGTACGTGAGTAATGAGCAACTGTTATTGTTAATTTTAATCGGACAGTGTCGTTTATATTTTGGTATTAATGAGGAAGTGGCTAGATCATAATTACAATGTACGTTTAAACTAGCACATTTCCTAGTTCATACACATACCTTTTTTTTTTAATACACATACCTATGATATATCTATTAACATACTCACTGTGCTAATTTTTTGTTACTAACATTTAATATTTTTTTACATCTTTATTCATTTGTTTTAAAAATGTTTAAACTAAAAGTAAGCATAGGTTGCAAAAAAACATCATAGTATTTTTTTATCGAGCACTTTAAGAAGATTTGAGGATTTATTTTTTATTTTATCGGTAATATTATACCCTATATCACAGAGTTTTATCTGAAAGATAAGAAATTACATAAGGAGGCCACTATTTTATCTTTAAAATTGGATTATGAACTAAAATTGATAAAAGGAATTAACTTAATAAAAATCTCGCTTTTTATATTAAAAATGTGAGTGAACACTAATTTTAAAATGATCAAATACATATAATTATTACTGAAAGTTAGTTACATTTATGTCAATTTAATTAAAAGCCTTTGAATCATAGATCATTCAAAATATAGAAATCACGGCAGCACGTTGTGTTGACAATTAAAAAGTTATTATTTCGTGCTATAGATAATTTTTAATAGGAAAATCTATCAAAAAGTACTCAAAAGTAAGGAATAATAATAATTTAATATAAAAATAACTACACTTGATTGATAACAACTAGCGACAACTTGAAGATTAGTTCCGGTGTGTTAATGTATAAAATTAATATTCGACACTGAAATTAAGTAAACGGAGGACATTTTGGTAGTAACAATATAGTGGCTATTATCCTTGGTGCGCAGGATGCGAGCCAGTTCCAAATAATTCTTCACATGATAAACTACAGGCTCTACTGTAGATGCGTTTATAACTGTAAAGTTTTTTTTTATATTATAAGGTGGCAAAAAAGCAAGCGGTCACCTGAATCCGCCGAAATGGCGAAGAGACTTCTACCCATAGACATCCGCAATTGCAGATGCGTTATTATATATTGCGATGCGACTCAAAGAGGATACTTCCCCTTCATATGCGTCTCCTCCGCCGTCAAATCCACTTTGCTTACAGTTACACACTGCTCACACAATTTTGTAATTTTGTTTAATACTTATCTATACTTAATATTATAAAGATTGGTATATATTTTAAAATGTAGTCATAATTATAATCTAGTCCTAGTAATAGCAATTTATTGTTTTTTTATCGTTTCTAATTGTAAATAGGTATGTGTTTTAAAATGTATTAATAATTGTATTTTATATTTTAACTGTAAATATTGTATTTTAAATTTTAACTCGCTAAGAGATTATAATTATTGATTGTAAAATAAAGTAAACAAAGTCCTTGGATTCACTACGCCAGGGGGAGAACGACGGGGCGGCAAGAGGCCGCCCATATATATATAAAAAAAAAACTATTATAAAGAGGAATGATTTGTATTTTTGTATATATTGGAATAACTCAAAAACTATAATATGGGCCGATTTCAAAAATTCTTTCATCATTAAAAAGTCACATATGCTTTGTTTTTTATATTTTTTTAATTATACGCGGGTGAAGTCGCGAGCAGCCGCTAGTATTTATAATTTACTGTTACTAACGTACTATAAGGGACTTGCTAACAACTAATTTTAAAGTGCAGGATAGATTTTTCCCTTCGATCAACAATATCTTATATTTGCTCGAAGATCCTTCGGCATTCTAAAATAAATATCGGCATTTATTGATACCATAAAATCGTTTCAATGTGTCATAATAGCCATGTTATAGATAAAAGTAATCAGGTTAATAGAAGTATCCCAAAATGCTATATCATAAATATTAATGCAAGTCTGTGACGCATGTCGCGATCTTTAAATTGTTATTTCAAATGCAAAAGTGGTCCCCCTAATGGCATTTAACATTAGTCTACAACAGAGATTCCCAAACTTTTTACTCGTAAACCACTTTAAAGATTTACTGGATTCGATGAAGGTTCTCAAGTTGAAAAGTACGTGGGAGGCACGTTCCTGTATCTCCCCCAGTGTTAACATCCCAGATTGGTCTTCTGTTTACACCTATACCACTTTGAGAATCACTGGTCAATTATAACTATATTCCCGAATCGATAGCGTAATTGGGTTTCATAACTTCTAGTTAGTTTGTCCCTTTGGAGAAGTTATGTAACTGTATCCATGTTTCTATGTAATTAAATTGTGTTGCAATAATTCCTTATTCATTTCCTTATTTATATGCATACAGAATGCATGACATACCGTTACACCTGTACGAAACACATTGATGTCCTTGTTTTTTCAACGAGAATAACAGAGATAGCAATGTTTCTGTATCAGTGTTTCGACAAAGAACTTTTCCCTGTACTGCGATAAAATTATTTTACTTGGGATTAGTAAAAAGAGACTCTGTGAATAGATGTGACATCATCCGTGAAACCCCGGCTTTGTCCGAAGTGTGAAAGGGTTCACTCATTAGGAAGATTGCGAGGCGAGGCGAGGGCGCGATGCGAAACTTTGTATGGTGTTGCTATGTCGCGACATTGTCCCCGCCGTCAGTGTTGCCACTAGGCATTATTCTGCGCCGCTTGTGTTCAGGAAGTTCATATTTTTCAACGGCAAAGAAACGAGGCTGTGACACAAAGCAAATGCATTCGGGTTAAACAACGGTCCGACCGGGATGTGAATATGTCACCATTACTATGATTACTTCTTATATAATTGGATATAATGGGCGACGTGTGCTGATGAAACGTTTTTAATGTTTCTGTGTCTAAAGAAAATATTGTGTTTGCTTTAAAACGGATTTGTGAACATTTGACGTTATTTAATCAAAATTGTTATTGTTTGTCGTACCTACGCGAGCTTTAACGAACCATTAAAGAAAGTCTGGGTGCATTAACGATAGCTTGATCATTGGGTGATTACTTATCGAAAAATAGCATTTTAAAACACTCGCTAGGAGGTCTAGAAATCTGGTATTTAGTTTTATAAATTGTATAACAGTAAAATTTGATAGAAACGTGAAGAAACGTCCGAATTTGATATTTGTATAAGTTCTAATTTCGACTTAAAATAAGAAATATAAGAAATTTCGAGTTTAAAGTATATGAGGAAATCTGTTCGTGCCCAAGTCCAACTAATTTTAGTTTATTTGTTGTTTAACATTCGGCATTTGGCAGTGCGATGTGTTATGACAAATCGCTGTCAGTTCCGCGGTTTTTGCCGTGTTCCGTGATCAGCTATGTATAAATAGAATTACTATGTGTGCATATGTTAAAGTAATAAATATTTACTAGCAAAGGAGGAACATAATTTACACTGATTACACATATTATAATCATCGGTAATATAAAAAAAAATCACGCTTTTGACACTGACATAAACAGAGATAAAAGAATAAGTACTAATCAATCGCCACTTTTTGTACCAATTAGTAAATTGTTTATTGTTAATGGAAATTTGAATAATTATTTTACAATAACTAACTTGCATTAACCAGAAGTAATGTTCTTAGAGTATAAATTTGTTTTACTATATTGCAATATTCCCAGAGAACGTAACATACAAACAGCCAACGTATAAATCACATTATAGATACTTCTGATAATTTCCGCACAGCGATTTACTTAATCAGGTAAAGATGAAAGCTGAACGTTTCATACAGTCACAAGCAATACGTGTTAATATGAACAAAGCCTAAAACGCGCATTCAATCAGCGACTGGCCAAGATGGTAAGCAGGAAGTGAAGTAGGAAAACGTCTCGGCGTCACTCAAGGCCGGCTTAGAGCGGCTAAATCCACTACCTAGTACACATGTCATTATGTATTACAATATTCAAACTTTACGCCGGCTCATGTTTAGCGAGTGCTTGTTTAAACAGGTGAGTGCGAGACAACTCTACTGTGGATGAATGAAAACGCGCGCAGAGGTATGCCCTGGCTCTTCATTCTTTTATATCCAAAATTGTCCTAATTGCAACCTCTCTGCAAGCTGCCATAAAGTTTGGATCGTAATGTACCGCCTCGTTGCCAGTACCGAATACCGACTGTCGACATATATCTATTGTTTCTCAATTCGTTACGTCTGCTACATTTGAATAAACAAATGAAAAACATTTAACCACACATGAAATAATCAGTTCCGTGTATACAAGCTACTTCGGTGAAAATCTGATTCATATTATGGACGTAATTTACCTATCATTTGTGACTTAGGTGATGGTGTACTTGCAAATCTGAAATTGCACGATGCTAGTTGACATCTGTTAATTATGTTTATCCAAATTATAGAACCAAGGCAGTAAAAACCTTTATTATTTATCTGAAAAAAGTAGATAATCTTTTATAAGTACTTTATTATCAGATATCTACTAGCCAACAATATCAAAGAATTCCTTTAATTTTTCGATATTTGCAATAAAGGTAGATTTCCTTTTTCTTTTTTTTGCGTCATCAATTACAACGGCCAGCCCACTTATCAGACGTCATTGCAATGCACACTTTGCATTAGGCGCATTACGCGGCGTAGATCTGTATACATAATACGTGTGGATTCCGCATCGTATCTATTCAGAGGCAGGTAACGTTTTGCGGCACACAATGGAGGTGAATTTCGTTCGGGCTAAAATATTAACTTTCGCACAAAGGGAAACATTATATTTCCAGTATGAGGCACTTCTTCACTTCCGAACAATAGATTGAATGGGAAACGAAGTGGTAAACAGTGGTTCCTTTACGAATCCGTCTCGGAGCGAGCGCGGCAGCCATTGTTGTGTGTGCGTTTGTTTGGTGCTGGGATGTGCGGACCAGCTAACATGCTACACGTTTACAAATAACTTGTTTTTTTATCACGCTAAGCTCCGATGACTATTAATATGTAAAATAAATCACATAGGTAATATATAATTTGTCTAGGATTCGCGGAGTAACTGGTAATCCGTATAATATTTGACAATTGTGAAAAAATAATTCATTTCTATATAATTTTAGAATATCAAGTATTATGTACATAAAAAAATTATCGTATGATATACATAACAAACAGAAACATGAATCACTTAATGCTCTTTACATTATCCAATACATAACAGCCGTAGACAGAACACGTGTTCGTCGTTATCTTTAAAGTGCAACTAAGTATGTAGATAGGTATTAAGTAGATACTTCTTGCGTAATTGGCTACTTCCTATTTATAAGGTGTCGATTAATTAGAAAAGAAAACGTTAGAAAATTAGAACGTAATATTAAATTATCATTTTATTTATTAACAACAGTAAAAACAAATGATACCCGATAAATTAAGTACTAAGATAGTACTATGAAACATCTTGTAATAGAATACTTGTATTTGAAAAGACCTATTTAAAAATTTCTGGATCAAGTCAAAACATCAGTCGTTTATGAAAGCTCGATATATGAAACGGATTTTTAAAATAATTATTCCAAACTAAAATTTAATAAGATGGTTAAGTACTCGTTTTAGAAATACGAAAGAAAAAAAGGAAATAAGACGCTCAAGAGCTTTGTGGGTATTTCATTATTTGCCGAAGCACAAAGGACTGGAAGTGCAACAAAGTGTGAGCTTCGTAGTTTCGAAACCGGGACAATGTCTATGTAGACGCCGGCGTTTATCTTATATACTTGTTCCTTTACCGGCTTTCCGTAAAAACGATTAAATTAGAATAAAAAAAAATACAAGTTCGTTAAGTAGGCGAGCAAATTTCGGCAAGAAACGTTAATCCAAGTAATCGAAATGATAAAAAATATTCTAAGAACAAACCAATACAGGTTTTTCGAGAAGTAACTATAATCATCAAATGAATAATACAAAATAGAACTGTATAAGAAATCAATTGAATCCAAAGTACTTAAGCATATTAATAAAAACGCAATTGCGATACCGGTAGTTCTAGAAATGTTTGGTTACAATTTTAATGTCCTATCAAATTACGTTTCGGAGAGACAACGCCAATTCGTATCTAATAAAAAATGAAATGCTTCATACATTCGAAGTTAATTGAAGGTAAATAAAATATTATATGTTTTGTTGGAACAATGGATGCGAATATGGGATCGTACCCTTTTTTAAATGTATAAGAGACTACAAAATGATCTTCGATCATCTAAATAGATCTGGTCCATGCGATCGCTTTCTTTATCGTTCAACTTGCCGACACATTGTCTGCTCCCTCCGAAGGATTCCTGATCATTATAATTCCGGACCGTTTCCATAAAAATCATTCGCGATCGTTATCTCTTGAACAGGTCGGATTCTTTTTTTTCACAAGTGCATCATTTATTATCTTTAAAGGGACAAAAACGTCGGGGTCCAAAGCGCCGCGCGGTCCCTTCTAGGAAGCGTCTTTGCATTTGTTTGACACTCATCTGTGAGATAGAGACCGGCCAGTGGACTTCGACGAATCCGGACATCCACTTCGGTTTGCGTTTTGCGAGAACAATGAAGTGTGAATTTGAGATTTTACTCGTTTACATTATGATGGCGCCCTTCGATTGAAGCAGCGATAACGCTAATGCGTGTACATTGATCGGGCGAACACTACTCTTGCTTTTCGATTGTACTCTTTCAACAATCTAAGAGGAATTCTCTTTTCTCCATAGTTTGTAAGAAAGGAGCAAAATATTTTAATACCATGTTTGGTAAACAAAAATGTATTTATGTTTTAGTGTTATTTCGGTTAAAGGATCACTATATCATCTGAGAAATTATATTAGGTGCATCTAACGTGTAAATTTGACGATATTCTAAATAAAAAAATAATCCTTAAACAATGGTGATATTTAGACTTATGTGCGGTATAAGCCTTTATTATAGCCTGTTTTTTATCGGCTTAGGTCTACCTCGTTCTTGTAACGGTATCTTAAGATAAATACTAATCATGCGATATCGCTTTCAAGTAGATTCCTTTTCTTTATCGTAAAGACTTTTTTCCGCAAACGGGGTGTTCTTTATTTTTTTTATACTCCGTTTTTTGTCTTTTTTTCAAGAGACTATTGTTAGTAGGTTTATAATGATACTCAAGAGCCCGTGGGTAACTGTTTCGCTTATCTGGGATTATGTTTACGGGGTATAAATAATTGAAAGGGTTGTTATGAATGCTACATTTAAGTTTTTTTCGCCTAGGAAGTACCTGAAACTGGTAGCATTCCGCATTACAATGCTGTTCAAGTTGGCACTATAAAAACTCTCACGATCGTGTAAAATAATTTGGGCAATGCAAGTCTAATTAAAAATTTCAATTGCAAGGTTGTATTTCATTCTGATCGTACGTAAAAATAAAATTCGGTCCATTTCCGGTTTTGATAAGTTATTACTCATTTCTGTTTATAACATATAAAATAAAAATAATTATAGTGAAAGCGGTTACTATATCTATAAAAATAAAACGTGTAAGAGTTAATTTTTGATTGTTACAATAAGAAGGAGATGAATTATAAAATAAGTGATTTATCTAAATGGGCAACACAGAGTCTTGTGCAATTTCCCACCAACGCTCAAAAGTAAATATCGTCCTTTGAATTAGGACACAATGGTAGGGCAAGAGTCAGGTAGAGATCGCACGGCGGGGGTCCGTCGTAGAAGTTTTATATTTCCGCTTCTTTGTCGTACCTTTAGGACCAATTAATAATTTCTCTGGATGACCGGACCCATTGTCGACGCACCTTCATACGTCTTCCCACTATATAGTCAACGAAGATTGACTCCCTTCAATTGTATCCATTCATTATTATAAAGTATTCTCTCTTACCTTCCCGCTGTTCTCTTTACAATTTTGTATGAATTTCTGCATTTGGAATGTGCATTTTAAAGTTGAAAATGCTTCAACTGATAGCTCATTTAGTATTAATTTCTCATAACGATAGTTTAAGACAGTCAGTGTAGTTTATATTTTCAAAGAACTTTTTATTATTATATGATGTAAAAAGTTTAACGTTTTGATGCGTTTTTATTACATTTTATATTGTTTTACTTTAAATTCTGGAAATTATTAACATTCACATGGTTTTATTTTTTTATATTTCTTTATGTTTTTATGTGAACATGGCGGAGTTACGATGTCTGTATATTTCCTGTTTGCCAAATCATATTCAAATATATTCATTTTTGTCGACGATCTTACAAGCGAACGAAGCGATGACTATGCAAGAATATTCGTCCGAAACATTACTTATTGTATTACAGAGACACAGCAATACATATATGGAAACCAGAACGTTTTGAAATAAGGCAAATCAAATCATATTTACATAATTGTGTGTCAGTCCAACATTTTAACAATTTCAAGTTATCCGAAAACAGTTCATAACTTTCAAAGAATTGAAACATTAGAATTGTCTATATCTATACAAACATAATAGACACATTAACATAAAATCTTACTAATATTATAAATGCGACAGTTGGGATGATGGATGGATGTTTGTTGGAGTTTGTAGCCTAAACGGTTGAACCGATCTCGAATGAAATTTGGCATAGACGTAGAGGATAGTCTGGAAGAACTCATAGGCTAATCACTTTTTTTTTTAATTCCACGCGGACGGAGTTGAGGGCGAAAGGTAGTCTTTAATATAGTTCACTGGACCAGGACAAAGGACTAACATTGTTGACAATTCCTGGATTAGTAGGTCTTATAATGAAGTTCTTATGAATTAAAAAAAAAATACAAATCATTTTAAATATAGATTTAACTCAAACAGTGGTAATTAAAGAATAAAAGTAAGTGATAAAAATAAAACAAACAGAAATAGACACAGATACGGATTTAACTTTACTAAAGACACTAATAGTGGATGCCATTTAAGGCAATTAAGAAAGGAACAATTACATACATATTACAAACAGTTTTACGTTATGAGATAGTTTGAAATTAGATGAACGATTATTGTTTCTTTTATTGTTGCTAACTCCAATGACGTCGTAGTTCTTGTTTATTAGTTCAATAGACTGATTTTGGTAAAAGTTAACGTCTATAATATTTTATCTCTGTAAAATGCTATATCTATAATTGTTAGTATTTTATGAAGTTTTATGTCACAGAGTCTGTATGAATTTAGATTACCGACAATTTTTTTTATTAAATTCAGATAGACATTTAGACTACATTCCAAGAATAGTATGAAGTATCGTACTTTACAAAACTAAACCGGGCTCGGCTCAGGAAATGTGTCAGTTAAAAATAATCACCACATAACTAACTCAGACAAAATGCTCATCAGTTTAGCTAAATATTAAATATTTTGCGTTTAATAATTATGTCATAGTTTGTAAAAGAATTAAAGATACCGTTATGTCATTAGTCAAATATTGAAATGCAAGAAAACAAGATCTCGAGCCAACTGTATGCAATGCCTTCCGGCAATGCTTGGCCTATAAATACTAGTGGATAATAAAATGGTTTATCTATTTTTTGGTGCTGCTTCGTGTATTTGAATCAGTTTTTGCTATCATTTCAAATCTAAATTTTAAATTACTTCCGCACAAATGTGTGTTTCAGCGACTAGATCAAAGCATGCCACATTTCTGATTTCGAAGGCGATTAAAGCTTGTCGTTCTACAATGATTTTGCACCTAAATTAGCTAAAACAGTTGATCCTCTACGGATGTAAACAATAAATTTGGAAATATACGAATTACTAGTTAGTTATGTTTTACAATTTTCATTGTACACTGTGTCGAACGAGGACCTCTTTACGTTAAATTGAGCGTATGTAATTTGCAATTACAGTCGTCATTCACCTAGATAGACTTGTGCAACAGGCTGCGACGTTTTTCACGGAAACCCACCGCACGTAGCGAGCCGCATGAGTGTCACCGGGCCCCACGACGGAATAACTGCACTCTACTTGTGTACTTTTAATTACCTCTGCGATGCACCGCCTCTCGACTATATACGGAGTACTAAGCCGTACTTTATGTTCCAATAAATTAATACATTTTATAGCCAACTAAAGACTCAATAACGGTAATTGATGTTTCAGGATTTTTATTTAAAATATAACGATTGCGGTATCAAATACAATGTTTTTGAATTCCGAATAGTTGAAAGAACTTGATAAATCATTGGAAGAAGTTACCCTTGCCATTATTTCTTTACTTCAGTAAATCCAGATAAAAAATAAAAAAGAATACATTTCTTTTTTAGTACAAGAGCCAATTTTGTTGCAAATGTCCGTATATGCCTTAGTTGGAAGCGACATTGCATTATACCGTAGTGTGCGAACAAATGCGTCAGTTGGTTCGCGTTTTTCCAGTCGGCGCGTTTAGGTACGTGCCCGTATCCGGGTCAGGCGCGTCACGTAACGGGCTGGTAACGGGAGGCCGGGGCCGGGTCGTGCAGCGGGATGAGCTACGCGGAAGTGGGAACGCGGACGATTAAAGCCTTTGCTCCGCATGGCGCCCGTCGCACCGTCCGCGCTAGACACGCGCTAATGCTAGTTTAACACGAGAGAAGTAATGAGGCAGAGCAGTAGACATTGTGGTATTGCTATTATTTGAACGAACACTCTCTGTCACATCAGCACTATTCTACTGCTTTACTCTTCTGCCCTAGTCTGAATCTGGCATAAAGCCGACTTAGCACGACAGCTTGCGCTTGATTTGACGATAATCGCTGGACATGTCCCGCTTTCCTCGTCTCAGCTTTGTGATGACAGCCGCTTGTCACAGTAAACCTGGTTAAACATCCTACCAGTTTTCCTTTAATTATCAGTATGACACCGCTGGTCTACGAATTATTGGCTTGAAGTTGTCGCTTGCTCATGTTGTAATTATTTTTTAAGTACAAAGTAATAATATTTAACTAAATTGAAGATTTTTTGTTTCAAAGAAGAGTTTTCTTATTATCTCTGTATCAAGATGCATTTATATTTTAAAACAATATCCATATACCTATGAAACATAAGTGATAAGTGCATAAATTCATAACAAAAATTATGCGTTTAAAATTCCAAAGTTGATACAAAATAGTTTATCAATTTTGGAATCAAATGTCATATGTTTTTCCCTCTGATCTTCCAAAGACCTCGACGGTTATCAAAAGCTATTTAATAAATACAAACATTATTTTCTTTACATTCACATGACGGAACGTAAAATGTATACTTTTTTTAAATACCTAATCTTATACTTTAAGTAATAAAGTTTAGCAAGTTTCCTACAACTTTTTGTTGATCTTTGAAAGTGCTGGCTATCATTTAAATCTACAACTTGCTTATTAGAAGACGAACAGCATTGAATTTGAAGGATACATTTTTTAATTCAAGCGTCTGTTCACGGTTGGTCGGCGTGAGGTGCGCAGGCGCAGCATCGAAGAAAGCAAGTTCACTGCCACGGCCACCGCGCCGGTGCGACAACCTTGCCCGCTCGCCTTCGCCTCGTAGCGTCAATAAAACTTATCTAGGTAATGCCAAAACACACGTTAGATTATTTATGCATTCCAAATTTAAATATTCCGAATTCTTCTTGATTAATTCGCGATAACGATTTGTTGACTGTCCGTTTACGGTTACTGTAACTATTCCTGTTATCTCACTTATTCTGTGTTATGAATAATGAGTGTAATGGTTGCCAGGGTTGCCCCTCCCAAGGAATCAAAAAATCTAAAATAGATATAAAAATACTACTTATAAGGCCATATTAATGATATCTTCCTCTCCCTAAACCCAGCCTCGATTAAACTTTGGCAAAGCCCATGATTTGACAGTACTTCTAGTTTTGTTGTTACTTAACAATATTGTGCAACTAATTCCGACTAATCAATAATGATTAACGAATCAATCCTCCTTATCAATGAGGTGTAAAAAATATTGTGTAATTGATATTTTTATACAGTCACTATTATTTCTGATGGTAAGTATTGTGTGTAGACCCCAGTGTAAATGCGTCCGTATGGTTAGAGAACTATCGTCTTGTTGACTTCAATTTCCTTATTTGTATTATAACTTCTGATTCCCACTCGGAATTACCGATATTTCTTGTGAATTTACCCTAAGGTCATGATCGCATATATGGATTGAGATAACTGTTGAGATATATTAAAGTTGAATTCCGAAGATTTTTTAATAAATTCTTTCTATTGTTTCGTGTATACATTTAGATGAATTTTATTTGAAAAATAAGAAACCTATTGTAAAATAATATTAACACAAAACTAACATTGCATGAAGCTAAATTCTCACACCTCCACGGACTAGTTAGTTTGTAGTGGTGCATCGAGAATTAGTATCACTAGACTTCTAGATTCCAGACACGGCGTATGTTATATTGTCAAACGTGCTCTGAATGTATAAAATTACTTTAAGAATATGGTACCTAAGATTTTTTAATGTCACGTTTATAAACATGTCTGGAAAACATAAAAAAACTTGAATCGCAAAACATTACTATTATTTCTTTAATAAGCATGGATAATATAGATACTGTACGTAAATTAATCATCAGACAAATTACTATGTAGTAATTTGTACGTCTACAGAGTACGGGCAGACGCTGGGCAACTCGAGTCAACATCGAAACATTGAGTTGATGCCAGACAAATTCCATAATGTTTCGTGACACCTACGTGTTGCGTAAGGCTGAATCACAAAACAGAAATGCAGTGAGCAATCCGGTGCTAGCCATCATATCACATGTGAATCAGCGCAACGGAAACTCCGCCATGTTGGCGCGCCGCCGCCATGTTTACCCGCGCTCCGGAAGTTGCGCGCGCGCCGACCGGCTTGAGACATCATTTCCACGAGTCGAGCGGAATACGAGTCGGAAATATTCAGCGGTCTATTTTGGTGTACCGACGTTTTTCCGTTTTACGCAGACATCGGCTGAGTTAATCATGTATCTGACGACTTTGACCGCTTTATTTATAGACTAAAATTGCTACGGAACGCATTTAGAAACTCGTAATTCGTCTGAGTTCGTCTGTGACTAGGGCACACGGTTGAGTTGTTTTTTTTACGCATTTTTTATTCTACGTCTCAACGGGGAAGTAAAACATATTACTTATCGGAGTTTTTGTGATACCGTAAACCATAATTTTGGTCAGTAACTTCCGCGTACGGAAACACAGAGGCGGAGTAATTGTACGAAATGGTGTTTGCTTACAACATAGAGTCAGATGTTAGCCGCCAAGCTATTTGCATACGATAAATCGTGCAAATTACTTGAACAATATTCGTGATCGCACCGACGCTCGGTTAAATATAGCCCGCACCGGATTATCCGCATCCCTACCACGTACGCTGTTTAAACTATGTGAACATATTTGCAGAATCTATTACGACGAGTAGATAGTTTTTTTATAACCCGCCTTTGCCTCCTGAATACAGATAAGGTAATGAACTTCCGAAACTAAATGTTAACAAGTGACTGATGCCTGTTTTGTTTTTCAATCGTGTTTTTATGTAGGTACATTAAAATTGATATATCCTTATGGATTTAATATAGAATTAGAAACTGAATATACGAATAACCATTACAGGGTGCTATTGTGTTTATAGTTTTATTTATGTATAATTAACTTACATTAGAGTAATACATATGGTAAACATGGACAATTATGCATGAGTTTGTTTTTGAGTTAGTGATAGCAGGACGTAGAGTCGGTGCGCGGGCGCTCGAAGGCTGCGGAGGAATGCGGTCGGGTCGGGCAGCGAGAGGCGCTGGAAGAGGCGGAGGGGTGGGGAGGGCTCAGAGACGGGAGGTTGCGAGGGACAAAGGCTCTGGGACTGGTTCTGCTTCCTGTACGTGTCGGATGTCCTGCGGCTTCCTGCCCCACCCCCTGCACCTCGCCTCGCGCCAGCGGCCACGCAACGGGTTATCCGACGAGAGATTTTAGGGTTGTAACAACCGATTT
>LD688932.1:3714471-3729393 GCA_003118335.3 Papilio memnon | reverse complement strand
TTCAGGAGACAGAGCCCCAATGAATTTGTCAAAGTCTTTTTTGTCGAATAAAGAGTTTTTTATTTTTATTTTATTTAAAACTCTCAAAAATGGTTTGAAGTTTCCATTTCTTAAACACCTGTGAAAATCATATCGTTTTCTCTTTTCTACTCTTTTCTTTGAAAGAGAAAGAGAAGAAGAGAAACGAACAAAAAGAGAACATAGTTATGCAGAAACATAGTTACTGTATAACTATGGTATTTTGCCAGTGAAAACCTACGGTTATAGAATTCCCTTAGTCACGAGTCGTTCCATGTCCTGTAAAGTATACGAGGCGCAGGATATCGTAATGCTTATCGTTGGTAACATAGGAAAATTCTTTGTTTAATAGATTATAACATTATAATGTTGAAATACAAGCACATCATTAATGCGCAAATCATTGTTGTTACAAATATCTAAACCATTACAAATAAATCCTTTGACATGTTGAGTGTAATCACATGACTCATAACACTATGATTACGACACTTCTATAAAGATCGACAAACACGGGGTTGCTTCGAACAGCCGCTATTGAGTTTTTTTTACCGTTAAATAGTAATAATTTATAGATTTAGCCACCATTTTGTAATCACATATTTTTGTTGAGTTTTCCGCGAAAGTATTGCGTTAGACACTATTCACTGCTCCCTCTATTCTTTTGAACATTTAATAATTCAAATTTTGTTCTGGTCAAAATCTGATTTTTGAAGCAATATTTATGAACCAATTCCCTTCTTGTTGACACTTTTTTCTTCCATTGTGTTACCGTCCTCGTAACAAAATGTATATATCGGTATGTGTTGATTTACAAATAAATTACTTTGTTTATTCTTATTGTACTGTAAAACGAATATTAAGGAATATTTTGTGGATAAGAAAAAGTAATTAATTGTACATAATTAGAATGTTTGCAATGTATACATTATAGTACATTCTTGGGAATAACTTCTGGATTCGTTTGTATTTAATTTGTTGGCTGAGCAGATAATATCAATGGTAAATATCTTTTGATCAGCAACAGGTAAATTTTCATATAATTTTACGAGTCATAACCGTCCCTGTATAATTACAAGTGTTACGTTTTGATCATAGCAGTGATTTGGTCACCCTACGAAAAGGAAATAGCTCAAGAGTGTCGAGTCGCGATCGGCTAAGCGGAGCGGAAGTGTCGACCGTTCCCACGGACTCCATCCGTTAGTTCACCTCGTCTGCCTGTCCCGTCCCCCGCCGACATGCCTTACACCTCTGCCTTCTTCTTGGAAATAGCTTTGATGAATTCCACAGCGTCAGTGGATGACGTGGAACGTTAGTTGTTTGTTTTTCCCTTGGTGCCGTCAATAGAATAAATACTGCGTTAAAGATAATATTTTATGACAACTAGTTTGGAGTATTTTCCAAGTAACATATTTTCGCGTGACTTTATAAAATATACAAAACAGTATCAATTGTTATCTGTATTAACTTCTCAGGGTTGCCGTATATTTTTCTAAGTTTAGTTATGTTAGTTATAATATTACGTCAATTGAATAATGGTACAAGACTTGTTTACTTTGATATGTCAGTTATACGCAACGTTGCGACATTCGCATTCTTTCATATTTCCATCGGCATTATAATAATGTCTTAAACATCCAGTTTTCCTTCCTCGTTGTGATTCGCAGAATTATCAGATATTGTAACAAACTTACTTGGTTTCACGATTCTGTATATTGTTTTATACTTTGCGTTATCGACTTTGATTAACGCATTTTTCCCATTACACATATAATTTTTCATACTAAATTTAGTTGTCCACTTCTTATGGATCGTAATCAAGTATGTAATCTATAAGTTATAGTAGATTAGGGACGTAATATAAAAGTTACGAAATGAAGAGATGTTTAACCATGGGTTAACCAAAATTGATGACCTGTAGATCAGCTCACGATTCATATGAGTGAAGCAGATCAGTGAATAGGCTCGCAGATAACCTCCATAGAGATATGATTTGTGTCAGTGGCGAGTCAGTTGAGCCGTGAGCTGCTTATTTAATTGTTGAGCCATCTCAGTAAATGTTACTGTCATATTTTTATTTAGAATTGCCTAATCTTGTTTTATTTCATTGCTGTATTTTAACAGAACTCGTACGTAATGTGTTATGTATTGTGCCGAGTTGATTTGTGTGAATGTTTGTTTATATGAGGAATTTGAGTCGGACACGAGTCGGAGTTGGGTGAAGCGACGTCGTTGTTCAAAAATGACGGCCGCAATAGGTCAGCTGATGTCATTGTTTAGTCTACAGCCCAGCTAGCGCCGGATCGTTGCTACGTGTTTCACTTTAGTACTGTGAAAGCATTGTATTGCGTTGCCAACTACGTAATTACAGTTTCATGTAATTGAATTAAAGTACTTACTAATAGTTGTAGTTTTTACTTATTAATGTTCTGATGTCTATCGATTTTCCTTAAAAATCAATTTCAGTGCAAGCTTTCGTTTCCTATTTTAGCGCTTCAATATAAATATTTTAAATTAAATTTTATTTAATGAAATGTAATATAATATGGCTGCTTGTGTTTTTCTATGTCATTGATTTGTCTTATAGATATGGACATCGTCAGGAGACAGGCAAGAGGGAGGGGACATAAACTATTGCAAGAAAGTATAATGCCTTCAATTGCTATAGACCCACATAAATAGGTAACACAAAAAATTAGCCCTCCCTTCACCCTTGACCCTGGCTGGAGACACCAGGGCTTTTATTTTATACTGAGTTACCGTGATTGCTGCCGTTGCCTGATAGGAATTATGTTTGACAGGAATGTGTTATAGCTTGTGTAATGACACATAAATAACGTATAACAAGTTCGTTATTCAAGAAGCGAGTTCAAGTCGGGTGTCGGGAGTCGTGACCAGGCGAGTATCGGACCGGATCTCCGGGCGGAAGCAAAGACTTCCGCTCCCTCGGGACTTACCGTCACGCCTCGACTGTGGCCGGCACTTTCACAGTTTTATACATCAGTTACACCCAGCATGCGTTGCAATGCCAAGTAAACTTTAAAATCAAATATGTAAATATTATATTATAAATATTTTTATATTTATAAGGACATAACCCTTTTTTGATATACTCATAACACTCTACCAAAGCATCACAAGCCGGATCAATGGTTTAAGAATGCATAGGAGATACAAAAATGTCACAGAACTACTACAGGAGAATTCGAAATTCACAAGTATTTGTATAGAAAAATGTTAAATACATGGGTTTTTCCTTATTATTACGTAATAAAATAGTTGATGATATCACTATCATAATATTCGTACTTATAAATTATCTGTTACTAATCAAATTTAGTATCTATGGTAGTTACTTATTATTTTGGTAACATCTGGTAACATAAGGCAATGTCTGACGTGTTAATGACAATAATCATGAGATAAACATCATCAGTAATTAAATTGTAATGATAGTAAAGCGGATTTAAACAATGATATTTCCCGTGTCATGTGACAAAAATTATGATAGCGTTATCACAAGTTATTGAGGACGATAAAGAAAATTATCTTCCACCTGTTATATCAAATAATACACATGAGAAAGTCGGGCCTGAAAATGTATGTATTTTTCGAAATTTTCAATTTATTGCTAGTGTGACGAAATTTGGAACATAAATTGATAGTCTAGATAGTATAGAACATAGATTGGTATCAAAGCAAAATGTACTATTCCTTTCGACTTGGATTTGTTTTTCACATTTCACAAATAACTTCATTAATTAACTAAACGAATCACCATATAGATACTATTTTTTTAATTCCTCTAGAATGAACTTGAAGCCAACGGCTAGTAAAAAAAAATTTATCACATAACCAAATTGTGATGTGCATTGTTCGCAGGTTCATATCAACTTTAACGAGTTACACTTACTATCAGAAAATCGGCGTAAGCCCGATAAGAGTCATGTATCAAAATAAAGAGACCATCCAACCTGTACCAAAGTATCCTATAGCATTAATATGGTTTCCCGATACACTGACTCTTACAATTGGTAAATCTCCAATCGATGAGAAACTAACGTAAGTTCGTTAAAAAGACGATAGAAGACGTTAAAAATATCAAATATCGTCATTCAAGTTCAAGAGAGAAACAAACTGCATAATTTTGTAGAGATTTTATACTAATACACTCTTTGTGTATACTTAAAGTTAAATTTAATGTAGAATACGTGTTTCTGATAGGCTGAAACGATGCGTCTTGCGATTCTCTAGCGAATGGCATCAAAATGTCTAAATAGCCAAAAAGTGACTTACGTGGTGTTAGAACTTCAACGACGATTTGTAACGATATCTATTTCTTTCAGTCTGATAAACGTTTGCGATAGATTGATATACATTCATTGCTGTGGCCTATGGAATGACGAGATAAGGCTCGGCGCATACTGGCGTTGTTACCCTAAGACAAGGTTCCTTATAGCTCCAGGATTGAGAGGAGAGTTGCATGTGAGTGCGGAGCCTAAGGAGTCGTCTCCCATAGCTGAGGCGCGCGTCGCTCTACAACTGGCCGCGGCGTACAAGCGGGATCACGTCATCGCCTACTTTATGGTCCCTATGCAAGTCCAATTTAAGAATTACGTCAACCCTCTATCCGAAGAGCATTCAACTGAGAAAGTTTCGCATTGTAGCTGAAGAAAGATTTATTTATTTCGTTAATTTAAATTTTTTTCTGTCTGATAAGTATAATCCGTTGTAATTAAAGTCATCAATATTTTCACCATAGACAAAGTGTTATAAAATTAAATTAGTTATGGGATGTATTATGAATTTTGATTACTTACTAGCTTTCGACCGCGACTCCGTCCCCGTGGAATTAAAAAATCAAAATTGCCTATACGCCTATTCCAAATTTCATCAAGATCTGTTCAGCGGTTAGGCTAGAAACTCTAACATCCATCCATCCATTTAAACTTTCGCATTTATAATGTTACTTAGTAAGTTTTAACGAGTAAAATGATGCTTAAATTTGTATTATTTTCGTTAAAGTCATTGAGGTAGAGCCGATGCAATCGTTATCTTACCTTGACATTGTATGTTGACTTGTTGACATCACTCGATCGTTTCGGTCACTCAGATTCGGCAAAGGAATGTTTCGCCTACGTTTTATTTTTATTATGCTTAATGATAATGGAGGACGTTTGAGGTCAATACGATATTTTATGCAGCGATTTCTGAAGACATGCAGTCTGATTTTATTTTACACCTTTTTTATTAATTATCTATTAACATCATATTATGTATATGTATATGGTTTTACTCTTTTATTTATAATTTTTTGTATTAATATCTCCTCCTTCAAACATACTATAAACTAGACTTAAAATGAAGCAATACTGACATATAATAATTAATACAGCATAGTATTATCGCTTTCCTTTCTTAAAATCGATTCTCGCATATCGATATTGTTTTTACTTTAATCAATGTAGGTATTCGCTGTAAAACTTGAAGTACACTGAGCAGGAGGCCCGGCGCTAGGAATAGCGAACAAGATGAATCGTTTTTGTACGGCAATAATTAGGGTTTCCAAAAATATCGAGAAATTCATTACTACAATTTTGATTGTTATCAAGGCAAAGTATCGACAACTGGATTACATTTTAATGGCATATTGCGGTTTTCTGCAAGTTTAATACATAAACATCTGAATGTTTAAAGTAATTTTTTTGCCGATTTCGTAAATATTCTCGTAACCTGTAAAAAGGGAAAATTACACCATACATCTACTAGTTGTAAAATTTATTTGAATTTTTAATACTTCTTTTGCCAACCCTAATATTGATGTAAATGGCTAGCACATGTGGAATATTAGGCCTAATAATCTCGGCGGTGAGTCATTGCCGTCTTTGTCTTCAAATCGCTGGAAAGTTGCGGTAACGGATGACAAAGAGCGGAATTCCAGTTTAAATTGTAAAGTTCTTTTGTATTTATAGCCAATGATGTCAACATTTTAGCTGGCGTCTTAACTAGTTTGAAATTTAAATCGATTGCCGTCGGATAGACTAGATCTGTTTATTCGCTGTAAACACTCTTCAATCAAGGCCTATCTTAACGAGGTCTTTATTATATTGCAGTGAATAGGTTTACCGCAAGTTGCGTAGGAAAGTAACGCTCCAAAAGGATATTAAAGGGTGTATTAAATATAACATAACATTTAAAATGACATATTTTAACTCGTGACACATAATCTTCTGTTATACCTACTAATTCAGGATTAAAGTAGGGTTGTTGCTACTGTTTTTTTTGCGGTAGGGTTTACTTTACATCTCGTAAACCTCTTCGTTTACTTCCTTGTTACACTGTAAAGCGGTTGTGCAAGTCGGGTGTTAAAAGTGTCCCTTGGTGTACTGGTAGTCGGCCAGTGACGGTGTCGTTGCGCCTATAAAATCCTCCGAAGTGTAAACATGCGTAAATATCGCGCCGCACGCTCTCGTAAAATCTATTTCTCGCGCGGTAGCAGCCCTGCCGGGTACTATTTACATTTTTTTTAAAAGGACCATCAAAGTTTTGTAATTAATTTGACTACTAATTAAGTCGTTAATTTTATTGTATATACAGATTTTAGAATGATTTAATTTTGAACTGAATTACCTACATTGAAAGTTTGAAATTAAGATAATTAAATATCAGTTGCCTTTTGATTTAATTTTCCTTTAAAATTGATTTCTGTAAGTTTCACATTGGAATTTCACATTTTAACCACCGCATGAGTTACTTGTAAATGGTATTCCCCGTGATACGGCTAGGACGATCCAGTCTGCAGTTATTACTAACGCAGAATGCATCAATATTATCATTAATATTCCACAAGTGGTCTTATCTCGGTCTTTCCTATTTCCAACAAGAAGTTTTGTGACATCAAATGAATTTAATGGTATTTTCGAAGCAATGCAACATCGGGACTTTATCATAAAGCCACAAACTTGACCTTTTCAAAGGTAAATAACTTCATCACCACTTTTTATTTTTTCCCCCGGTCTTGTTATGATCTTATTGTAGTAACTAGAGAACTGGATAGATGTAATTAATGTTTGAACGCGAGTAATAAGTAGAACAAGTGTTACATAACTTTCTATAAAGAAATAACCCTAGAAACCATTCCAATGCATAAATACTTTAATAGAAATCCCTATTACGTGATTTTAAAGCACGCCATGGCTTAGCGATTATATCTATTAATGGTAGAATAATTACGCTCCACGTAATTTGTAAAAATTGGCATATTTTATACATAATAATAATTACGTGTGACCGTTTAATCTTATTTTTATACTGCAACAATGATATATATTAAATGGACATGCGGACATATAAGGCGTGATATTTTGTGCTTATTTGATTTTAAGCATTTTGGCGCCATAACCATAACCACCATGGTTCGTAGAGGTGGCGCGGATTAGAATTAAAAAAAAAATAGATTAAATTGTTTGTGGTAAAATCAACAGACACTTAAAAGTAAAACTTAATCTCTACTTAAAAGCTGCCATTTCCAAGGAACCACCTATCTAATAATATCCGTGATGCAAAATATTTGTTTTTGTAGATTGATTTTTTTTTAATATGTAACTGTGTGTCGAAATAAAATTCAAAAAACTGTACCGTATTTCTAAACTGTATTTCCGTTAATGATTCCAGCCGTTGAGGACTGAGAAGGATATTAAAAAGAAATTCGATCTGCAACTTGTAATTATTCCAGCTATTTATTGTCAATAATTTAAACTGTTACTCGGAACAACTGCGAATCTTAACGATGAAATTTACTTTTTTTTTTCTGTGACTTTATAAAATCCAATTAAGGTTATTATAAAACATATCGTCAAATTATTGATGGAACGAGTTTATTGATCTCGATTGGTGGACATGGAGCCGGTTTTATCACATATTATAATATTATTTTTAAAATGATTAAATATAGGTTAATTAAATTTACACTTTCCAGTTTGGATCGGAAATAAAAATATCTTTTTAACTTCGATTTTAAGCTTTTTTTTTATTTTATAGATAAAACAACTAACGATGATCGATTTTATTGAAACTAGACAAGAAGAAAATTAATTTAACTACTTAATAATTAAGGCTTGTCTCGTAGAATTTTATAGCTATAATTCCAAAGTTCATTTACAAAATGATGTGTGGACCACACACAACAAAACGAATTGTGTGGTCATGACACTTCCCCGAATAACATATCATGCTCATTCGTACAGATAAGACTCTACTGCTATTAAATTCTGCTATTTTAGCACTTTCATTGTGATACCTCCGGAGAGATAAGTTTCTAATAAATTTATAGACGCATATCGCTCTAAATCCTTGATAATATTATGTGAGTCAAGGTACGGTTCCTGGGTAAAGTATAATAGAATTTATTTTTTAATATCTGATGTTAAACAAACTTAATTTAAAGTGGATTTCTTTAACGTAAAGAGTTACCGAACTTTCACACACATTAAAATAAGTCGCAAATATAATATTTTGGCAGTATAAAAATGTTGTATGTGTATTTACATTTTAAATCCGTCGCAAAGCGGACTATCTTTATGAAAATATATTGATACATATAAAGACTGATTAGTTAACGAAGCGAGACTGGAGTGGTTCAAGTTAAGTGTCGGGCGAAGCCAAGCGACGCGACGAGTTAAATAATGAAACAGTACTGGGCTACTTTTGTTCCGCTGGGGCACAATGGGCCCTGTTGCAAGCCAGACAATCACTCAGCCAGCGATAAGGTTTCCTGAACTAGATTGACGCTGATTGCTATTACTTCCCCTGCTGAGTTCAATCGACACGAGGACATCTACAGCAGATCTACATACATTTATAAGTAAGACTTGTTTAAAAGTGGTTCTTAACCTTTTTTGTTGGTCCCACCCTATAACAATAATACTGTTGCTAAGCTACGAATCCTTAGTTGAAGTTGTTGACGAAAGTTTAAAAAGTTAAAACAATTTGAAAACTGTATATGATTTAAAAATTAAATAACTTTAGATGTGAAATCGCTGAACATAAATTGGACTTAGTTGATTAGTACCGATTTCGTACACCCTAAAAAAAACAAAACATTTGATCCTGACTTGTGACATTACGTATATGTATATAGAAACACAGCACTCTGAATTATTCTTTCATGTTTCTGTTTAAAAAAGGAGGAAAACCAATTAATTTCCTGCCAAAAAGGATATTAACGGATGGAAAGCGCTTCAGTATATTAAGTCTATGCGCTTGAGCTTTGTCGTGTAAACATAACAATAAAAGTCCAAATATTCGAAAATAACACTCAGTTTTATTTTATTTATATGTCCTCTAATTATGTTTAATATATTCTCATTAGTATTCTTTATATCCGTTATCCTTTGAGAGGCGGGGCGTTAATTTCGCTTTGTAAAATTATGAAGCGTCCTTTTTCCAGTCTATTAATATCTGAAAAACGTCTCGAACAATTTAAATTCACCGTCGCTTCTGATGTTCAGTTCGGGACACAAATTATCGGTCGGGTTTGATCCCACGGCCAAAATAAAATATCATGTTTCCTGTCAAGCGCTCGAGCTTCAGCGCTTGAGTGTCTTTTTTCTACATTTTTTCAGGACTACGGTTTTTTAAAAGAGCTGCGACGCACATGTCTAACGAACATACGTCGAGACGCCGAGTTATATACTTTTTTATGGTCTGTCTGTTGGACGAATTACTTAATGTAGATGTGCTAGTTATTTTAATGGCAGAAGGAAGGCGGTTCCTTTTTCCATAAAAGGAAATGTTTCACTTGATTTTAAGTTCCCGTTGATAACAAATATTTAAATAACTATTAATCTACATTTAATCAACTTTAATCAATATTGGAATTACAAAAATGATTACACGAATTTGAAATATCATGTAAGATATAACCACAAAGTAAATATAATATAAGTACAGGTGATGCGGTTTTAAAAGGATATCACTTTCAAGAGCACTTTTTCCACCAGAGTTAATACGCCATTATTATTAGGCAGGTGAATTAAATTACATATTAAATATCGAATAAATTAAACTTCGATAATCTCGATGTTTTTAATAGGTAAGACTTTGTGGTTTACTTGTAATTTGTTTCACTTGAAGACGAATTGCATAAAAAATTAAATTAAATTCCACTGATAAACAATTTCGGTTGTAAATCTTTACATGTTAATGTTTTTATTAGTGATTTGATTAATACTGGGTGTACTGGAGACCTAAGTATTACAGGTGCCTTCTCACGGCGGTAGTTCCTCGCTTCTCGCTTGCATAACGGCCTGTGTCGGCGCACGTAATACGCCGTAACGACATTATGCATGTAGGCCGCGTACGAACCAACTAACTTACCTATATATGTGTATTGCAGCGCCTGCTCGGTTCATAGAGTGCTTTATCTCTTTAAATTGACAGATTTCCTTTTTGAATCAATATAAGACGTTTACAATTCCAACATGTTTCTGGTTTCATCGACAAAGTAGGGTTAGATGACATTTGTACTTTGTTATGTGGAATTTGCAGGAAGAGAACATCTAGTTTAGTACTTGTAATAGACTACGCTTATTTCTGTTCCTGGAAATCCCGAAAGATTGTAATGAAATATTATTGTAAAACCTAATTAATCTTGAATACTTCAAAGATAAAGTTTTTATATAATCGTGCCCATCTTAGATCGAATTTTGCGAATAAAATAAAAAAATAGTCAAAGCCGAGCTAACAAAAAGCATTAATGGAGTGTGCACAATTGACAGCGATGTGAAATTTAAAGCGCATCTTATCTTAAAATGTTGACAGTGGGCACATGCTTGTTCATTGTTGTGCTACCACAAAGGCTCGCCCTGTCTACAGTTACAGAAGATGACGCGGGCACGAGGCGCGCCGATCGCCACTCAGATAAACCCCTGGATCTCGCGTCCGACAACAAAAGATCAGGTTCCATGTAGACTGAAAAGCAGTGTTGCCACCAATGAATTAACGATTTGCCTGACAAGAAAACAATATCACATTTGTTTTCCATTCAAGATGTAATATAATATAATAAATAAAGTTTAAATTGTTTTTTTATACTTTTATATTATGTTGCTGGTATGTTACGTGCAAATAGCGTTTTTTTATAATACCGCATACCTAATTCAATTTTTATTAGCCCCATATATTTTATGTTATTAAATTCATTCTTTGATTTGTGGACATTAGTCTATATGTTAGTTTTCCCATTTTTAAAAAAGAATTTTCGGAAGATGCAACACTGGACGCAAGGAAAGTACGGAAGCCGAAGGCGCCAGCTGGCGGCGGGTATCGAATGTACCACAGATAATAAAGGATTCTTTAATACGAAAGAACGTTACGCGAATCGGAGCCGTGTTCGAAATGTTTTCATGCTAAATCAAACTCGAACAGTAGGCCCTTGTAAAATGCACTCTCTTCAATATTCACCCTAAAAGCTTAAGGTTTTTATGGCCATGGTATTAATTTCATTTTTTGTTGAGAACTTTGCGATCTTCTATTTTATAGTTGTAAACATTTTTTTTATTAAATGTTGGTAATAATAGTCTTCATCCTTAATTAAGATGTTCATCTATATTTTTTTTTTATTTAAAGCTTATTTTACGCACAACAGACACTATCAATTACTAAATAAATGAAAAGCCAGCTAGAATCGATGTAGAATATCTTCCATAGAATTAATTTAAAGATCACAACGTTTGATAAATTAGGGCAATGAATAAAAACGTCGCAGAAGTAGCCGCTCGGTTGCGTACCGCGCGTCAAGCGTCAAGTTACAATCACTCCAGTAGTTTGGCATCGTCTATTTTATCTTTAGGTATCAAATAACATTTTGGGAAGTAATCTATTTTAACGTTAGTTTGTAACCACATAAATACAATAATAACAGAAGGTGCTGCAAAAAGCAATTAATGATTCTAAGATCAAAAAATCCAACTTTTTTCATTGCAATAAAAAATATAAATCTACTGACGTCGTAGTCATCCGTATCAAGTCAAGGAGCTTAGTGTAGTTTGTTTCAATAGCATCCGTAAAATATTGTTCCAATGTTCATCAATCAATATAAATTATTTATCTACATCTAAATAATAATTATGAAACCGTTTTATTAGTAGTCAATACGGTTTTAGAAACGCGCCTGGAAGCAGTTATTAGAAGTCAAGCTCCGGACACCACTCCCGCAGAGCTAGCGAGTTCACGCGGACCAAATCCTTCCGTATAAAAGACCATGCACATTAGACATTTTGAATAACGGCTTATTTCTTCGCGACGATGGTGATTCCATTTTCGTTAGTTCCATTTTGAGAGTTCACAGCCGACGCAGCTTCAACGCAGAATTTCATTCAACAATCATCCAGCTCATAAATGCACGAAAAACTTGAAGCGATATAGACATTGGCATACTTTTGAACAAGAGAATAAAACTAAAGTGTCATACAGCCACGGGACTTTTTAATTTTTAACAGTGGTAGAGCCCGCTTTAACATCATCGTACGAATGGGCCAACTCGTCCGGTGTAATTCCACGACGAGTCAGAGGCCTAATAATAGTCCCTTTACTTTCCCACCATTTTTTTATACAGGAAAGATGTGAAGGGAAAGTATATTTGACGGAGCTGAAGACGCATAGGAAGGGGAATATCTTCTATATGTGCGTCTCCTTCTCCGTTGATTAAGGGTAGGCAACGCATCTGCAATTGCGGATGTGTGTATATGGGTAGCGATGGCTTCGATTTCTCGGCGAATTCAAGTGGCCGCTCGTTTGCCACCTTATAGTATAAAAAAGAAGAACAAGCATTTGACTATAGTATCTAGTGTGTATTAACCCTTAACTACGGTTATGAAAGTATTAAAAATATTTATGGATACTTCATTAGATTAAGTGAGCTACGTTTAACGAATCCGGTATATGTACAGAGGCCGCAAGCTCCATAGAGTTCGCGGGAGAGAGCATGTGTTATTAATATTACGACTCCGCGGTTCGAAATGAGGTGTGTTATGGCCACTTGATATCGAGATGAACGGTTATTATTACGGATTACGTATCGCTTATAGAGGTCATTAAACTTTCATCGACTGATACATTAATTAGGTATAAAGATTCGTTGTATATTAACTATCTGACGCTATCTACTAACTAACGCTGTGTTTTATTTTTTTATTTTTTAAATTGATCACCTTACAGAAATAAGATGGTGTTCCGAATAATTAATCCATATGAAAATGTGTACCAAACACAATTAAGCATGTAGTTCTTCTATACTTAGATATTATAAAAATGAGCCATACTGATAAAAAACCAAAGCTCACCGGTAAAATTTAAAGCTTGAATATGACACAACTTTTAGCCCCATATTTGCCATCTCTATTTCAATTACAATTCCTTAGGACCGGTTCAATCAACACAGTACAATGTAGGCTCACCACACGTTCGCCGTCAATCAGGACAAGTGCACTGACACTCGCCCGTCTCGTTTCTCGGAATCGGGTTAATTCCGCGCGTGACGTCACCGCCGCCATGTTGCCGCTCGCTTCCTCATCGAATACATCTCCGTGTAATTAAAGCAAGTCTTGAATCCATTTGCATCCGTGAAATGTATGCAGGAATGTCGTTGCTCGATTAACAACTTAATAAATTGTTGATGAATGAAGACGTTGAAATTATGAAATGTCGCCCTGTATTTTCTTTTGAATAGTTTTCTTCACATCAGTGAAAAGCAACTTGTCTTAACAAGAAGTTAATTTATGATTCAATATTATTTTATTGATGTATTATGTTATGGTTTATTTACAACAGAAATACAACTTTTTAGATTTGGAGTTGTATTCGTCTCTAATAATTTAATCGCATCGGTTATTTTACCCATAATCAATTTCATTAACAGAAATTGTAGCGAATACTAATATTGGTAGAGTTTCGGTTATGACATTATTTCCCCTTTCCCTTGACTATAATGAGTGAAATAAAAAAGAATGTATCATGGACGTCTATCAATTGTAGAGTCAATGAGGCGGCCTGACCTGATATCACACTGTGACATCATTATTCCTGCATCTGTCGAGCTACAAAACAGCTTTTATAAATGGCGTTTGCCTCGTCCCCTCTCACATACGACTGTTTGTGAAACGTCAAGACTAAACGTGAAATTTGAATGATCAAAAGATAATGTTAATGGTTCATTTAACTGATGACTTCTTTATATGTTCCAGATAGATATTGTCATTATAATTTACTTATAATTTTATATTGTTTTCCTATATTTCTTATTTACATATTTTGGATACAACGGATCTATCGTTTGCACTCATTTTGATTCTTGTTCATGTTGATGATGCCTAGCAATAATATGGGAAACCAGAGTAAAATAAGGTTTGCTTGTAAAACGAATAATTCTTAGGACTATGAAGAGATTTTATTTAGTATTGAATTATTAATTACCCAAAGGTTGTGGACATTGCTTCAACTATTGTGCGATGAAGCCAGTCTAAAGTGGAAAATCGTGTTCATATGACAGATAAATACGTTATAATAAATACACGTATTGAGTGAAAAACTTTAAACCCCTGAGTAGCACTGATTGGAACCACATGTCGATGTTAAACGATGGAATAAATTAAAAAACAATCACCACATCATTTGAGTAAACAAAAAAAAAGGTTTAAGCTTCGCTGCGACGCAGACGTTTGCCGCCGAAAGCGAATGTACAGAAAAAAAAAGATGAAAACGGTAGACTTTGCTGCTTTAATCTTATGGGTGAATACGTGGAGGTGTAAACGGTTGTTGTTTTGGTTACAGGGGCTCGTACAGCCAGCGTGGGAAAGCGGCAGTCAGGTGGTAACACATGTGGCCCGCTCCTGTTCTCCGGATTGT
>LD688932.1:3696747-3708343 GCA_003118335.3 Papilio memnon | reverse complement strand
TTCACTCGTCTCACCTTGTCAAAGTATAATCAAATAGATACAGTATTAGTCATTAATGTTTTATTATTACGTATATGTCTACTTTATGGTTTTCTTTAGTCTCAAATCACAGCCCGTAATAAGAAAATAAGAAATGTTCCGAGGAACTGCGCTCCATTGACGTCGTGAACGCGCCGGGCCCTTCGCGCTTCGCGTCGCGTCGCCCACAACTGGCCTTTGTAAAGCGCCACCTATTGGTTTGTTTAAAATTTTAACGAAAGTCTTAAACTATTGTATAAAATAAGATTGTTTTAGTAGTGTGATTTACATAAATAATTACATCTTGCTATACTAAACCACTAACTAGTATAAGTGTTTAGAACCTACACGCACTACACGGATTAACGGTAACACATTTAAGATAAAAAATCTCGCAACAACCTTGGCTGTATCTGAATGAAGTCAGTGACTGTTGTCGTATTTTAAAAAAGTTTTCAAAGCGATTTCCGCGCGAGCCGAGATTAACGTAACACAGAAGTAATTAATCATCGACCTTCACAATCTCTTATCGTTCAGGGAAATACGTAGGAAATTACTCAATCACTATAACACTTATAAACTGCTCTATCCGTCAATTCTTAACTTCCTTAACATTTTTTTTAATCATAATTTGTTTACATTGGAAGTGCAGTACAAATCATAGACATGTATGGCTACGATTTACTATACCATAATCAGCTATCTTGCAATCAAGTGTAAAAGAATATAGAACCATGATGGTTCGATGTCAGTGCCAGTGTCAAGACTTCTTCCATTATAAGGCGGGAATCTCATCAAGCAAAGTTCTTTTACTAAAAAATACGAGGCTATAATACGGCTCGTAAAGATGCAAGATACCTATAACAACCGATTCTCTCCAGTGAAGAAAATTAACGTTCTGGAAATATACCACAATAGTAGTTATATTTGATAACTATAAATAAAGCAAATGTACATTTCGCTGTAAACTCAATGAAAAATGAAGACAAAACAATTGATAAGAGTTACGTCAATTAAAACATTAAATAAAAACTACGTCAAAAGTGTTTTGCGCGACATCTTTAAGTAGTAAAATGCTCTTTTAACTGGTTCTATTATCTTCCGTGGTTAATGCTCCATTTTTTCCACCTTAGAGGTATTTATGTTGCATTTATTGAGGCGGTAATGGCGGTGTCTGGTGTACGGAGTACGGAGCAAAGGAAGTGAGCGGCTGTGGCCTTGACATTTCGAGCGTTGGTAGTTGTTGGCTTATTGGTATTACGAGATTCAAAGTTTAGAGTGGCTCGTGTGTATATGCAATCGCATGTTTTCCCATATGTGTGTTATATATCCCCTAACCGAGTTGTGGAAGTCCCGTATAGGCGTGTGCCTTTCTCTGCAACCCTTTATACCCCGCCTCTACCTAAAATAACGTTGTGCGCATAGTCTCGTGCGATATTTCGAGCCGCCATAAAGTTTGTATGGCAGTGTAGCAAACGCAAACGCAAACGTCACCAGGAAGTAGGAATAAAGACTTAGGCGCCTACATCGATTCCTGCATGCTAAGGAAATTAAAACACTTTTTTTACTTTAACTCGTTTAAAATTGAATTACAGATTTTTTTAAATTGTAGATAAACATGATTAGGTGCGAACCGAACTCGAAGTAGATAAAGATCAATGTTTTTAAGAGTTAAGAACGAGGCAAAATATGTACTAAGTGTTATTGTAAATTGGTATTCCCCTCGTGCTATTTTGAAAGAAAAGATGTCAAAATAAGATTTGGACTATATTGATTTAATTAAACAAAGTAATTAAAACTTCAGGACTTCCTTTCATAGAACGTCTACCGTCCACTAGCAGTGTTATATTTCATCGCCGTTTGTGTTAGTTCAAAACTGGATTGGCGACAAGCGAAGGGTTAATACCATCCGTTCAATAAAATCTCAATGACAAAACAAAAAGTCAATATGAGTGCATTAAGGCGAGCGCACAATGTGCCCGCAGAGCCTCTTGAAGTGAGACAGGCCGGCGGTTCTTAGCGGCCATTGTGTACCAACATTACGGTACAGAAAAAAAAACAAAATGGAAATCCGGTTTCCTATCAACGTTTTCCTTGTTCGCATTTTATATAGCAATTAATGATACCTAAAAGCCATATAGATATTAAACAACACAAACAATACTTATTTATAATTGGTTTTAATAATAACGATGATAAATTAAAATATGTATTTATTTAAACAAAAAATAATCATGCTTATTGTTTAAATGAAGGAAAGGAATATAAACGAAACACATCATTATTACGAATAATTTAAAATTCCAATACTTAAATGAGAAGTATAGTTACAAATATAGAACAGTTAATACGTCTTTTAGTACTAACATACGTTATGTTAGATTAGATTAGATATTTACTATTTTATTTTGTAACCAGTCCAGTTAAAAGCGGTTGTATGCGGAATCAAGTAAAATTAACGCGGTGAAAATATTTTATGTATTTACATTATACACAAATGTGTACATTTTATATACACTTACATATTACATAAATGAATAAAGTAATTAAGAATAACGACGACGCACGTAAAGGAAAATACGCTATAGTTTTAGATTACGAAAGACGACATACCTTAGAGCGGGATCTGTTCGATTTTCAGACGCACATCCAACAACCACCATTTAATACACACCTAAATAACTATTTAGGTTATTATTCTTGTGCAATCATGAACTTGTTAAATTTTGGCAAAAGTTACATGTATTCATCTATTTCAATATCCACTATTTCACGTCCTGTCCTACACAAAAACACATTCTATAAAATGAATACTAATAAACAATTTATTAAGATTGTGGTATAGCAATGCTAAAAAAATAACGCAACGTTATTGATGTTTACAATTTAGTTATCACATTGTTATATCCGGAATGACAATTTACGAGTAAACTTTGTAACAACTGCCGCCATCTATCGTTGAAAAATGTTAATATATTTCACATAGGACTGAAAAGATAAAAGTCTGATCTTAGAAATGTATAAGTCTTAAAAATTAAAATTCTTAGAAATACTCTTGTATTTCATACTTTAGTTTTCTATCATTTGTACCTTTAAACGCAATGTTAAACTAATAACGTCAATAAAGCGCCACCTATTGTCGAGTGGATAAAAAAATATTTTTATTAATTTAAGGATTATTGTTTTGTTCGACGGATACTGTTTTATTAAGATTTCCACAAACCACAAGTATCTGTTATTTGTTATTTACTACAAACATTATCTCAGATTAATCTCTACACATTCCGAAAGTAGCTTAAGAAGTGATAAAAATAGAATTCTCTTATAAACGTCATGATAACATTTGAAGAATTTCAAGATTATGTTACAAAAATATATTATTAGTATTTGCGGAATTTTATTTGCACTTAGTACATTATATTTATCAGCGTTAATCTCAACTGGTCTTAACGCCTTACAAGAATACGTTATTAAGAATCTATTTCTGAAAATAAGCAAATGAAAATAAACAGGTATTCATGACAATGGACTTCATCGGGCTTGTATATTGGCGAACAATTAGACAAACGATTGTTGACGATCTATAAATTTTATTTGGTATTGAAACATCCGTTCCGTTTTAACAAACAATTTTCGTCCTAATTAATTTATCGATTGTATTTAAATAACATATCACATTAACAATAAACTATCCATTGTTAAACAAGTAAGTCCCCTAACGGTCTATGACAGATTTATAAACCAAAAAATCCCCCTGTAATTTACCTCAATACCAGTCAATATTCAAGTCAGATCCAATAGTATCTGTTCGTCTTCTTCGAAACTGTGTGACCGGAAGCAATTATGATGACATTCCGAGTATCAATTCCCATAAACTCATTTTCACAGGCAGCAGACGTGAAGTTACGTAGTGGACATGTCACCAACTGGCCGATGTACATAAATTTAGTAATTGAAGGATAAAGAATAATTAAAAAGAATTCATAATAACACAAAGACATATCAGCATAATTTTTTTTTCGATGTATTTGCTAATATAGTACTAACGGTATTTATAAATAATTGAATTATAAATACCGATAGTGCTTTATTTATGAAAAATATTAATCGTTGTGAAAAAAAAAATCAATTAATGAATTTTAATTGTGATACAGAAAACTATAAAATTTATAAGAATTCGATACATAAATTCAACATGTTGTAAGAAAGCTTAACCTAAGCTAAGCATAGCTTTGAAACAATATTGCGGCAAAAATAAAATGAATTCCGCAACAATGTTACTATTCTCGATAATTTCATGGCAATATTTTCATTTTTCTACGTATGTCGGAGATGACACCTAGGAAGCGCTTTGCTATAGTTAATTACGAATGCGATTATTCTGTAAATTTCGTTCGTCTAAGTTTAATTGTATGGTCACCCTATACTTACGTAGTCCAGTCATAAATTTAGTTTGGTGTTTTGTGGCCGCTATGACCGCCAAATATCATCATTTGTATTCAATGCGCGCGCGCATACAACAAGACAGCATCGTAAGTTGCTACTTACGTCTGCTCTTGTGCCAGTCCATGTTAAACTAAGCGCCCTTTACTTGTAACCATTCCCAATAAAGATATACAAAAAACTTTTAAAAACATCGTTTAATTGGTAATAAAATGTCTTTCATTTCAAACTTTAAAAAAAATTACTGTAGATTAAAAAAAATGTGCAATCCGAGTATAGATTAAAAAAGAAGCGTTTCATGGACATTATAGAGATACTGAAACATAAAATGAAAAACATTACTTTAGTATAACATTATCTTAGTAGATTAGATAAGTTATGTTTTTCGGCAATAAAAAAACATTGTAATATATGTAAATAGTTTTATTTATAGCGTAAGTAGCGGGTGCACAGGTAACAGGATCTCATAGCGATGGCTGAGTGATTACAGTAAGTCGCGGAGCATCAGTATGCGGCAGAGAGCCCGCTTCCTGCTGCCCTGCCCGCCTTCCACACCGCTATGGTAATTTCATTGTATAACGCCGTAAGGTTGCCAGAACTGGACATTGTATAACGTTGTAATGTTGCCAATACTGAACCGGGTTACAGTTTGCTGCCGTAATAACCCGCGAACATACAAATCAAAGACCTTAGTTGAATAATCTGAGCATAGAAAGGTCTTATCAAGACTCTTGATGACTGATAACCATCAGATCAACAACCTGAACAGTTACTAAATAAAGTGTACTTCCATGCTTTATAATCAACTAGCTGTTGCTCGCGATTTCGCCCGCGTGAAATGAAAAAATATATCATGTTACTCACAGATAAATTACCTTGCTAACGGTGAAAGAATTTTTAAAATCGGCACAGTAATTACAATACATACAAAAATACAAATCTTTCCTCTTTATATTAGTATAGATAAAATGTTAACAAGTGGAAATGCAAGTAATTCTGTAATACATATTCCTCGCACATTACTTGCTGGGTATCTACATATCAGTGAAGTTCTAAGCTGGGTTTCCCAAGTTCCGGGATAGCTGTCATGCCCTAAAAGGGCGTTGACACCGTTGACGAATGCGGGATCCTGTGCCAAATGAATAATCACCATATGCGTATTAGAAGACATGTGTCACGTGATCCGCAGCTCGGACTCGGATCCTTGTTCTACGGAAGAATACAAATGCGATAAAGCAATTTCATTACAAAAGAGCTTATAAATTTTTCAAATGTTGCAGGGGGTAATAAATAATTAGTTATTTTAAGTATGTGCCCTATCATAGAGTCTCTATGGTTTCTATTGTAGGTACAGAGATAAAAAACTGATACCACGTTTAGTCCAGTATTAGCGTTACAAATAGTTAATGATGAATCAAAGGCTTTGACAACAGACTATTAATAAAATACCTATACTAAAATTACAGAAAAAGTAGAGGAACAGAAGTGAGGTACAAGAAGCCATTCTCCTGCTTATCCCTTTCAATGGTAGTTCAAAGACTGCCAAAAAAATAAATTTCTTCTGTGCCTAGAGTATGTTTATGATATGGGGGCAACTTAATATAGCATGCCCTCAGAATTATTTTAGAATAAGGATTTTAATGCACAACATTTCTTAGGTGCAGTGTCTACAGTGCTTCTTTGCCCCTTAGAGCATAGCTCGTAAACTCATATAGATATTTATCGTAGATTAAACGTTTGCTCTCTCCATACAAAACAGTTTGTCAGTTTTATTCTCTTGTCGTCAATGTATTTAAATACATCATCAATAAATCATTCGACGACATCACGAAATAATTCAAATGAATTCAAACTGAATACTTGCACCAGCGCGGCGTCCTTATTATGAACTGTTAACATTATATTTGGGTACAATGGACACGAGTATAAAAGTTACTAAGCGTAATTAATAGTAATGTGTAATTAAAACATATGACGTGATATTATGAATAATTTAAATTATAAAAAATAAAAAATAAATAAATTTATAGTTTAATGATGTTCACTATTGTTTTCTTTATATTTGTTAGAGGTTTATTATCGAAAGTAAGGGACTGCTACGAAACTGGTATAAGCAAGCATGGGCGTCGACTGGAGGAGCATGGAGCAGTTGCCTAGACAATTGAAAAACAGAAAATAATATAAAAATTATTTCGAATACGACCATATTAATGGCAGTTGGGGAGAGGGCTACATCTAACCTAAATCATCGGTTAGCTACACCCTTGTCAGGAAGCGCGGATATTTTTGTAGATGTATGTAAATTTTACTAATTAAAACATTCTAGTACTTGTCAGACCCTTTCAACTTAACGGATAGAATAAGGTTATGCAGATATTATAAACGAATATTTTAAACCGTATTTATGTCGTAACTCTAATGTGACAAGTTATTACAATTATGAAGTACTAACTTTCGCCCGCGACTCCGTCCGCGTGGAATAAAAAAAAAGTGAGTAGCCTATGTGTTCTTTCAGACTATCCTCTACGTCTATGCCAACTTTCATCGGGACCTGTTTAGCCGTTTAAGCTACAAACTCTAACAAACATCCATCCATCAAAACTTTCGCATTTATAATATTAGTAAGAAGTAAGATTGATGTTATAAAGTATCATTGTTCAACTATAAACATACGGAATATTACGTGGACTTACGACATGTCAGGTCATTGTATTGACATAAAAAACAATTGTTAACAGTGTTCTTGTGAAGCGTCAATAGTTTCGCGCCATTCTCACCGGTCGGGGAGTCCGCAACCTTAGTAGAATACAAAGACGGTCGGCTCCTTATGCAAGGCAACGCGTGAGCGGTCACCGCTCCCAGACCTTACCGTCCCCCTCCCCGCAGCGCCCCGCGACCACGTGCGCCTACAGCCCGCCCAACGCATACATACCGCGAAAATGGACATTTCCACGAACCTACCGGAACTCGAAGCGCTCAAGAAAATACCAAATCATATCACGAGTACGCTACCGACTTCTTTGTTAGAAATTAAAAGAAAAAACTATTCTCAGTAGTCTTTTACTTGTTTTTATTTTATAGTTATTCGTTATATTATATACCGTAATTTCTTTTGGATAAAAACTTGCTCAAAATGCTCAAAACGTTCGCGTTTATTGCATCAACTCCCATAACAAGTTAGCTATTTAAAGTATATGAATATATTCTAGTGAAATGTTTATGTTAAAGAATATATTAACACATTTGAAATACAAATGGAAGCGAAAGAAATCTAAAGACATCGAATTCCTCTTCCTGGAAATGAGTCGGGACTGTCGTAGCATTTTCAAGGGATATCAGAAACGAGAGCTTTTAAAAAATACAAACTAGACATGAAAAACAATCCTGACAGACACTCGCGTGTTCATTTATATGCCATCTTTATAATTTGTAAACTAACTCAGATTAATACTGCTTGTAATTTAAAAACAAATCGCAAAATAAAATTTTTACGTTCTATAAAGTCCTCTGAAAATTAGAGACCTTATTTGGATACCTGACATCTGTTGATCCTGGTTATCTCTGAGGTATTGAGTAACTTTAGGAGGCGTAAGCACTTGATGTAACGAATGCCGCAACCTTTCCGCTGACGCAACAGTCCTATTTAGGGCTGCCACTTCTTCGGGTATCCATAGTACATGCTAAATACAGGAGCATCGATGTCTTCAGATTAGAGTGGATGTAGACAAAAAAGTTAGAATAGTTTTTTTTCATCCACTGCAAAAGATCAAGGGAAATGTTGTTGCTTATAAAGTCAGAAAGGGTTGTCAAATAAACATTAGTCTTTTTTCGTTAGTTATTAAAGGTGGCAGCCCTAGTCCTGTTAACTGCGGGCTCCCAGCGGCCCACCGACTACGTACGTACTAAACAGTGTCAGTTGTGGCGATGCGGAAATAATTAGACTATTGCGTCATTGCTTCGGACGAGTTTTGTAAATCGTTACCTACAAATCGGCTTAAGTTTTTTCTAACAAATATTAAATGTGTTGCTTTGTTTAATCTCATCAAATAAATAATTGCGTTTATAAAAAGAATATCTTCATGTTTATGTGTGACCTTTGAAAAATGTTTATTCAATCAATTAAAATTGACTGATTCGATGACGCGGCAATATGAACTCTACTAAAGTCAATGTTAACTTTTCAATTAATTCATGAGTGCGTTTTTCAGTTTTTCAGATTTTTTTTCAATAAATTTCGCTTTCAATTTATTTTATCAGGCGAAAAGATAGTGAGCAATGAATTTTCGCATGCTAATAAGAGTAATATTTTGTAGATAAATACTATTGGCTTATCCATCTGTAACCTGCTTAAATAGCAGTGACGCAACTAAACTTCAGATTTGTTGGATGCTAATAAACTGGCAAGCAACATCCATTGTTGGTTATTATATTGACACTGTAGTGTTAAAAATGCCACACCTCTGTTGAAATAGTATGACGTAATTGTAATAACAAAAGAAATTGTAAATCAATATGTTGCAAAAAATCTATATTGTATTTTAATTAACATTCACAAAGCATAACTCCTACATTTCTGGCTACATACGAAGTTTAAAGAACCAAAACACAATCGTTGACATAATCGCGGTGCCATATTCGACTAAAACACATTGTCCGTTGTTCGTTCTCAAACAATGGAGTTAACAGTAGTACCGCTGTTTCTTATTCCGCACGGATCGGATGCGGACGCGGACGCGAGGCGGTAACGAGGCGGTACCGAGGAGGGGGCGACTGACGCTTGAGGTCTGTGAATTCCATACATTGTAATTCAGATGGGATGTCGAAACGCACGGCTCGGTATGCGGCTATGCGGATGCTACGCGCAAGTTTAACGCACTTCGGGCTACGATTATAAACCGATAAGCTGGCCACCGCGCACACTAAATAAAGCTTTGCATATTTGATAATAATACCAATACAAGGTTGATACAAAAATGCTAGATCTCAAATGTCTTCATCTGCCAACAAGCAAAGTAAATACGCGATACGATTAGCACTTGTATGACAGGAAGAAATTAAACCAACAAATTGTCATTTTTAGACAACATCGCATGAAAGCTAACACATTCCTTAAAATTCGCTAGTTTTTAGGTTTTCTTGCTCGTTCACCTTCTAATCAATTCTTTAGATTAAATGTTTCCAAGACCCAAGACTATAGTAACAACTAAACACTGTAACCGCTAATCAATTCAAGTCGATATTGTCGGTTTTAAAAACAGTAAAAATAGTATGAAGAGAGTTGATATTTCTAGGAAGCGGCATCTCCTTCCGCATCTCAGCCACTTTATTAATCAGTAAACGTCCCGCGGCCGATAAAAGCATGGCGTTTATAGACTGGCCGTATAAAACATATAAATCTCTGCCATAAGAATGGCCCAATGCCGTCTACATCACACGAACAAATTTCAAAGGCGCGTCGTTTTTCAATAGCCCTATAAAATTCAGGTGTTTATAGAACGCTCTCATTATTCATCCTATTAATGTTGACTATATTTAGAGGTTAGAAAATACGTACAAATAAAAAATAAACAAAAATATCGCATTTATTTATAAACATTACTATCTTTTTATAGTTGTCTAAATGTATAACAAATCAGGAAAATTATAGTATATGAAGTATTTCAAAACGTTTTAAAAAAACGATAAGCGACACGGTTTTGATTGATGGATCGAAAATTGTGGAAAAGATCTTACCTTTCATCACGGGATGGTCGAAAGTCACAAACACGAGTCCAGCTGCTAAACAGAATAAAGGAAACGATAGTTTGAAAGTTGTAAGTGTAAGACCATGAGGATTGATTGTGGAAAACATCTTTATCATTAATTTAAATAAATTAAACAATTGTTGTGACGTGTGTTCCTTCCTTTGACCCCGGAAACAATTCCGAATACGTACGAGGGAATTAATTATAGTATAATTTAGAATTCACAGTTAAACTAGTAAACTACCTAAAAATGACGTCATCATTCGCTTAAAGGTCAGAAAATTCGTAATTTACTAGCATTTATTAAAACTATACTTTAATAAAATACGCAATTCAAATAATAAACAATAACAATATTGATATACCTTGATTGATAATCCAAAGCGACCCTGTAGGTTAAATTAAATTGATCTACGACTGTAACCGCGCCTACTTTACACAACCCTTGCGTCAGTCAAAACAGGCGAGACTTTTTAAAATACCCACTTTTCAATAACAGCGATATAAGTCGTTTATAGAGTATGAAAAATACATAACCTACAAATATATAGTAGTACATACATTTCAGTTGGAATCAAGCACAGGGCCGTATTTGATATAATAAGTTATTTTCAATAGGTTGTTTTTTTTATTTTACTTTACACCATCATTTTTATAATTCAAACAAAAGAAACGTAACACGTGCATAGAATTCGGTATGTTGTGTAACATGAGCGACTTAAAAGAACTGTTAAAAATTTAGGCAGAACTTTTATTTATATCAATGTTGCCGTGCATATTGTCAGGCGTTTTCTTACGTGATTCGGCACTATGATAGACAAGTGCCTCTCCACTTCTCTATATCGAACAATCAAAACAGAATTCGTTATCCTTTGTTCGCGAACGACAAAGTCGCCGAGAGCTTTTGTCGAAGCTTTCGTGAGTCTTTGTCGATACCGCCTGCTAAAAAAAAACCTGTGCGATTGTTATAAGTTGACACAACAAGCACTGTGAGAAACCGCGTTTTTTAAGTTATTTCCTTAAACATTTTTTTATAAGACAGGATGATATTTTATTACACGTTTGTAATTCGATTAAGCCAAAATACGTAAGCGCGTCACGTTTTCAATTCAAATGTTAGTATGAATACACGTGTCGACTTTTTATTTTCTTTGTTCGTAAAAAAATAAAAAAAGTTTTATACAGTAGTTGTTAGATATCTTGCGAGGTCATAACTAACGAGTCGCTGCTGGGAACACAATTGTTAGTAGCATAGATAACTTCGAGCGGCCAAGATATTTGACAAGAACTATACTTAAACTAAGACAAGAACTATACTTAAATGAGCGTCGGTGGCTCAGTGGTTTAAGCACTTGACTTGTAATCTACAGGTCTTGGGTTCGAATCCCGCC
>LD688932.1:3651915-3662019 GCA_003118335.3 Papilio memnon | reverse complement strand
TTTTTCTATCGGCGTTTAACGTGTTAACTGGACACCAGATTCCAATATTTGAATAATTTCGCAAAAAATATTAAAATACGTAAATTTCATTGGCCCTTACCAAAATAGTCTTGTTATCTATGATGTCTTGCTGAGAACGGTTGACGACGCCGATGATGCCCAGCTTGACGGGGATCACACGCCCGCACAGAATGTCAATCGCGTCAGTGCCTGCAAATACATTCTCAATTATTTATTTTATAGCTATTATGACTCAGCATATAAATATCACTCATACAATTAAGGAAACCGTTTACACAAAGTCAATTTATAACATTTGGATATGTTAAATTATCGAACCAAATTAGTATTTGAAATTAGTAGACCATAGCCACTTGTTAACGATGTTCATGTTTTATTGAATAAAAGTATTTCTGCGAACAGTTTTAATTTACGGTATAAAAATGATCGTAAAAACAATTCCCACATATTAAGAAACAATGAGCCACGTGTCATGATAAGAACGTATCGTTTGGATACAATTGTCTCCATAGCTCGCTATTGAATATGCAATAACTACGCTACTATACAAACTGGGACTTTTACCAAAACGTAGTAAAAGCGGGAATTTTCATTTCCAATTCCAATAGAGTCAAACTAAAAAATACGTTGTAATAAGATTTTTTCGACCTGCTTGAGACGGAAACAACACTAATTTGTATTTGTAAGTACAATGATTGTTCAAGTTTAGTTTTATGCCAACAAAATACACACCTAGTAGATGTAAGCTTATTAAGTCTTTGGATCGATTTTGATACGTCTGTGCTGTCTACAAGTGAGTAAACATCATTGTCACACTAACAAAGACTCGCTTGTGAACGTAATAACGCGACGCAACATAATACCAATTGTAAATGATCACCTTAATAAAAATCACGGCCACCATTCAGCTGCATAAGAACATTTAATTGAATTCGAACATTTACAATATATTAAACTTCCTGTGTACGAAAATCTTAGAACATCCTCGTTTTGAGAAATAAAAAATAAATATACCATCCACGCGGTATAGTTGCAAGACCTCGGAAGGTAACCTGAATTATTGAGAACAAAAACGACGTCGGCTTTTGAGGTCAAGGGACCCAAGATCTATGCGAAACCTACAAATTTATCTTAGGAAATACGAGCAAGTTGTGAAGTTCCGTTGGTGTAGTCCTAATTGCTAACAAAACCTAGTTTAACATTATCTTTAAATAGTAATAAAATTGTGTTAAAATGACTTATACTATCTTAACATAGCCGTAATGTAAAATTAGCTAGTCACCACTGAGAAAAAAAATATGAAAGTGTTTTTTTTACCTGCATCCATGAGATCTAATTTTGTAACAACAGCCAATGTCCTCCTTCCATCAGGATCAACTTCCTTTGCCATCTTTATCGCTTCACTGGTCGCCATATCTGTGTTAGCAGCTGTCACCGCAAGGATTATAGAATTTGGATTTGCTATGTGTTTAATTATTAAGTTTCTTATTTGATTTTCAATGTCCTCTGGTTGATCACCTATTGGAACCTACGATAAACATTTACATGTATTACAATTTCGTCAAAGAAAAACAAACAATGGACCTCAGTTGAGTTTACTAGTCAGAATATATCTGGGTTCATATTCCGCAACTGTATAGTGAAGCATTAAATTTCTAATGATTATGCATTGTAATACAGATCCATTGACATTGGATCAAGTCATATCACTTCCTTTTATCCACTCTCGCGTGGTATTAAAAAAATAATGAGTAGCCTATATAGCACTATTAGACTACGTTTTTCATCTGTTTTAAATTTCATCAAGATCCATTAAGCCATTTTAGAACTACGAAATAACAAACATTCGCATTTATGAAGTTGGGATAGGAATTATTTGATGAAGTTGACGACAGTTTTTTATTTCATAAGGTGACAAACGAGGGAATTTTCAAACGATTTCATGCTTGTCTTGTTAATGGTTAAAAATATAGGCCATTTCTGTGGTGTACATAAGGTAGTGTTATTGCACTTACCTTTGTAATACCAGGGAGATCAACTAGTGTAAGATTGACAACTTTGGTTGAATATATTTTGAGATTGATTGGCTCTGGACAGATGCCCTTGTTGCTGCCCGCCATGCGATCTGTCTCGCGCTCGATTTCCAGACGAATCTGATCGAAGTCGCCGTATATCTTGTCTTTTGTATGGAGAAATTTGCCCCATTCTTCTAAATTCACTGTGCCTATAAAAATAAATATCAAATTATCCTGTTTACAATTTACCATTATCTTCACTAGACACTACTATATTGTTTAATATGAAGTGATATTTTGTTGTTAATATTTTATTTGTTCGACATCATTTTCCCCCTTATCCTACTCCCGTAGGGTCGGTGCAACAGGTTTTTGTCCTCCACATAACTATCATACGTCATCTCAGTCATCACTCCCTTCTTGATTATGTCACCTTTCACGCAACCCATGTATCTCTTTCTTGGCCAACCTCTACCGGTGTACCCTTCTACACTCATAACTAACATTTTCCTTGTTACATGCGATTCTCCTATCCTCATAACATGCCCATACCATGCTTACCTTTTACTCCTTACTTCTCTACCACTGGGGTTTATGTATGTAATTGTTATGTCAAACTGTTATAAAGTGTATTGATAATTCTTACATTTTCCTCAAGACATAACAATATAAATGAAGCTATATTAAACAGACATAATGTAACATAACATTATTTATTTATTTAGGTATGGAAATCCTTTATAAATAATACTGATAACATAAAATGCGAAAGTTTAGATAGATGCATATTTGTTAGAAAGTCTCTCAAAAATGGTTCAACAGATCTTAATGAGATTTGGCACAGATGTAGAATGTAGTCTGTAAAAACTCCATGCAGACAGAGTCATGGTCCAAGTATTAGTATATTCTAAAGATATACATATTTTAGAACTTGTAAATATTTGTATGGTAAGGTAACTTATCTATACTAATATAATAAATCATAAATAAACACTTCTTAGTTATGTAGGATGTCAGCAATTCCTTTATAAAATTAAAATAATTGACATGTCTTAAAAATAGTATAATCAACATAACTCGCATACTAGAAATACATTTTAAACTGTTACGGTTTATGAACAGGTTAATAATGAGTAAATGAATATGTTTAGTTATTATGTTTTTGTCTTCAACTAAATATTTATTAGTGTACCAACCTTTAGCACTAACTAAATTGGATAAGTTGGTTAATGAATTCCATATATTATTTGATCCTGTATCCCTGTTGTACACTGAAGGTAATAAATAACACTACTTAAATATATTACATAGATAAAAAAATATTTGAAAACAAATTCTATTATAATTGTTTTATATCTCATGTATGTATAATGTCATCCATAAAGTAACCGTTATGGAGACATATTAATGTGGGAATGGATTTTGGCGTGGAAAGGAACGGAACGGAAGTGGGACAGAGAGGGCGTGTGCGAGTGAGAGGTTGAAGGGGAAAGGGTGAGGAGTCAGATGAAACGACGTCAACGGTGTAGGAAGTGTAATAACGAGCGAATAAAAGTTTAAATTGATTTATCTGGTGTTTTACTTGATCATCGAAGAATCCCAACTACTACATTAATAGGTATAAATGTTGAAGAAATTAGTAGAGTTGAAGTATTATTAAATTAAAGAAATATATTTAATAATACTAAGTAAGTTTAAATTAGTACAAAACATAAACAAAAGATATTATTCCTACCAACTTTACTCAATGTGTAGAATCTAATCCAATTGACTATCATGTTTTATAACAATTATTACATTTCAAACAGAATTTAATACCTAATCAACTTGATAATCACTTTTTTATCTTTAAAAAAATATCAATTTATTTTGCTTCTACATAATTTTAATCTCAATAATTTGTTACAAATGTTTATTTATTTTTCATACTAGCAATTATTGTTTACAAGGGTTATTGTTCTAGACACAAGAGTTATCAGCATATTAATTGCAGAAACAACACAGCAATTATAAAATTGCATTCAACAGATAATGATGATTTGTGAGAATTTAATGCAAAAAGTGTAAACATTTCATTTATTTGCACTTGTAGCTTGACTCATTAGCCAAAAACATGGCATAGATGTGCAAAGGTGGAAATTAGTAGATTTTTATTCATTATTTTTAGTATACAAAGCTGTAAGCTGTTCCAAAATAGATAACAAATTTATTATTTATTGCATAAGTTCATGCAAACCATTATTTTTCAATAGTTTGATATTAGAAATACTTATTATATAATATATTTTAAAAGTTGAAAAAATTGTTGTGATTTCTTGTTGTAGTCAATGTTTTTTTATGTAATAAATGATAAAGAGAATTTTTTAACTTTACTATTTGCACACTTTTCTTAAATTACATTTTAGAACGAATTTAACATTAATTAAATAAATTTTATTTTATTAACATTTACAATTAAATTAAGAGATGTATACCTTCCTCAGCTGAACGATGCTCCTTGCTGTCTTTCGGGCTGTATACTAATTGGAGGATCAGTGGACGTCGGGTAACGATTCCTGGACCGCGAGGTAAAAAGGAACGTCCCACCAAACTCTCTATAACAGAGCTTTTGCCGGAACTCTAAAAACAACACATACATGGTCAGACTTTTAAGTCTAGATTGACAGTTATTTACCATATTTTTCACACGCTTAAAAATAAAAATATATTCAATTTACAGCAAAAGTTTACACTAACTCTCATTCACCGAAAGGGATAGACAATGACTATTAAAATATTTCTCTGAAATGAGGACAAAGAACTTCAGTGACATCTTTACATAACCGTTTATTTTTCAGAATACAGGTCGTTAACTTATATATCCATATTCAGTACTACGTTACGAACATCCCAAATTTTTTGACTGAATAATAAAAATGTATACCTGCGTTCCTAAAACTACTATTTGAGGTAACTGAATGGCATCAGCCCCAACAGTATTGAACACATCTTGTAATTTATTTATAACGGGTATAAGAGCTTCCATATTTTATAAAGTATATCACCAACACTGTTAAACAGCCACGAGAATAAAGGATAATTCTATAACTATTTGAAATTCTAATTCAATTAAAATTAACCATCAAAACACACAAACCGACCGGTTCCAGTTCCAGTCGGCCATATTGATTTCCCCGCGAATGTGGGCAATAAAGTTGCCAGTTGCCTTTAAAAAAGTTACCACAAATAAGTACAGTTAACCCAAAACCAGTTGGAAATTGAAGCAGTAAAAAAAATTAAGCATCTTAAAATATATTTTTTGAAGAAAAGATTCAGCATTCTGAAGCCCTGTTTAAAAAAATTAACATTCTTATTTTTCAACCATATGACGTCCACTCCTAGGCAGAGGCCTTCCACAAATATAGCCACGATGATCGGTTCTGCTTCTATGCCACTTGCAACCAGAATACTCCCGCAACCTTGACCAGTTCATCGTCAACATAAAGTCACAAATACAAATAGTGTATTTATATGTAACTGCTTCAGTGTGTCATAAACCTTATAAATTATTCATTTTCTTGTTTAGTTTAGGGTAACTAAAATTTTATAGTTGGCAATTTTGTTTGTCATTGTCAAAAATCAAAAATATTTTTATATTTCTGTGCTTGTCCAGTAATAATTGAAATTGAAATTGATAATTGATGTTGTATTAGCTAGGTTTTAATTATCAATTTCTTTATTTTCAGATCTCTATACAGCTTATAAGTATATTACAGTTAATATTTCATTCACAAAACTAAGACATTTCTTTAAATATAAAAATGATGTTCATTGCGGAGGTAATGGCTTTGTAACATAGTGATGGATATAAAAAATTGATGTCATACTCACTATATTATAACATTTTTGTTTAGGAAAACAAACTTGATTCTGGGAAGTACACTACGAATTCTCAATCCATACAGTTTGGACCTTGGTATATCTCGTACGATGTTAGTTGTATATTACCAAGTGTCTGTTCAACAAAAATTGTTTGCGAACGAGATGACGATCAATTTTGTCAGTTTTGTGTGTAAGTATTTAAACTTAGATCAGAAGTTAAAGTTAACGCTACATAACTCATAAATCCTTACTCTTGTTATTGTTCTAGTTACTGCAAAGAGTTGAATATTCCACATTTTCCTGATATGGTTTTTCCGAAAAACATTCTCACTTTATCGCACGCAAGCGGCGCTTGTATAAACTTCAACCCACTGGATGCTTTAAGGCGGGTTTCAAGTAGAGTTGAGGCAATTGAAGTTGCATGCGCTGAAGCATGGTTGGAATCAAGGTTAGACTTTGGGACTAAATTATTAAAAACATTTTTTTGTTCATTAAAAAGCCAATGTAATAAATGACACATCAGATACTTAACAATTTCTTGAAATGTAAAATGAGGTGAACAGATGGTAGGATTGAGCCCTTCAGTGGAGAGGTATATGAGCTAATGATGAAAATATTCCAAATATGTCAATAAATAAAGTAGTGTTTATTTTTTTCCCTTAACAATTCAAATTATTACAACAGACTTTTAAATTACTACATTTTTTTGTTCCTCAGACCTGATGCTGAAAAGAAGAAAAAAAATTTTGATTGGACATTTTCAACAGATTATAAAGGCACATTAGGTGATAAAGTTGTTGTGGAGCCAACAGATGAGACTATCAACTTTGAACTGTTAAAACAAAAAGATCAAATACTCTTCTATCATGATTTGACTTTGTTTGAAGATGAATTGCATGATCATGGCATCTCTAAACTTTCAGTAAAAATTGTAAGGAATAGTATAAACATTTTTTTTTAAATACCTTGCGACAATATGATTATGAAAAATATCTATCAAAAACAACTATAACAATAAGGTGTAGGTTTATTTTTAAAGTTAAGTTGGAAACATAAATGTAAAATAGAAAAGAAATCGGAACCAAATAAATTTACTATATTATAGTACTTTCAAAAACATATACTTTCTCATTTCAGAGAGTGATGCCGTCTTATTGGTACGTCTTACTGCGGTACTTTCTACGTGTGGATGATGTTCTAGTTCGCTCCCATGAGACTAGAATGTTCCATATGTTAAACTCAAATTATGTTCTTCGAGAGTTTACTGCCAAAGAATCAACAGCAAGGGAATTAAATGTAAGATTCTGTTTCACATGTGACATAGATATTAAAACCATATCTAACTTGAATATAAACCATTCATTTCAGATGCCAACAACACAGATGAAAAAAGCAGATGATGTTATACCATTCCTTCCATTGAAGCACAAAGTGATGGAGAAATTAATAGTCAAATTTGAATCATGAATGTTCTAATGATCTCAATAATGTGATTTAGGTTAAGCAAACAATAAGTATAAATACATGATCCATAGAGTATACATCATTTAAGTACCTACCCTTCTTCAATGTTCTTAGCTGCATTGTTATAAAATCACATTTTAGAGGAATTCAGGAATCACATCCAGTAATATCAAAGAATTTCTAAATCCTTAAAACTTATACCATATAGCTTTGGCCCGCGACATCATCTCTATCGAATTAAAAACTTAATAAATGCCATTTCATAAAGATCTATTAAGCCAATCTGGAGTTACCTTATAACATCCATCCAAGCATACAAACTTTCGCATTGATAATATTAAGGAAGATAGTGAGTAGAAGAAGATAGTGATTTATTATTATATCAGCAAGGATCCTTTAATAGGCTGGACTGGTGGGCAAAAGTCAAACTAAATTATGTTAATTTACTACCGCCCCCTCTTAATTTAAAAAAAATCTACTCATAATCCTTGTACTGTGGATGTCTAGCCGTGTTTTTTCTTTCCCGAACTCCGTGGGATAGTGACGCTGTCTATTTGTACGGCGTTCATACCGTCAGTATGCGCTAACCATTTTCTATGACTTTAGGTTTTATATGTTTGGTGAGTTTGTGACAGAACTAATCTCAAACCAGCGCCTCTTACCGGCCGAAGATAGGATGTTTGCAGAAAAGTATTGAAAAAATTTGTATTAGATTTGTGCAGCCCTTATCAAACATAGTAGACTGACAAATCTTCAAGGCCCCTGGCTCTGATATGCTTATCTATTAGGTATGTGATTCTTTTGCTACACTGTCACGCGGAACTCACAAGAGAACTTTGTCAGTAACGCTGGTCTAGCAACAATTGATAACCGATAACAAATTTCATAATCAAATTATTTTTCCTATGGGTCAAAGTATTTTGGACATCAGTAAATACCGTCTCTCGTGAATAGGTCTGCGTGGAGTGTAAACAAACATGCAACTATCGTAATCATCATCATTACCAGCTCACTATCGTAAACTAAAGATGGATTAAAAACCTGAAAAACATAATTAAAACTGCTTATGTAAAGTATTAATGTAATTTCCAAGTAATTTCATCGAAGGAATAACCTTTTCATACTAATTTCACCCCCTACTTTAGACCTTATTGGATGAGTTTTGTATAAAACTATATTGCTCACTCAGTATGTAGTAACACTAACGCCTATGCAAGTTTTTACGCTTAATATTCAGCATGAAATTACTAAATGTACTACAATTATTATTCTCATGCTAAATAATACACATGAACCACGAAAATCGAAAATTACATTTGTATATGACAGGACAGAATCCAGGACATTTTACTAGTCCAATGCGTAACCACTATGCCACCCACACTTATTTCTATGCCTTTAACATGTACGGATTGAACTATTTTGAAGTGTGAAGTGTTATTTGGGTTTTGGTGTTTTTTTTAAATAATTTATGTTATGGAATGTTATTTTGGGCGGTTCACGAGTATATGATATTCCCTAATAAATATCTTATAATAATTTTATTAATATATATTAATAATAACTTTATATCAGATATTATTTTACCGAAACGCTGATAAAAATTAGGTATACTCAGTTGAATTATCAAAGTTGCATTCATTTAGTGTTTGTTGTTGTGAGAAGTTATGTGATTTGTACAAGAAATAATTATGGGATCACGATTTAATTTTGTATTAACTATATGTCTCGGTGAGATTGCAAATTATGTTAATTTTAATTTTGATTTGTTTCCTTTATATAATAGTAAGTACATTATACTTTATGTTAACTCATTTTAGTATCAATATTTCTCGTACAAAATGGTTCGTCTCAAAATGTTGTAAACATCAAAGTACAAAATCTTTTTAAAATGCAACATGGCCTGGGATGGCCACACACTCTTCGCGTAGCACGAGGGAACGAGGCACTGATTAAACTTGATAGAACTTTAGAAAATCAAAATTCTTGTGAAATTACTACACCGTCGGGCTTAACTTTTAATGTAAACTCACCGCCGAATAATAGGTAAGTAATATTTACAATATTAGCTATATAACAAAAGTTATTATACATCCCAATAATATCGAAGGATATAACAGGATTTCCATGATAGATTGGCTTTTTTTATTGTTTTATTATTTTTTATTTGAAAATAATCTTCAGATACACAAAATGGACTGATGGTTGCGGGTTGAGAGTACGAAATGTCACAATGATTGATGAAGGCAGATGGCGATTAACCGCCAAAGGTTCAAACAAACTTACAGGATGGACAGAATTATTCGTTGAAGGTGCGAACTAAATTAAGCACATTTGGATATTGTATCAATAATCAACACACTACATTAAATATATACATATCGCCTGTACTGGGCTATGACGTCATTTATGTAATTTTTGTCATTACTGAACTTAATATCGGAAATTGCACCTCATCTATCTATTTACTTGGTGAGTTATTGTCGCTTGTATATTCTATATAACTTGTAGTTTAAATCTGATTTTACTCGAAATCTTTCTTTACTCGAAAGGAGTTATAGAAAAAACTCAAATATTCAAAGGCATCTCCTGAAAAATTACATTATTTGCATACGTGACGTTATACCCTCGTATGTGTGATATTTAATTATCGTAATGTGGTTATCACAACAGTACAAACTACACATTTGGCTTACAGCAGATATATGACTGATTACCTTAACAACATTGTTGCACTGAGATT
>LD688932.1:3612097-3630141 GCA_003118335.3 Papilio memnon | reverse complement strand
AAAAAAAAAAACTAAACCACACAGTTTCAAGTGCAGTGAGACTCCATATGGTTAAATAGGAAAATCTTGATGCCAGAGTTCGTACCTAAGGCCGTTAAAATAGAATTACGAATTATAACAAAAAGCAAAATATATTAAACGGGTAAAAGTTATTTCGTTGGCCCAAATATATTTTGGCGTTACTTACATTAATAATGTCCGTTGCTTATCGCGCTTCCCGGTTACAAGCAAAATCTTTTCAGTCCTTCGCGATACTCGCATGGGATAGGATGTGTTCCCGCCGCGCGAATTCAATTCATACGATTTAAACTTCGTCAGTGAACACGTGCTTTATAAATTCGTAGATGACATAAAAATAGTTGAAACTTATTAGTAAAAATCTTGTAGTGTTTAAGTTATCCCGTTTTTTATTTAAATATTTTTTCCTGGTACGTATTCTGTATAAAAAGTATTCAATTTCAAAGAAAATTGTTACTTTTCCGTTGTATCGAAAGTGTCCGTAAAATATTCCTTAATTCAAACCATTTTGAGATAATGGAAAAAATATGCTAATTGCGTCTTGAGGCTACAAGTTATTTATTTTATCTTTCAATAGCTTATGTAACTTTACGCCAATGCAGGCTACATAAATTTCGATAATATGCCGTCTTTTCAGGTCAAATTACAATTGATGATTACTTTGCGTTTGTTTAAGGCATTATAATTTAACGCTTTGTACTTATAACATACCGGCTTTTAGAGTACTTTAGCATATTTAAAAACAAAATTGTACACGTATTTAAAAATACGATGTTTTTTTATTTATAATGCTTAGTCTTAGGATGATCGTATGAGCCACTAGCTGGAACTAGTTTAAGCTACAATGCTTCAGTTACCAAGCGAAATAAAACATTTATAATTGCTGCTATTTAGCCTAATGATAATCTATCACATGATTTAACTAGTTCCAACCGACATGCTAATTTGCGTGAGAGTTGAAATATCTTTCATTAAATATTTGTTACAATGTTACCGAAACATTTATGCTAATTAATATAGGCATTTCTTTCGTTCTCTTTAGAAAGAATAGAGATTAAAATATATGTTTCTAAAGATGTTATACGTAACATATGTCAGATTAATTAATTTCTTTACCCCAGCTAATGCTAGTAATAGAGAAAACAATTTGTTACGTTGTTGAAATAAATCCCTGGCAAGCAATTAACTATTACGTTGTTTTTGCCTGAATGATTATCCTTACTCGTATAAAAATTAGCTTAATTAGAGCATATATATTTTAATCGTACTATACTCTTCTTATTATATTTGAGTTTATTTAAACCTTAACTGTTTTTATAACGTCTAGTTAATTTGTTAGTACATTTAAATTAAATGTGCAAATGTATTCTTTAACAGATAAAGCACACAATGTATTTGGCCATAAAAGTTATTACATTTTATATCTGGCGTAAGCACAAAATATAACCGAGGGACCCAACTTTGTTGAATAAGTCGTTTGGACCCACTTTTCTACTTAGGATAATGGCTTATATGAATCTCTGTGAAACGCCTGCTCTTTACAATGAGTTACACTGTCAAAACACTCATACAAATATTGTTCCTTTCGCTCTAAGTAAAAAAAACAGCGTAATATGTTTTTTCACAAAAGCTTTAGCAGCGGAAGCCCACGGTTAGATAGAAGGGCCAATAGCCTAATGGGTTCGAGGGTTCGAATCCCGTCATACGACTATTGTCGTAAACCATATCCTAACACGAGCCTAGAGCTTATTTCGAAAGGAACATTAGTAAAAAAACAAAAAACTACTAGTATTTAAAAAACAGATTATTAACCTTAACATGTTTTAAAGAGGCAAAGTTAATGTGAATTGCTACTTTATATCACAGGGTAGGTAAAACTTAAGCTTATTTTTGTTTTGCTTTTACTTAATTAATTTCGGCTACTCTACAAAGTTTTGATGGCTGTCGATAAAAGACTAGAATTGTTTTTCTCCCGGTTGTCCTTAGGTTTAAGAAACGTCCTTGCCGCAGTCGTTTTGTTATGACATAAGCATGCGACATTTTATATTTCTCTTGTCTCCTGAATATGTTTGAATTAATTAATTAAATATTCATGGACAAATTATTAAATGTTCACTTCGCAAGTGCCGCTGCCTATAGTCATACGCATTTGTAGATGTGTTAATGAACTTTAATCTACAGAGGAGAGGACGCACAGAAGGATACTATCTGTTAGTTACTTGAAAAGTCCTTTAGTATTCGCTTAAAATCTTTGAGTGTGGTATTATGTACTGGTTGGTAGAGGATTTATAATCGCGTGTAGGCGCACATATTTAAATGCATGTTAATTTAATGTGAAAAAAGGTTAATTTAGGTCAGCAAATTAGATTTTATTTCAAGTAAGGTTCTGAAGAATTTATTTAATGGGGTATAATTGCTCCTGCTTCCAAAATTAATGAAAAATTAACTGTAACTGTGAGCAGTAAAAATAATATACAGTTTTTATATCTGCCTAGACTTACGACTTCGTTTGCATGAATAAAACAATGTTTTACAGTGAAAAGTCCGTATGCTTTTTATGTACATTTAGTATGGTATATATTTAGGGCAATTTAATAAAAAAAAAGTAATCTTCTAAATTACTTAGGTACTCGAATCATAACGACAATCAAAAAATGGCAATAGAGCTTTCATTCCCTTTTTTTTTACCTATAGTGTATTTTAAAAAACGAATATACTTTCATAATACTTATATTAAGCCTTTATGAATATTAATTGCACCGCAGTGAAAAAATAATTGACAAAATCGATTACCTGAACTGCATGTACAGTAACACGCAAACTTAGATTGCACGTATGAGTAACGACTGACTAACCTGTATTTAAAAAGACTAAATATTATATTCAAAAAGAGGTTAACCAGCAATAACCAAATTAGGTACAGCTACACTCAAATTTCCACTATAAGTGTCGTTAAATGGTTACTAAAAGAGCCCTCTAGTGCAGATCTAGTGAGAAATATTACATCAAATATTCATTGAACGTCTTGGAAATGAATGTGTTTCTTTGAAAACAAAAAGCCACATTAATTTATTCCCCATCATCTTGTTTAAATAGGAACTTAATTTACTTTTAAACTCTAGTCAAATAAACTTCTCGATTAGGTACAAAATTTTCATAATATTCAGACATTTCAAGAGAGATAATATTGAAATTATGATTGTATTTACAGGTTTGCATGACCGGTTTGTTTATAATTATTGCCATGGATCTTAGTATTTCGTGATTGCTTAGAAAAAGTGAATAGAAGTGTTAGAGATGTGTAAGAACGTGAAGGGCGTGTCATGGGAGACGGAGGCGCTGATGGGCGCCGCGCCGAGCAAGCCGTCGCGCTGGGATACATTCTGCCCGCGAGCTGCGCTGTCGCACATCGGCCTGCTAGTCGCTCTTATGCTGTACACCGCTGGAGGGGGATTGGTCAGTACACATTTGATAATACCAAACACAACAACACAAGTCATGAAATCCATAACAACATACCCGCCGGGTGTAAACAGAAATAATACATTTTTGACACATCTTAATAAACGGGTTAACTAACGCCAGTATTCCAGTTTGGGTATCGACTTATTTGGGCCCTTTAAAGGCCCTATCTTATGCATGGAGGGCCCGAAACTAGTCGGTATCAACAAAGTGGGTTTATCCGTTGTCACAACTTACGTTGTTAAATAACAGAGGTTTTAACAATACAAATGGTTTATTTCATACGTGTCGTAATACATTCGAATTATCACAAAGATAGACCATAGCGTTATATTTTATCCATACCTTGGTTAACAAAATAAAAACTCAAACAATTCCTGTCTTAAATTCTTACGTGAAACAATTGCGGTAAATTAACATAGTTTGAATAATAACTTAAAATACTTTGTGACTCCTTACCGTTCTAACTTAACTATTCGTCGTATTCTTAGAAGCAGTTTATATTAACGGTAACGTAGTTATTTTAAAAGTTAGCGAATTCGTCTTCGAACAAGTTAATTGGACTTTCCTTAATTTTTTCTTCCTCGAAAACTTCAAAGTTTGTTGTGTCCCCCGGATGTTTAACTTTCGGTATAAACGGAGGTTGAAGACGCATGTTCAAAAGTGCGTCCCAGTCGATTTCCTTAAACCATTTATGATTTTTAAAATCTAACACTCCGTTTTTTAGATTACCATAACGTCTAGTAACATCGACTTGAAGAACATGCGATATAAGGTCTTTCAATTCCATTGTGAAGTGGCTGGGGCATCGATATTTTCCTGCGACGATTTTTTCGTAAATTCTCATAGGATCAGAAGCAAAAAATGGTGGATATCCAGCACTCATTTCAAAAAGCAAAACTCCTGTCGACCACCAGTCAACGGTGGCTCCGTAACCCTTACTTAAAATAATTTCTGGAGCTAAATACTCTGGCGTACCGCACAGAGTCCAAGTTCTACCGTGAATAAGCTTGCAAAACCCAAAGTCTGTTATCTTAATGTATCCGTGTCGGTCTATCAATATATTCTCCGGTTTTAAATCACGATAAACTAAATCTAAAGCGTGAAGATATTCTAGAGCTAAAATAACTTGAGCGCCGTAAAATTTAGACGTAGTCTCTTCGAATTTTCCCAATTTACGTAAATGAGAAAACATTTCACCGCCCGGAATAAATGGTAGAATATAATAAAGATATACGTTGTCTTTAAAAAAGTATTTCATGTACACGACGAAGGGGAAATTGAGACCACATAATATTTTCTTTTCGTAAAAACTATGCTCGACTTGTTTTAATTTGACAATCTTTTCTTTTTCAAGCATTTTCATTGCGTAATATCTTCCCGTAGTAACATGTTTGGCCAAATAAACCACACCGAATGCTCCTGTACCTAAAACTTTATATTTCTCGAAATCTGATATTTTCGCAGTCGTTTCAGGAGTTTCGTTCCATATCTCTAGAAATTCTTTGTGAAGTTTACGCAAGTACAGCGTATATTGTTCTTGTTTCGCTTGAGTATATCCCCCGCCCGAAGACGATGTTAGAAATCGATTGGAATCCTCCGCCATTTCTATTAGTTGTTTCAACTAGTAAATGAAAAATTAAAATTATTTTTTGATAAATAAACGAGGTGATAGAAGTCAGAAACAAAATTATTGATAGAACATAATTTTTCATAGATTAGAAAGTTTAGCTGCAAAAAATAAACGAAAGCCTAGCTGTCGTGTGTAACCGAAGTATCTAAATTATAAAATAATTTAGTTGATGCAGTTACTGGACACAGCGTAAAACTTTAACAAATTTAACTATCCGGATTTCCGTACCTTAGGGCAGCCCGCCGTCACGCCCATATCCATACCAACTCCTGGTTCTCCCGTGGCGCCAAGATTTTCTTCCCCATCCGACTTCGCTAGTACAGGTGTATTATCATTATGTATATTACCCTTACCAAAATTATTTTTTATAATAAAAATAGTACCTTTTTCATTTTCTAAAATATACTTTGATCAACCTTTTTTATCTATTGGTAATAGACAATACATGTCTTAAGGTCACAAATGCCAACATTGTTTGGCATCGAGGCAGCCGAGTCAATAATATTACTTTTAAACAAATATGAAACAAACAACTAAATTCACTTATAATTGGATTTTTAATGGCCAAAACGCCTTTTTCATATCAGAACCACGTTGATTACTTGCATTATTTGGATACTCTCAAAGAAGATTTCAACAATAAGTATCTCGAGCCAGAAAAATGCAAAGGAAAGTGTGATGATTATGACATCATAAAGAACATTGGAAGTGGCGCATATGGTGAAGTGTATTTAGTAAGAAATAAAAATACTTTAGGTTACCGTGCCATGAAAGTAGTGGAGAAGGCCTCAGGAGTCGAATCAAAGTCTGTCACCAATTTAATTGCCGAGAAGCATATTCTTCAATCGATCAGGTTTCCCTTCATCATACCCTTGGACGAGGCGTTTAAAGACAATGTTTATGTATTTTTCATATTTCCCCTTATGTTTGGTGGGGAATTATTTGAGAATTTACAAAGCTTTGGCAGTTTCTCGAACAATTTGGCGAAATTTTATGCCAGCCAAGTTACTTTAGCTTTAGAATATCTACATCATTGTAATGTAATTCACAGAGACATAAAACCGGAGAATATTTTGATCGCTTCGAACGGATACATAAAATTGTGTGATTTTGGAATTGCAAAAGTATCTGCCAAAAAGACATACAGTCTTTGTGGTACACCGGAATATTTAGCACCAGAAGTAATCTCCTCAAAAGCATATTCTTTCCCAGTAGACTGGTGGGCTCTAGGTATTTTAATATATGAAATGCTCTCTGGATATCCTCCGTTTTTTCATTCACAACCGGCAAAGATATACGATAAAATATTAGAGGGTCATTACAAATGTCCAAAGACGATTAATTCGGATTGTAGACACCTTCTTAAAGGTCTTTTGCAGTTGAATCCTGCAAAGCGCATTGGTTCTTTCAAAAACGGTGCATTCGACATTAAGATCCATCCATGGTTTAATGGTGTATCTTGGAGTTCTATATTACAGCAAAGTGTCGATCCTCCTTATATACCGAATGTTTCACTGGAAAAGGAGTTGGACGAGTTGGTGCCAACAAGTCAAAATATACTAAAAAAGTGTTCGAAATGCATGTTTCAATCGGAATTTTCAGATTTTTAAGATATATCAAGTTTAATTATATTACATGTTTCTGTACAGATGTTTCGGTGGTGGAAACGTGGCACAGTTACACAGTATTGTGCATCTGTATATCCATTAGAATTTTAATATTTTTATGAGAATTTTGGTTATTGAAGATACGAGTCAGTTATCTTTTCCTAGTTCTCTTAAAAGGAGTTGTTTTTAAATTACTTTTAATTAATATGTGAGACCATGTTTAATTTATCTTTGGGGCAAATTTTGTTCGAAAATCAACCATTTCTCATAGCCTCTTCATGAGCTGCGTTCGTAATAAGGCTGAGGAATGGTTAAAACGATTTTATTATCGTTTAAGATTTTTATCCTTTCTAGTTTTTTTGCCTATAGTATTCTTTAGTGTTATCGCTACACTTAGAATTGTATACATATAATTAGAATTTATTATGTCCTGATAGTTAGGGAATATATGTATTAATCCATAAATAAAGTATTATAGTTCTCTGTTTTATTATTTTACCTTACGAGACCTTAAGCTTTAATGCTAGGTCTTCTCGGCTTGTAGATTAGATGGTTTCATTGTTGAACTATACAAATAGAAAAGTGAGAGCGTTAGGCCGATGCACACACAATGTTTATCGATGAGAATAAATATAGCAGCACGGGCAGTATGGCAGAAACAATACACTTTTATTTGTACTTTTTTTGTAACTGGAGGAAAATATTTAAAAGATAACCTGCCTTTTGATGGAGAGACAGGGTCCCGGGATCGTAAATAGAACGCACCTGGACCCTCAGCACTGACCTTCTGCACGACTCCAGGAAAATACTTCCTTGTGCCTTTACATAATACGACCCTTTTTTAAATTACAATTTTTGCACAATATAACTCATTTATCTATTATATCTATCTATATTTGTCGGTGTAGTTTTCGATATAGTCAAACCAGGATGTGAATAAACTAGTCCCGCCCCGTGAGGTGCGTTGCTATCGGTTGGTTTGGTCAAAAAATATGTAAAACCCACATGGACCGACGACAAAGACATAGAAAATTGCAGGGGGCAGTAGTGAACCATCATGATTTAGTTTCAATTATGCCCGCTATCAGCTATCTCGGTCTATATAATAATAAAATTGACACGATTTATGTGTCATTGTCACATAATAAATTCAAAACTATGACAATATGACAAGTACACCTCGTAAAAATGTAGAAACCAATTTGCTTTACTCGAGTGCTTTACAAGCTAATCATAAAAATTATTTAGATTATTTAAAACAAGAATTTATCAAAACGTATGAAAATCCCACGCAGTGCGATAAAGCAGCGGACGATTTTGATAAAATCAAAACATTGGGAGTCGGTGCTTACGGTACAGTATTTCTCGTTAGAGAAAAAAATACCTTTACCTATCATGCTATGAAAGTATTGGAAAAAGCGGAGATTGTCCAAAACAATACGGTTAAACAGGTGCACCGTGAAAAAAGAATTTTGCAATGCATGAATTTTGCTTTTTTGATTTCTTTAGACTTTTGTTGTAAGGACAACGTCTACGTTTATATGATCTTGCCATTCGAAGCGGGCGGCGAATTGTTCACTACAATAAAAAAGCTAGGAGCTTTGTCAGAACCATTAGCACAGTTTTATGCTGCTCAAGTCATCTTAGCAATAGAATATCTTCACAACTGTGGTGTTATTCACAGAGATCTGAAACCAGAAAATATTTTGCTAACTGAAAGCGGATATATAAAGCTTTGCGATTTTGGTTTCTGTAAAGTTATTAAAAACCGAACGTGGACGTTATGCGGTACACCTGAATATCTCGCTCCCGAGATTATTTTATCAAAGGGATATTCATTTCCCGTCGATTGGTGGGCACTGGGTATACTTATATTCGAAATGATCGCTGGTCATCCTCCATTCTACAGTTCCCATACAATTAATCTTTATGAAAAAATACTCGAAGCACGGTTTAAGACTCCCGAATGTATGACGCCTAACTGCAAATCTCTTGTCAAAAATCTAGTACTTGTTGATCCAATGAAACGATTTGGCTCCTTGAAATCGGGTGTATTTGACATAAAACATCATATATGGTTCAGTGAAGTGAACTGGGTCGATGTCTTACATCAAAAAATTATACCACCGTATAAACCTGTTTGCAAAGGATTTGGTGAATCCGTTACCAATTTAGAAAATACTTCTGTGAAATTGAAGAGAGCACCTGTTTGTTTATTTGAAAAGGAATTTGAAAATTTTTGATATACAACCAACAAATACTGTTAGAGCTGTAAAGTTGAATTATTAAATATTTTTATAAGATACATTTTTGTCATATTATTTGAAAGACTACAACTTATAGATGATTCTTTTAAAACAGATCATTATAAAAGTCTCGATTCATCACTATAAAAGGTTGTAAATAACAATAAGAATTATAGATAATTTATTTGTAAATAAAATAATTAAACTTATTGTACACAGGTTTTCCGTGCTTTGGAGTTTCCCGCTGAAATGGCAAAACAGGAATATCACAGAGATAGATTGCTCTCAGAAAGATGGAATCTTATACGTGTTGTTTCCGATTACGGAATGAACGGAACAGAATTTGTCAGCATGGAGAAGTTAATCAGTGACCAATTAGCAATTTATGAAAAGGTACGTAGAGAAAAAAAATATGAGAACAGTATCTACTAACCTTAGTAACCCTACAAACAAAAGATTCCTACAATAAAATTTCTTATAAACTTCTAATTTTGGTCTTCATTCCTAACAAAATGATGGCATACCAATATGGAAAGAGTTATTTGCTGGTTAAACGAATATCACTTGCTAACTTCGCCGAGGATGATGATATTTTTGTCTATATTATTTTATATTTTAGATATTAGAAGAAGCTTCATCTAGCGGTCTATCCCTAGAAGTGGAAAAGAAGTTTCCCCCTTCTGAGGAAAGGTGGAGCATACTGCAGGCCGTTTTCTTCTCGTCCACGGTGCTCACCACTATAGGTGTGTAAGAACATGTAAGCATACCAGTGCATTTACATTATGTTCCTATTTTTAAATATTTTTTTTTGTTTAAGTTATTTTTTGTGTTTTTTCATTATGTAAACTAAATTTGATCATTTCTACTGTTACGTTGCTCATAATTATTAATAAATAAAATATAAACAGGTTGCGTAAAATGTATCAGAATATAGAATCTTTGGTATTAAATAAACAGGCAGTAAGAAATTCGAATAGTCCGCATTGCAGTCCTATTCTGAATAATCTAATCTTAATTTACTTGAAGACTACTGGATTACTAGTTACAATTTGCCTCGCAATTGTGAAATACGAATATAGTAAGTCAGCGAACTTGTGAATCCGTCTGTCTGAGCACTGCCAAAAAACTAATATTCTTATATTTTTTCTGAAATATAAGGTATGTTTTGTGTTTGTTAACTGATTTCAGTTAAACAATTGTTTTCTTTTGTTTTAGGGTACGGTAATATTGTCCCAGAAACGTTTTGGGGCAGATTATTTTGCATAGCCTATGCTCTTATTGGAATACCTTTGACGCTGACAGTGATCGCGGACTTGGGAAGAGTTTTCGCCACTGTCCTATCTGTAGCTGCAAAACAGTTACCCGCATTGCCGAGTAAGTTAATTTAAATTTACACGTAAAGGAGCTCCTTTAGACCTTATCGTTCTTTTATATAATATTTTCACGGGGATATGCGTAGAGGTGCGTCTATATAATAGCTTAAATAGACTTACTGATTTCAATTCATGACATCATTCGTTTTGTTTTGTTCTTTAAAATTTCATACTCCTATGGCTAACGGGCGTATTTAATTTTCTCCCAAATACTTCGAGTCATTTTTTTAAAAGTAATCTATGCTGGTTTTGGTTCAGAATGCTGCAGTCGTGTGTCGGAGGTGAACCCGGCAAGTCAGAGGTCACTATACGCTCTGTGGGCGGTCTGCTTCCTCTTCGTTTACCTCTCAGCTGGCGCAGCGTTGTTTAAAATGTGGGAGGACGACTGGACTTTCTACGACGGTTTCTACTTTTGTTTTATTACCATGACTACCATCGGCTTCGGCGATCTCGTACCAAGTAAGTTCAAAATACGCAGTTTTATAAAATATGTTCTCACTTTTATATTGTTATAAAAAAGTTTGAATGCGACGCAACCACTTATGTCACTCCCTCACCCGCATGCGCCCAACATTTTTGGCAATAGTTCTCGGTACGTTCGGCGACGAACTAAAACGCCGCAGTGACGTCACCGATCTCTGATCATTTCTTACTGAGCACCTGTATTACAGTGTTATTCTTACCTCTTAGAAACAATATACGTTTGTAACAGATCAGCTAATCGTCTCTTGAATTGTTTTGACGGGATTTTATTTTTTAGAAAGACCTAAGTACATGTTGCTGTGTACTTTATACATATTAATCGGGCTGGCGCTGACTTCTACGATAATCGAGCTGGTGCGGCGCCAGTACGCCAGGTCCTGGCAGCAGCTGCGCGCGCTCTCCGGCCCGTTGGCTGACACGCTGCGACGCCTAGGCGACGCGGGCCGTGGCGTCGACGTGTCTGCGCTACACAACGACCTCCGCAAAGTTCTCACTATTGTAAGTTGAATTTCGCATTTCTTTAGCACTCCGTAAGTAGGACACGCTGTGTATTAACTGGTGCAGTTCGAAAGATTTATAGTAGTTTCGTAGACATTTTATGTCTTAAAAGTATTTTATTCGAACTTACGAAAGTTATTATTGGATGTAGAATTTTGCATTTTTTATTACCTACCTTGTGTAGGTAATTCAGTATATACGAAGATGAATTAGAAATATTTATAGTTGTACAAATTTCATTATTGATTTTATATAATATTTAGTGAAATATAGTATTCAGTAGAAATGTTAATGTGGAGTTATTGTTTTTCTTTATCTGTGAAAAGTTTGATTTAGTTGCAGTTACTTTTTTATGAATACTAAGTGTGACACATCCGTAGTATGCAGTCTTTAATAATATCATGAACTGCTACTTCTTGATTGAAGAAGTGATTTATGAGTACACCCTTAGACTAATTATTTATTAGACTTTGGATTGTTATTACTAAACTGTATTCTAATAACGATTGTTAATCATCGTATGGCAAAATCAATTGTAGATAAAAAAAATCATAGCTCCAAGTCTTTATCAAATTAAATAGAATTATTGTGAGCGTTATGTGGTCACGCACCGCAGACGCCGACGAATCGATTGTGTTGACAGATACCATCTCAGTTTAGTTCGCGGACGAATAAAAACGTCGAGGCGACTACACTATTTATTCGTTGCTACGTACAAGCCGAGCGAAATTCTGTTCCAATGTAAATAAAATACCGATATTGTGTTTTGTAATAGACGTCCGTGGCCTTGTTCGATCTGATTGAAATGTTATCGTTATATCAATGTGTAGGATATGTTTCTTAATTGGTAGCGATACGTGCTCTGTTTTATTTAACCCTTAGGTAAAGGGTACGCTCAATTTTTGTACCTAAAAATCATATGTTTTTCTAGGCTACATAAGATTGATATACGAATTCCGGAGTGAATAATTACTATTTGAATGCCTTGTATTCAACTTATTTTTTTTTAATTCGGTTATTCGATGGGAATGATTCAGTCTTTCGGCTTAAAGCACTCGTTGGTTTGTTGTGGTCCCTTCTAAAATTTTATTTTTAAGTTTGTTTGATTTTGTTAGAGTTTCAACGTCAACACAAGCTGTCGGCTCTTGTAGTCTAATTGTTTATTTAGTTGTGCTATGTTCAGGATCGAGGTCGTCGAGTGCCGATGTGGCAACAGCCACCCTTTTAGTTTTAGTGCCTATAAACCGATCGCAACAGCTCTATTATGTTTGGAATAAAACAACCGTTCTTTTTATACCGCTCAAGTTGAACCATTGAACGTAATTAGAACTACTAACTTTAAAGAAATAATACGTTCTATGTGAGGAAGTTCTAACGAATTGACAATTATGTTTTTAAGTTTCAATTTTAAAATATTTTCCAGATTTATAAAAGGATTCACATCGTGCTATCTCTGTTTATTCAGTGTTATTAAGTGAGATAAAACATACAGGCGTTTGCAACCCACTGTTAAATGATATTTTGTGGTCTAATTATTACTGTATTTTGATACTAATTTTCATATAAAATTACTGTTATCTACCGTCTCATATTGCAAACATTTCAGAAAGACAGCAGTAACAAGACGCACGTTGGGACGAGGGTATGTGGTACAGATATGCTTTCAAAGGTTTTTAAGGCAAACGCTAGCTAAATAAGCTTGCGCCTTTAAAGCCGTATAAGCTATTCGCCAATTACCTACTTAATTTGCGACTTTAAGCTTTAAGATAGGTTGAAAATTTTACAGTTTTTAAGCTGTCATTTGTGAATAAAAAAATAAATATTAAAATTATAATAATAAGAACAATTGCAGGTGAGTTTGTATCAATTAGGATTTACTTTTCAACGGCTAGCTATAAATTAAGGCATTGGATTAGGAAAGGTTTTTCTAGGATTTGATGACGCGATATTGAAGCGTACTTGCTTTATTATTTTTTCTTCCTCAAGTACAATTTGCTGGCAAATGTAGATATAAAAAGTGAATACTTTCAATTGATATAAAAAAAGATACACAAATATGAAAATAAAGCTAACGGTCTAAATTAAAAAAAGTTATTGTTTACTTAAGCTTCCTTAGCACAAATTTAATGCACATACAAAGGCTGTTCTTACTTTAACAAGTATAGACTTGATTACACTAGTAGATATCTTGCACATGAGTAACTTATTTTCGTAGTTGCTTATGAGGATCTTATGGGAAGAGTAAAATAAAATAAACTATCTAGACCAGTGGTTCCCAAAGTTGCCTGGGCTACGACCCATCTAATGAAAGTTCAACAACTCAGGACCCACCTCCAGGAAATTTAATATGAAAATTCATATCGGTAACGGTTTTGAACAGGAGTTTTAAAATAAGTTTTAGTATAATAATTTTTTTTATCACTTATTTAATTAATTACACCGAAAAAAAAGGTTATTTCAACGGGAAGGATGAAATTGTGTCCTGTTTTTCGCCAGTACATATTTCATTCAATTTCAACACGAGTTACTTTTAATCGCAGTGAGTTTGATAAATCCAATTTATTTCGATTTTAGTTGGCTCAGTGTGTCGTCCTACAGACGGGACACACTCAATATTCGCTCGCGACCCACTGGTGGGTCGCGACCCATAGTTTGGGAAACACTGATCTAGACAAATAAATATTTTAAAATAACGTAGTTCCTCTAAATCGTTAAAGTTTGATACAATGAGATAAGCTACGAGTCGAATTTTACGATGTATATTTATAAGTTTCTGATCCGTTGGTTGTAAAATCGATCCATTATAAAAGTGCGTCATAGTCACAATGGCCTTCCTGAGATCTTTAAACACTACGTCATTTTGTAAGGATTTAAATTATAATGTAACTCAAGGAATAAACGAACTGAATTAAATAAAAAACGAAATAAATAAAGGAACTGACGATAACATTTGTATTAAAATTAAAAAAGACAGCGGAACGACAATTACGTTGTATTCATATGTTTTGAACACCCTAAATGTAAACCTATAACTAAATCTAAATCGAATCTATAAAATTTTCTCGTTTCCCTTAACCGCATTTAATATACATTAGAAGGTTAACAGTGAATTATATAATTCCACTCGAATGCAAGTACGCAAATACACTAGAGTGTAAAACAAGTTATCAATCAACTAAATTTATGGTCCATTCTAAGAATGCTTATGCAAGTAATTTACGCACAAGACCATTTATCTTTAGCTGTTTTCATCTATTAATTTTATTCTCTGCGGTAAGTTAATTTTATCAGCAAACAGTATAGCTTATATTTCTGATGTAAATAATTTATATAAATTGCGCTTTAGTTTATCTATTTTAAAGACAATAGCTTTATTTAAACTATTAGAAAATATTTAAATAAATACCAAAGTTTCAATGGTACGGTTCAAATACCAAAGGTTCAATATTATGATGATTAAATTAGACAGGAATGTAAAGGAAATTTGGACATCTGAACTATCTACTAAATCTTACTTCTTACTAACATTATAAATGCGAAAGTTAAGATGGATGAATGGATGTTTGTTGAGTTTGTAGCCTAAACCGCTGAACGGATCTCGATGAAATTTGGCATAGACGTAGAGGATAGTCTTGAAGAACACATAAGCTACTCACTTTTGTTTTTTTTTTATTCCACGCGGAAAGAGTCGCGATAGCTAGTTACAGATAGGTTTAATTTTTTTGTTGCAATGTAAATTAACTAGTTTTGATTACTATTTTTACTAGCCGTCAATTATCATTTATGCAGATTAAATGATTTTGGAATGTTTAATCACTTGATTGTTTTTGTTACAGGTGACCATGCCGAGACTAGGCAGCGGTAAAGACGTGTTAGGTGAGAAAAGGCAGCTAGAGTTGGAAGCTGCTGTGGAAGCGGTGATCAGGGACATCACCACGCCGATACAAAGCCCTCAGAAGCCTCCCATCGTGCAAATAGTTATATATGAATCATCTGTGTAGTACTCGCAACATTATGGTTACGTGGAATACGCACGCTGCGTTCCTTGAACGAATAAATCCTTCATCAAGAAACATTTCCGAAGAATAAATACGCTTAAAAGTGCACAGATGCTGAGCGATATTTATTTAAGCGTTTGGAATTGATGCTTTCTCTCCAAAACTGTGTTTTCTCGCAGAGTAAATAAACGGAAAAATCTAAAAATAAAATTTTACTTGTCTTTTGTTCGTATATTTATATGCATGAAGACAGCGTATGCTTTGTTCGTGTGTAAGAGTTTCTTGTAAATTAAAAATATGTTATTGTTCATATAGTATTATTGTCTTAGTTAAGAATTTGTAGTTGAGTTTGTTCATAAGTTCGTGTTGATAAGTGAGATGGAGCCTCTATACAAACTCTTGGGCTGTCGTGTGTGTATGACCTTATGGGACCACACTCTTCTCACATTGCCTTGTTAAGCGAATATCGTATGTTTGTGGAAAAACTATTTATAATAAAACATGTCTATTTTTAATAAGTTTGTGATTACAGCCTTAAAAAGGAGTACATGTTACAGTTTTGAATGTCTCTAATTATATCAAAGACATTCAAAAAATATACAGAGGAAGCATAGTTGACACTTCACTTGAAACATTTTTCACATAATCTAAATTTGACATTGACTTATTACCGTACAAAGAAGTTAACGGTGAAGAAATGTACCTAGTCTATATATTTTTTATATGTCTTTAGTTATAATTTATAATTTTTCTTGTCCCGAAGAATAATTATTTCTGCACACCTGAGCTGATTGTCTAGCGTCACTCATTATTCAGACATTTTGGCTAACAGCTGCCAAACTTTTAACTCTCTTGTCTACTGCGGGCACTTGTTTGATATTTTAAGGCTGAATTTAAAAATACATGTTTTCAGTTGTTTGACAGTTTCGTGTATCACTGTGAGCGATGTTTTTAAATGAATTGTTCTTATAATTTAAACGAAATAATAATATTACGTAAGATTGAAAACACATTTTTTTTTTGTAAATTTTAATATTGTTTCCCTTGAATGATTGCAATCAGAATATTCCTTATTTAGAAATGTTTGGATGTATTTTTGTTGTAAAAAGCACTTTGTATATTCTATAAATAATTATTGTAAATTAATTTATATGTATAAGGAGACAAAAGATAATCGTTTGTCGAATATTATTTCCATAATATGTTAGGCTTGTACTGTGTTTAGTTTAAGATTTTTCTATAAGTAGTGCGTTTTCTAGTTAATATATCAAGAATGTAAATATTAAATGCGCACATATAAATGAATTGTCGGTACGTTTGATGTGGCAGTTGCTTACGAGTTTGCTGAAGTAACTTCTAATTTGGGACGTTCGTACCTAAAGTGTAAGAATGCCAGCTTCGGGCGGGCTCATCCGCGGTATGCGACTCAGGTGCCGTGCCAATTATACAAAAATATGTGACACTTGTTTTTCAAAAGGTTTTTTTGAGAGCTGAGTTTGTTTAGTTGAAAATACAACGTAATGTATACAAAATGCTTATTAGATACTTTTATTCATAACATAAGGCTACATGCGTGCAATGCCGAACACTAATTTCCATATAATAAAAGAAAAATCGCGATTAAGAGCTTCCTGCCATTTTCTACGTTGTTAAAGTGATGATTAGTTCAATGAAGTATGAGAATGTTCTGATAATGGATGATGATTTGATTGCAATAACAAACTTACAATTTGGCAGAACTCGCGTTTCTCAGTAAATTGAGATTTTGGATGGTAAGGGGCCATAAGTCGTTTCCGTTTTCCCGTTAAGAAAGCATCATAAATTCTTTTCGTGTCTTTAATTTAGTGATCGCTTATCGTCCCTAATGGATTACAGTTATATCTAGCCAAAAATATTTAATATTACATATATATCTAAAAGTCTCATAAAGTATAACTATTATCAAATTTAATGTTATATTAGAGTTGCGTAATAAAAAGTCAATATAATTTTTTTTGGCAAGTGAATATTATTTGTTAGTCTGTGGCTTGAAAAATAAATATTATTTTCAATTAAATTTTCAACAAAGAAAATGCAAAGTGAATCATAAGCAATAAAATTCAATTCAAAACGACGTAATGTCACCGATTCGATCGTAAAACTTTCGGTAAATCTATTACACTGTGAAAACTAATTTTTAATTTTAAGAAGCTTATAAAAGTTGCCAGATATCTGTCAGTGAATAATGTTATATTCACTATCACTTTATTTCATAAATAATAATTATGGAGTTATAAAATTGTGATCATAATGGAATCGTTTGCATGTTGTGAGTTGTTCAGTTTTATATGAAAATAAATGTATATATAAAGAATTGAATTGAAGAAAATTGTAATGTTGCTATACTTATTAATTTGAATATACGCATTTTGTTAACACATAGTTTTATTCCTTACTTAGTTTGCGCCACTATCGACTTAATATAACTGCTTCTCACTCTTTAAACATGCCGCAATGGTATTCAATAAGCAGTTCTTTAGATAGGTCTAATTACTTGTTGGTTTAACACGAATTGAAAACAAAAGTTTCTTTTACAGATTTTTCAAATCAATTTAAAAAACTTAAGTACCATACAAAGATGCGAAGTGTTTGTGGCAGACCACTCATACGAATATCAGTTATAAAAACAAATGTATCTTTTGACAGCAAAGAGTAATAAATCACTGCAATAATGGCGGATTGTTTTT
>LD688932.1:3589227-3601324 GCA_003118335.3 Papilio memnon | reverse complement strand
TATTTTGGATAAAAACCCTAATGTGGGAAAGAGACCATAAGTTGCTGCCAACATCAACGAAGCAAGATTGCCTTGGTTTGTCATCATGTCATGTCATTTTTACATTTTCAATTGATAATTTGACAAATGTAAACAAAAAATAAAGTTTTTATAATTTCACGCGGATGAAGCCGCAGGGGAACAGCTAGTACATTATATAAATTTGCTCAGTGGTTTAATATTTATATTATTTATTTAGAATATATGTAATTACTAGTTTTCGCCCGCGACTTCGTTCGTGTGGAATAGAAAAAAACATAAGTGAGTAGCCTATATGTTCTTCCAGACTATTCTCTACATCTATACCAAATTACATCGAAATCCGTTCAGCCGTTTAGGCTGCAAACTCTAACAAACATCCATCCATCCATCCATCTAAACTTTCGTATTAATAATATTAGTATGATAACTCATTTATTCATTAAATTACTTAACTGTATGTTTTATTATACAATCACAATAAATCTAGCCAATTTATCTGTTTGTTAGAGAACGCCTAGGTCATGGCAGCCATAAAGTTAGTTTGTTCTAGATTGCCTTAAGTAAATAGCCTGATATATAATTTACGATTCAAAGAAAATAATTGATAGAATCGTGATGTGAATTAACAAATATATTAATATTCAGAGTTATATTTTATTTCACACCAAACGGACTCGATGACGACGTGAGAGAAATACAGAAATAATCAAGGGAGACTTCTCCCTTACATACGTAATAAGCTTTATTACATACTTATATGTTTTTTCTATACATTGAAATGATAAAATTTAATTTAAATTGGAATGTAAAATAATGAATTAAATAAAAGATCAACTATTAAGTAGATTCTTATTACGTATTAACGTAGTTGGAGAAAACATTTTGTGTAGGCAAGGATATGAACTTTAGCATTAAATTTTTTGTCATAAATACAAACCTCTATGAAGAAAACATATCATGAATGAGTTAAAGTTTTTGTCTACATTGTGTACAGCTTACAAAAAGTATAGTTTTTATCAGAAAACTTTGACCTCGGTCCAACTCTAATAGAACAAAATTATGATTGTATCACTCTTATATAAGTGCATATATACATTTGTTACATTATTAAATACTAGCTGTTGCTCTCGACTTCGCCCGCGTGAAATTAAAAAAATATAGTCTATGTTACTCACGGATAAATTACCTTTCTAACGGTGAAACAATTTTTATAATCGGCCCAGTAGAGTTTGAGTTATTTCAATACATACAAAAAAACAAAAATACAAATCTCTCCTCTTTATATTAGTGTAGATACAGAATAACGTTAATATCCTCTATTATAAACAAATAAATACATCCGGTATAATATTAGTACAGATGTGATTAAAACGAGTGGTTACACAGTAATGCTTTTAACAATAACGTTTAATGAGTATTTACTAGATTACATATTTACTTCGTCTTTTAAATAAATAAGTTAATTAAATTATTGTTTAACAATTATTATATTCAAGCATATAGCAAATAATACAGCGAGAAGCGCCTTTACATATTTCATAAGTAAATCGCATATTTCTATGAGTTCTTGATGATTTTAATTAAAAATGATATAGTATGGACTGGTAGTCCGTTATTCGGTCTTATTAAATGATAACAGCAAAGCGAAATACGACCAAGATGTGCTCATTATCTGAAAAAAAAGTTAATTTATAAATCTGTGAGTGCTTTAAAAATAATTATATTAAGTGAGAATAAATTACTCTTGTAAACGCTGCCATGTTGATGTCCACAAAACCATATGCTGTGAATTTAAAAGGCTTCTGAACTCTGTAAATAACACAACATAAGTTAAATTAACAAGAATGGTATATTATTAGTATGTGGAACGTACCTGATTAAAATAATGATTAAAGTTTTGACAATTGGTGCTTTTACTTTATACCAGGCGCTACTATACACGGCTTCATTTAACCCCTCATTCTGAAATAAAACTTTAGAATAAAAAATAACAGTGGAACTTCACTGTTACATATTTCCGTACAATAATATCTCAAGTTAGTGATTTTCGAATGCTTCGTTCAATTAAAGTAAAATATTGTACTTACTGATTTTTGTATTAAGTCACCGTAGTAGCATAATAAAAATATTTGCCCGACAACCATGAGCAAGAAAGGAATAAATGGCATCACCATAATCAGATTATCAACTGCCTAGAAAGCATAAAATATATTGGACGAATATACAATGTCTTTAATTTAAAGTATTGCAATAAAAATTAGATAACTTATACTTACTAAGTTATGATGTTTTTTTACATACCATTACATTAAAACCAGTGAAACAAATTAGTAAAGAGCTTGTTAACACATTACAAAGCGTTGACTTCGAGTAAATTATCTCAATCCATTCTAAATGACTGAAAAAACGATAGTGAAATTTAATAAATTTGAAAGACATCGTAAAAATATCTTGGTCTTCTAAGCGCCTGATATTTTATTCTACGCAATATATTACAGCGTCATCCTAGTCTTTTGAAAACTAACCTTCATGGTCAGTGTGCTTTATTAAAAAGTTAAAACAAAGATAATGAGATAGTGTAACCAATAAAAAGAGAAGAAAGTCATATTTTACTTGTTTTCGGTAGAGAAAAAATGAAGATTTGACTGTTTTGCCTTGGTTGTTCTTCATACTCACCGCAGCAACTGTGTGTGAAATTCAACTACATTTGCAATTTTTTTCTTCAAACCATTATCTCGTATACCTAATTCAGGATCATGGTGATCGAAAATGAATCTAATTTCATGTTTCAGTTGACAAAAATGATCATTGATTAATACACAAGACGTGTATAATAAAGTGTCCGGTCCCAAAACGGTAAACACAGCAAGAACGGCTGAAAATAAACATGTTGACAAATAACTAATTTATTAAAAATGATTAACCGCAGATGGGCGTCGCCAGGGCCAAGGGGGGTAACTGCTTCCTCACTCGAGAATCCAGAAATGTAAAAAATATAAAAGTACTATAACCTTATTGAAGTTATGTGCCCCTAGGACCTAGAACCATCGGCTGGCGACGACCATGTAATCCCATAAATACATACCTGACCATACTTGATGTATGTACACAAAAGGCCACACGTAAATATTGAAAGCATCAAATGGGTATAAAATAAAGAAGGGTAGCAAAAGATTCAATTCCCCAGATGTGTAATACTGAGATATCGATATAAAAAGAGGTCCTATGCTAAAAGCAATTATACCAATAGAGTCCAAAGTTATCAAACATTTTAGGGCTCTGTCAAGAAAAATCATATTACGTTGCAATAACTTTGTCTTCTCTACAGAAACGAGTTTTGTTCCATCAGAACATAGGAGGTTAAGTTCGTGAATCAATTTATAAGCAAGTGGGATTTCTTTAAAGAAGTAGTAAGATTTTACACAACCCAGAAAACACATAGTAAGACAAGGTCCCAAAAGTGTAAGGTCAATCAAAGCTAAATCTCCAGAAAATGACCCTTTTATCATCCAAGATATTTCGCCCAAAACATCGTAGACAAGACTCAGAAAATTTAAACAAAAGAACCAACTCTTCACAAGGCGTTTCACATTTTGTTCAGGTTCATCATTTTTAAGGTGTAAGCCAATAATACTAAGGTAAGTGTTAACTCTATTAATCGCTTTTTGGTACAGAATTTTCTCTGTATCGATTTTCATTTCGTTAAACTAACCCTTTTAAACCAACATTAAGAAGTGCCTGAAAAATCAAATCTTTTTAAATAGCGGCGGAGACTGCTATTATTTAATTGCTTAATTACAAAAGTACCATTGTTTGTATCGTCTTTTAAGTGACCAATAATTAGGTTAAATACACATAAGCAATCGCTTAATTACTGGCTTATTCCTATTACCTCTTTCTTAGGATGTGTTCACGGATATTATAGTAACATTTTTTATGATTATAGTTGTACTAGCTATAGCTCGCGACTTCATCCGCGTGAAATTAAAAAATAATACAGCCTATGTTACTCACTGATAACGTAGCTTTTCAATGGTGAAAGAATGTTTAAAATCGGCCCAGTAGTTTTTGACTTATATCAATACATACGAAAATACAAATCTGTCCTCTTTATTATATTAGTATAGATTGCAATGTAAATTGTTAATGCAGCAGAAATACATATTTCAGTATTTGCTGAAACTTGGTATTTCAAGCGTGTAATTTAAATCTCAGGATAGTATCACAATGCGAAATAAAATATCTGACTGAAGAAGACATTTTTTTTTTAATTTAAAGAAATTTGTTATAGAAGAAAGATTTCTTCAGAGAATTTATGGGTCTTATCTGCAATGGTATTTATCGTCGTAATGGTAAGGCTCAGTGACATGAAAAGGGATCCCGGATAATCCCGGGACTTATTCGTTGATAAGTGCGAATAAATAACAGTGAAAACATGCCTTTGTACAGGTGAATCGGCTGCACAACCGTTCAAATATAGAGTGATCTAAGAAACATATTTTGATTTAATTGCGGACGTCACGAAACTACGTAGATTTTGGAAGGCTTTAGACACATGTTAAAGGCGCATTAAAGAAAAATAAGGAAGTTAATTTCTTGATATGAAGAAATTCTATTTAGCGTTGACTTTGTTAAAAATAGAAACAATTATTCCTTTTGATGCATAATCATTTCATCGCGTGTATTTTAAACATTATTACAAATACGAAGAGGTTCTATAGTTTTTTACTCTTTAAAGATAAACTTTACTGACAAAAACGCCCAAACGTCGTTTGTCAAATAGACATAACTTTTATCATATCAGTAAAATATTCGATAAATTAATCATGATAAATACGATAGATGAAATAAATTAAAAATGTACACCTGATAAGAAAAACAATTTAGAATGCCTTTATCAGGGAACTTTCGAAGAGGTAAATATGTTTTAATCGTTAGCAAGTAACCTGTAAACTGCAGCACCCTAAACATTAAAAGGTACTGATACTCAACGTATATAAAATATATTGGGAAATAGAAGTTTGCTTCATTAGGTAAGTAAGTATAGTATTGTATTATCTATGGTTATAACTAAAGTTCGCTGCGAGACTAAAACGTCTGTGGTCAAACCAAACAATAAAAACATGCAGCAATAGATCACTTGTACACGATAGTTTTGTCACTTTAAGTAATTTGTAGTATAACCAAATTCTGATTCTATCAGTAATATCTAAAACAGCCTGATATTTCAGTTAATAACAAGCTTTTCTTTGTTTTAGAAATGCTTAAAGCTTTAAAGGATGCAAAGAAAAGTCAAACCGGCGAAGAAAATTCAGAAAGTTCTTCTAACAATATGCAAGAAGAAAGAAACGATAATAACGAACCTCCGCCAAAAACCTCTTCAGTAGTCGTCAAAAACCCAGTTAACGTCAGCACCCAGACACCAGATATACCGCCAAGTAAAGAGGATGTAAGAAAATAAGATCTGATAACAGTATTCTAAGAAAAACTGAACATTATTTATTATTTAAATTATGTTAATTTTGAATAAATGAAGCTTGTGTGAACAATTTAGAAAAGAAAATATTAAATATAAACTTCTTAATCTGACATGAGTTTTTATGATATAACTTTATAAATATATCTCAAATAATTTTAATACTTGGAGGTTTTTTCCTAAAAGTAATGTTTTTGCTGTTATATTTTTAACGCAATTTTAGAATCAAACTAGGTTATGACCAATGCATAATATTTATAACAAATAATATCACAAATCAAGTATTCAAAAAATAACCTGAGAAGTTAATTATAACTTTGACAATAATAATTAAGAAGTTTATACTTTTTGTACTATTATACATTTGCATTGTATAAAGAAGAAGAAATAAAAAAGTATTTGTTCGGTTGCTAGGGAACAAATTATAAAAAAGTTTGTTTTGTCAACAAAAGAAATAGTTTTTGTTTGTATATAAGTATAAAAATAACAATTTTAGTTTGTTCAATATGGCAAAAGCATTCGATATACCAAAAAAGCGAAAGCTGCCCAAGTTAATGGCATGTATGACAAAGAACAGTCTTGAAAATATGAGAAACAAAGCCTTGTTCAGCTTAGATACACTTGATGCAAAAGGAATCCGAAGGTAAACATTGATCTTTATGGTATATTTAAAGGAGACCTAATTATATTTAATGTACGAAATGTACTTCGTACTTAAAAGATGCGAAGTTAGTATGAATTACTCTTTGCCCGATAAGATTTAAACAGACAATCCAGACGGCATGATAGAGATAATATTTTTCCATTTTCCGAGGTCACTGATCAATAATATTTTAACAGAAATTCTAGTCATTATTTTAATTCCACTTTTCGCTTTCAGACATAAACTACCTTTGCACGAGTGTATTGAATTAGAACTAAAAGAAGCTGGTTTTTTTGAATCCTCGGATTATCTACAAGATCTTATTTATGATAACATTCAGATTCTTAGTGAAGATGAAATCGGCATCGTGGTTGATATTAGAAAACGGGAGGACTTTTTGGAACATATTTGTGCTGGTCTACAAAGAGCTGAAAGGGAACGCGATAGAGGTAAGCGCCTAGATTTACCATGACCATCCACTGAGAAATATAATTTTATAGAAATGTATTATTTGCAGACAATAAAAAGAAAGAGTGCTTAGAGTTGCTAAAGCTTGCTTTGTACTATACTGAGCAAGGAAAAGGCGTTTTATGGTTAGCAGAGAAATTTTTCCTAGCCGCAATAGCAGTAGCGAGCCATTATTTACTAGATGGTGGGAGACAAAAAGCTTGCTGTAAATATCACTACGCCTCATTTCTGCTCAATAAATGTAAGTTTTTCATTTAACCATCTTTCTCATTCACCTTTGAGTCTATTTTAACGATATGCCATGTTTCTCAGTTCCAGGTAACGAAGATATGGAAGAGGCGTATGAAATCTTTTCTGACGTACGGGATAGTGCAATAGGAAAGGTAAAAGTATTTTTGATTTATTTCATTAAATAACTCGACTCTAACTTTACTTCACTTATGACCACGAACGTTTAAACGAGCAGTGGAGCATCTTTTCTTGAGAACTTCCGGAACACTGTGAATGCAAGAGAAACATTATAAAAAATATTTCAAAATTTGCAGGATTGGCCCCTATTCGAGAATGATAGTGAAATCACTGAAGCACTCAGAGGTGCTCCAAATTCGGTTTTCGTAGTGACAGTGTTGGAACTGCATAAAGTTCTAATGAGTAAAGCGAGAGCTGTTCGCGCCGAAGATCCGGCTAAAGCAGAGAGATTGTCACGTTTGGCTGAACGACGAGCTAAAGATGGTAAGATATATTAAGATAAAAAATATTTAATTATTTCTGAAAATTATATTAAAAAAAAATACATTTGGTACAGTCAATATTTACAATACAGTACGATGTAATTCATTAAGAATGGAAACCTGGATCTTATATGAAATTTTTTCGCAGAGGCTTTCATAAAATCTAAATGTCGCACTAAAAGGAATCTCGTTTTACATATTGCAGCTGGAGATATACCAAAAGCAGCAGAAGCAGTAATTGAAATCGGAATAAGTCAATTAGCTATGAATAGTTTAAATAATGCCCTCAAATCGTTTCATAAGGCCTACAAAATATACGAAGCTACTAATGACATCAATGGTTTGTGTGTATCGAAAATGCATCTCGCTGCTGTCAGGCAAAGGTATACGTGTTTAAACAAATTTTTTAACATTACGAACTCGGTCTCGCGTGTTATATCGTGGTAGCTATGGTTTTAAGGATTTTCTTTTTACAAGTTTTTCCATTTAACTTATAATTTAGCGCGTGGTTGAAATAAATGATGCCATTAGGTAAATTAGTGTTTAAAAAGTTTCATAATTACTTTTTGTTAAAAGATTAGGCGATCACGAAACTGCCTCGAAATTGCTCACTGAAATGGGTGAATTGGCTATGGAAAATGGTTTACGTCGACATTTAGGTCGTGCTTTGCACTTACTCGGAGAATTGCACTTGAGAAGAGAAAGGCCTGATCTTGGAACACAACATCTGGAAGAAGCTTTTATGTGTTTTATGGGATATATTGTGCAAGTAAGTAATGTTTATCGCGGTTTACAGTTTTTATATGGTAAATTATATTTCTTAATGGATAGTATTATAAGGCCAATTAAGTTGTAATTAAATAACTTAATAGTTCCGTGAACATGTTATTGTAATAAAATAATTAATAATTGTGTACAACTATACATTTCGGTTAATTCACAGGACCAGATGCATGGTGCTAAAAGGCAAACAAACACATTAATTTGCGATATAGATACAATATATAAGACACAAAAACAGGAAGTTCTTGACGAAGACGCTGAACAGTCTAGAATAATGATGGCGATTTCAGCTGGTAATCATTATGATACTGAAGAACCATTGTAGCGGACACAACATAATTAAATTATTAATTGATAAAGTTTTTATCTGACCTCTTAGGTTACCTTGATGTATGAAGTCATTGGTGGTCTTTGGATTCAGTATTATGACTACTGCTTCTAAGTTGACAATTTTACTATAATATCTATATCTATACATATAATAAAATAGGACTGTCTGTTTGTAATATCAAAAGAATAATTCCAGATTTCGGGAAGATGATCTATTTGCGTTGCTGATAACGAAAATCGCATTTAATTTTTTTTGTCTGTCTATCTGTCTGTGTGTCCGCAAGTCGCGTTTATTCCGGGTAATTTCCGAAACGGCTGGGCCGATTTAGACCGAACTCTCACTGAAGGGTAGCTGACATAGCCGGGCATGTTATAGGTTACTTTTTTATCTCAATATTGCGTAGACGAAGTTGCGGGCAACAGGTAGTTTTAAATAATATTGAAACAATTCATTTTAACGCTTAGTATTTACAGGGAAAACGATTTGACCTTATCATTATTCCAATGTCGTTGCAAAATTACAGCATATATTATAATACGATTAGTTGGAAACTATTATATTTAAATAAAAGTTTTATATGGAAATGAACGGTACAAATTCCATGACATTATAGGTCAAGAACTCATGGGGTCATACTTCAAAATTCTAGAACAAGCCGCCTCGTGCACTGTTGCAAAAGTAAAGATAATCGAATGGAAATCATCAAAGGCATCGTGGTGGGTGGATAAGGGACATCATAAGTTCATTCCTTGTCTATGCCCAAGTCATCAGCGAACACCATTGGATGTATTATGGTATGTTTATGTTACTGGTCTGTTTTTGGCAGTGTATTTCGAATAATAATTGCTTTTGTTGCTTAAATAATTTGATATTTAAACTTATCTATGTTTACATCTTGTTCAACGGTAAAACCTCATGAAAAAGGAGGATAAAGAAATAAGCACGAGTGTAATCATTTAACATAACTAATGCGTTTTTTGTATTTATTTACTATCATGTTTTCCCTTATCTATTAGGATGCGATTGAACGATAGATCTACCAGAAATGTCCTTGAAGACGATACAAAAACGGAACAAACGCTAAATAGAGGAGTAAACATAGAAGACATCAGGAAATTGAGAAGCAGTTTTATTAGATAAAGCTATTCGATCAGGTGAGGAAATAAAACGTCAAGGTTTAATATTTATTCATCTTTAATCGTTTAAAACAAGTGAGCGAAATTAACTATTTACAGAAAATATATCCGTAACAGATTTGAGCAAAATATATTATTCTTTAACCGCTTCACAACCCGTTTCGACAAGTTCTTCCACCATTATTATACATACAATTATTAATAATTTAGTCAGTACTGGTATCATTTGCACTAATAACACTAGAAACTGTAAAAATAAACTATTTTTCACAGAAGTAGGTACTAAGGCATTTTGGTCGTTGTTTAGCAGGCCTTGGCCAACCGTTTGCGGGGTTCCAAACGAACTTTGAACCCTTCAGCGCGTTTGAGAATGATATCAGCTTGCAGCCTGAAGTCGGTTTCTTTGTGGTCTGAGTGGATACGGAAATTCCTGAGTATCGTTGACAGGATGATCTTCAACTTGAGCATAGCGTATTTACGACCTATAATATAAAAATAATGTTATTCCCTTCTTAAGTAATCTATTTTCTAAAAATCCATTAAAATCCCATGTTCAGCGTATACACAAGATAAATAACAATGATTATAATCTTTTGGTATTTTTAAATTATTTTATTATGTGTATTGTAAAAAAGTAACTTACCGACGCAACTCCTGGGTCCAGCAGAGAAAGGCACGAAAGCGTAGTAATGACGATTCGCGGAGCGTTCAGGTAGGAAGTTGTCAGGGTCAAATGTATTTGGGTTAGGATACACATCAGAGCGACGATGCAACTTGTATGTCGCAATGACCACGGTAGCCCCGGCAGGCACCTTTTTACCATTCGATGCTGTAAGAGATACGGTTATCGAATGTTAATTATTGTATTAAGCACCCGGTGCAATACCTTAGGAAACATGATAATGCGTGTAAGAATGGTCGTAGAACTATATTAGCCCTTAAAAAATAACAACGGAATCTCAAGGAATTACTAAATATTATCAAGGAACATTTGTATCATTTTATTATGCAGCTTTTGATAACGAGACCCAGGGTCAGACTTAGTTGTTTACAATTAAATTTAATAGGATGTCACGATTTTTTCCACAAATTTTAAAGCTTAAGAGCAAATTATCTTTGTTTATTTTAAATTTTGCAATCTCTTTTGATACTTACGAAGGGTGACATCTTGTTTCAGATGACGTGCGATGATGGGCACTGGTGGGAACATTCTGAGGGTCTCCATCAAACATCTTTCAAGGTATTTCATTTCTAAGGTATCCTGGAATGTCGCTGGGCGGTCGGAGTCACCGAATATCTGGTCGAGTTCTTCAACTACTTTATCCTGGATATCTTGATGGATACCCATCATAGACAAGAAGAAACTACTGCCAGCTGCTGTTGTATCGTGACCCTGTATGGTATAATTACTTTTTAAATATCTATTTGTGTAGTAGAGCTAGAGCAATCATGTATTTATATTAAACGGTTTTACCTCAAACATGATTGTGTCGACTTGTTCCTTGATTTCCTCGTCCGATATAACGACACCACTCTGAGAGCTCTCAAGCAGTAAGTCGAGGAAAGCAAGACGTTTCTTTTGACCGACATCATCGTCGACATCCAGATCGTCCTTAAGACCGGCGGATTGACCGAAAGAAAGTCCTTCAACTGATGTGTTCTTGGACGATGATGAACTGTTCTTTGGAACTTCGACCTCACTGACAATTGTTGGTTTCTTTCCCGATTTGAACTCTGCCTTCTTCTTGGTGATAACCTTTATAAACAAGTTAAGACTATTTAATTTTAAAAAAAAATAAAATAAAAACCTCTTTATTTTCATGCAGTGTTACATAAGGTAATTTTATATAAAAATATGAAAACAAGAGCTGCAGGCTCAACGTGTATCACATGGGCAATACCACGCCAATATTAAATCATTAACATTTCAAATAACATTATTTTTAAATGTATATCAAGAAAATTTTACTATCAGTGAAGGTATCAAAGATTTTTATTTCTTTATTTCCATTTACCAAAAATTGAATTAGTCATATTAAAACTCGTTTTACCTTTTTGGTTAAGCCGTGGATGACGTCAAGAAGTTTGTTTTGAACTTTAGCGTACTGAGTGAAGTTGAAGAGCAAGTCAGGACGCAGCCAGATCTTTGTGTGTCTCAGGTGGAGGATGTCGCACATCTTCATCACAGCCATAGCGTATTCGAAACCACTTTGATCTTGAGTACTCTTGCTGACGCCCATAGCAGTCTCTGTGAAAGAAATACAAACCATACATTCAAATACACGCAAAATAAGCGCAAGATACGCGGAGTTGCGGAAATCGTAGCCCCCCCTCTACTACTGCTACATTCCAACATTATCCAACCTAACGTATTATATGCTAGTCTATGAACGTAACACGATTATTATTTTTTAATAACAATTAATTTATTTAATTTTTGCGTGAAAGGTGACATGATCAAGAAGGGAGTGATGACTGAGATGACGTATGATAGAGTTATGTGGAGGA
>LD688932.1:3508359-3521286 GCA_003118335.3 Papilio memnon | reverse complement strand
TTATGTACGTATGATAATTCGAAACATCGAAAAATCACATTGGTACATGGCGGCGGAATTCGAACCCAAGACCTGCAGATTACAAGTCAAGTGCTTAAACCACTGAGCCACCGACGCTCTTCTAATTCTAACATAGGAATTTAGAATAAGAAAGGTTATCAAAAATCCAACAAAAGAATTCATTTTCCGAGTAATTATCATTCAAAAAAATGTTAGTAACTCGTTCATTATCCTAATATTCTTTGTCTATAATTTCATATTCAACATACAGCGTCTCGAAATATTGCTACAAATCAGATAAATCCGTAATATTCCACCGAGGCTACTCCGTGTCTCGGTCAGGGCCGGGCGGCGGTGTCTACGGCCAGACCTAAGTTCGACTTGTCAGGGTGAAGGAGGGGAAGGTAGAGGAGGGCACGGAGAGGGTACGGGGAGGAGGGGATAACGCAAAGCGGAACGCCAGATCGTGCTGCACCGCCGAGCGCGACCGCCAAACCAGTGTCTTGCATTGCAACATCGCTTCGGTTTTGTAACACGCTCACTTCGCTCTTGTATTTGATGAACTTGTACTTGTGTAAGGCCAAGTTTAACACGTTGCTTTGGATGCTGCGTTTGATTGATGGCTAACATTACAATTAATGGTTGGAAATCTAAGTTATAAGTGTAAAATATGATGACTAAGAAACATACTTGATATATAATAATATGTTTTACTGTTAAGAATAATTTAAGCAATTTGTTTCCTTCCGTGTTCAACTTTGTAGCATGACTTAGCTATCACTATACTACTTTAAATATGGAGTCCCATGGCAAAATGTCAACATCAAGTTTTTATGCTGCAACGAACAGCCCTCGCTGTGCTCCTGCAACGACGACAAAACTCCGGAAACCTGTTTATAGTAATTCTTTGTTACACCGACTCTAACGACGCTGAAATCAACAAAGAGTAAAATTTGCGCAGCACGTGTAAAAATTGTTAATTGTTTTACCGGTTAAATCAGAAACATGTTGAAGAAAATAACCTCGAGGTGCCACGTAACCGGTCGTAAGTCGCGTAACGTTATCGCCACTGATGTAAGTGCACGTCGAGCTTCGCGACCACACCGATTCACAGAATAATAAACCTTATTCATAACTAATAGAATCCATAATACCCTGATTGAAATAGTGCATCACTACAGACAAGTTAAGTTGAAGTGTTTGTCCGTGATTATCGAATATTCTGATCACACTTTTGTCAAATATTTATCTGATGCATTAACTTTATTTTTGAAGAAGAAAACAGCTTACCTTAATATACCTACAAAATACATTTTCATTAATTTCCATATAATTTCTTTAAAGTATACACCAACAACTAGTACCATAGTTTCTTATTTAAATAATTTGTAAACATTGATAACAAAAATGTTCTATTGTTAATGTGAGTGCAATGAGTTAATGTCACTATCCGAGGTGTAATAAGGATGGAAAATGTACAATTTAAATGTTTATCAATTAAATGATCCCACAAAGAGTCGGGTGAAGCAAGAAAAGCAATTTCCATTAAGTCAAACGGCGAACGGAGGTCGTCGATCTTACAGACCAGTGGGACCGGATCTCAGAGGAAACTTTTTATGTGACCGGCGACTTGGCGTCTTGTTTACTCAAGAAACACGACCGGCGCTGCTCGCACGGCCAATCTATCATGTGCATATGGTAAATTACCAGCAATCTGTAAACGCAGTCTTTAAAAAAACTGGTTGCCTTAAAACTCAATTGGTTAGACAGAGATAAAATATTTTACTTGGAATTTGTCAGATGTTTGTGTGAAACCGTTTTATAGAAGGGATACTAAAACGTAAATAGGTAAGTCAAGCTAAAAGACCCTCAAAAGACTAGAATCTCATATAGAAACTATAGGTGCTGTTACGCCTTAAAGAAATGTTCAGAGAGTCCATCACGATTATTTGCATGACATTTGCAAAAACATATTCGTAACATCATGGAAAAAAATATGAGACTAGCTTTCATACGCCACTCCGTTCGCGTGGAATTAAAAAAAAAGTAGCCTATGTCTTCTTCTAGACTATCCTCTACATCTATGTCAAATTTAATCTAGATGCGATCAGCAGTTTAGGCTACAAACTCTAAACAAGTATCCATCCATCTATCCATCTGAAATTTGGCATTCACAATATTATTAAGATTTGTTTAAGTTGATCATGTCTGTTTTCTGAATTCTAACCACAAAATAGTGACGAAAAGACATCCCCTGCTTCAATTGATATGAAGATCGTGATAAAGATTACTTTATCTAGCAGACTCCTTCATCTGCCCCTGAACGCTATCTAGTATACATTTATCTCAAACCTTAATCAAAACTGGCTCCTTAGTGTAATTCTCTTTTAGTTACACGTACTCGTATACGTTTCAATGTATTGTTACATAGCTTATTTGGTTATTAAAGTATTGATATCAATTTTCTAATATCGTACTAATATTATAAATGCGAAAACTTAGATGGATGGATGTTTGTTAGTGTTTGCTGCCTAAACTGGGGAATGGATCTCGATGAAATTTGGCATAGATGTGAAGCATAATCTAGAAGAATACATAGGCTACTTAATTTTGCATCATAATACCCGTGCGGACAAAGTCGCAGGCAACATCTAGCCGGAATGGCAAGAGGATAATTGTTTTGATATTTTAGAATGAATACAGTTTAAAACCACAGTTTTTTGTCGTACCAGCTATTGACGTCAATCCATTCAACAGTTTCTATCCTTCATAACTGCCGAAGAACAAAGATGCTTCTAAAACTAAATACGCAAATATTTTAACATCAGTAAATAATACGTTATTTTTCAATATCATGACGTTGAAAAATCTGACTTATGTAAAAGTGACGTACATCATAACTGGACATCGTACATTTTAATAATGAATGTAAATGATTAAACATTAAAATATATTTGCAATAGGATAAAAATAACATCAAATAACCGCAAAGTTTTTTTGCATGCAAATTACCGAAAAGAAATCTCGGTTTTGCAGGTTTAGCGAGTATTGAGTTATTTTTTAGTGTTTAAAATCACAAACATAAAATTAATTTTGTAACTTCTGTAAATTATCTTTCCTCTACTAAGTATTTATGACATAGGATAATACACAGAGTTATGCATACGATGATGACGGAAGACCACTTATTTAAAAGTAAAAACATATTACATTTCAAAGACTAAACAAGACTCTGAAGATTATATTATACTTAAAAGTTATAAAATTGTTAGGAAACCTATAACTTCTTCTAGTAATTTATCTGTTAGAAAAAAAATAGTACTTTTTCCAATCTTAGGAAAAGTAAATCAAAGGTCTGTGTTAACAATGTATCTAAAATGGACAAAAATGATCAGATTCCCTTTCAATATAATTTCACTGGCTAAACTGAGGATCCCGCTATATGACCCATACGCATTAGGGCAGTGTGTGTTGGTTATGCGCTAACCTGTAGACAGACGTACAGCAACAGCGAACTATACGAAACGTCCGCAGCGAGCGAAGCACAAATCGTACGGCATTCCTGCGCCTGCGCCGCTTGGCCGTCGTGTCGGCGCGCGAGAGCGGGACGGCCTCTGAAGATGGTATCGCGCCGTCCCACTCTCGGTATGCTCGCAATCCTTTCCTTTCTACCTGTTGCGCCATTACAAAAACCCGGTCCTTAGAGCCGCTACCTTACGTGAATTGAATGAGGATCGCGGGAGGCTACGGCCCGGCCCATATAAAGATAGGGCGAGGGCTATTATACTAAAGCGACGGTCGGAGCAGAACTCGTCGAGACTACGGCGTTATTTACCGTGGGGATGCTCGGGCAAAAAACGTCCGTATTGATGTGAGAGGATTGCATAATACCAACTCGTTTGGGGAGCGGCTTCGGTGCGTGATTGGTAAACAAATGATACAATACGTACCGAGCACCGACCCACGTACCTATACGTCATACTCATACAGTACTAGTCGTAATATACTGCCAACTTACCGATATCATGATTGCAGTGTCTTTATAACATGTCTGTTCGTGTCCTTAAACGTTTTAATTGCTCTAAAATGTCCACATATTTTGAAGTTATCCTTTATCGTCAGACCTTAGAATAATTTATATGATTTCTAGAGATGAATTCCGCCGAAGATTATTCATTTAAATAGGTGCTTACAATTTGCAAACTCATCAATTACAACCGGCAATTGATTTATCAAGATAAAATGTATCTTGTATCTCGATTGTTAGATCGTATCGTCGTCGGGGCGCGACTACCAATATTTTGAGATCGTGGTGAAGGTACGCTATTGATTGCCGAGTGCGCTGAGCTTGAGATCGTGACGTGGCTGACATTCGCCGCGCATGCGCGAGCCGTGATCTTGGCAATGGCTGGGCGCCGAGCGGCGACGCGGCAGAGCTATTGCGGTCGCTGTACCCGGCCTGTCGCTCCCCCGCCCCTCCCCGCCGCGCTTTACCCCTCGCACACCTCTCACCACCGCGCCTGCGCCGGCGCAGCCTTTTGACAACCGGTATAGGTATAAACATATACGGACGCTTGAGAATTTTCAGACGCACGATTCACATAGTCAAAAAGATTTCCTAATCACACAAGTTACGGCATTCCACCACGGCACGCCTGAGTAAATTAGTTTAAGAATCTTTGTTTGACAATTGACTGAAGCGTGGATTACCGTTGCTTAGACCTTTGGTAAATTATATTTATTCATACTGTTTTGCGTTACTACCTCTTCTTGTATAAAACGAATAACGACTTCGCGCTACCTCTTTCAATAGCTATTTTACGGCCAAAGCTATAATTCATGATGAGTTGAGAAACATTATAGAAGATTCATACTTCATTTGATTGGAAAATATCTTGCTCATCTGTTTTGTTTTTTCAATTTGAAACACTTTTACGTGAATTTGTTTACAGATATTTGTTAGTCTAATAAAGTAAGTATTCGGACGAACGTAAATTTTCAACATGTCACCAATATGATTTTTTACATACATACGTCTGGAACGACAACTATCGACAGTGCCATTCTCTTTTGCAATATTCAGTAGTCTCTCTTTAATCAAGGATTTTATTGGTGCAACTGAATTCGAATTTATGTATGTATGTAAAAACTTTTAAGGGTGGCTATAAACGGACTGCTTCAAGTAGTCAGTACCAGGTACAAGTCGACGTTGTACGGTTGTTTGGCTGCAATTAATGTTTTCGATAAACAGACCACTTGTTTGCAGTCACCACTAAAAATACCACCGTATACCAATCGCTTGAAGAATTCTGTATGATTACTTGAAGCTCGTGTATGGCGGCCTAATACTCATTTCATGTTATATAGCATATCATACACATAAATGGTATTAGTGTCAGCCTAATTTAAGAAGCTTAATCGGAATCGAAACTTAAAATTGTTATGTGGTGGTCTTATTTTTGGTAAATCCTTTAAGCAGACCACGACTTTTTAAAAATTGTAAACCAAGTCCATAAAATTTTTATGGCTTATCATTTTAATATCTACTGTAGCATTTATGAAATTAAAAATTCAATGCATTATAAGCTTTTTGTGTAATATAACTTATTTTTTGTTTTTCCGTTTTTAAATAAGTTGTATAATTAAGCTAGTTATCTCGTCTTAACAGTTGGATTTTATTTAATACAAATACACGACTACTAACTTAGATGTTACGGAAAATTTTAATTAAAATTATTTCAGTGTTTAATTTGTCCTCGGAGTATAAATATAGAAATCCAAGAATACTTTAAGATGTATAAAGATGACGAAGGCGAGTCTTTACGTCATAATATAAATGTGAGCAGATCTAGTTTTTACGTTCTAAAGCAATGGGCGTAAGTTAAAGCCTGTTTTAATAATGACCGTTAACCTGAAATAAATATCTGCGTTCGTTGAGCGTATAGTAAAGGATTGGAACAACTTCAAGAGTGGTGTGAAAAGGCATTTATTAAGCCAACGTGTTCAATCTACCGACCACATGAACAATTAATATCAATTGGGATATGTTCGACTATTGATTGAGGCATCATAAAAAATGTGTTTTCCTTTAAATTTTAAAGACAAAATACTACACATCTTGATCATTCGTCATACAAAATACACAAGTTACTTAATGAAAATAAATATTTGTATCTGTGAAACTGCTTGATTGAAAGTTCAAAGAACTATTCGACAACCAGAAAATTATTCAATTCTTTAGAAGGTCACCTTAAAATTATCACAGGCGACGTGTATATTAATTCACTGGAAATCAAGTTGTAATTCATATTTTTTATATTCTATGAAATCCGTTAGGACCTCTAAATGATGACCACTAATAGTAAAAAACTTATTATAAGTAATGGAGTTAGGGAAAGTGGTCTTTCTACAAATCATACTAACATTATAAATGCCAAAGTTTAGATGGATGGATGGATGTTTGTTAGAGTTTGTAGCCTAAACGGCTGAACAGGTTTCTATGAAATTTGGTATAGATGTAGAGGATATTCTGGAAGAACACAGAGAGTACTGACTTTTGCTTTTTTTTAATTCCACGCGGACGGAGTCGCGAGCAAAACCTAGTAAGTTATATGTCAAAGTATTATGAACTATTGATACTTTATACATTTCATATAATAAGTATATTCTCCTTTATAACAATAAGCATCTTATGTATGTTTGTCAAAAAATAACTGACCTATAAGACCTAACATTACTTCTATACTAAAGTTGTAAAAGTTTGTATTTTTGTATGTAACAAATAAACTTAAAAACTACTGGACCGATTTAAAAAATTCTTTTGCCATTAGAAAGCTACGTTATCACTGAGTAAGATAGGCTATATTTATCAACGGTTTTATTTATTTATTTACTTCTCGCGGACAATGTCGCTAGCTTAAGCTAGTATCTAATAAAGTATGGCCCGTGCGACTAATTGAATAATACGTGTTCAGTGGAAGTGCAATCATCGGACCGGTTCGAACTATTAATATACTATTGCAATTTATTCCCGGCCGTTGTTACATTGCGCGTGCTTGGTCGCCATCATCGCGAATGCACCAAGTGTACCGTTGCTCTGATGACTATCAAACACATGTTGCATTTGTGGATGAGGCGGCTACCTTTGGACACAATATTAGTACGCTTTTATATAATGATATCAACATATCATCTGCTTAACAAATTACGCAATGCGTGGGAATAGTTGACAAGTTATAGTTGGATTTGTATTTGAGTTTCTCAGGTATTGCGGATGTCAAAGAGTCCATAATTACCTCAGTGATCCCGCTTAGCCTCCTTCTCTTATAAAAAAATTGTATTTTAAAGTAATTACTGTGCAGATTTATTCAATGATGGTTAATTTATATTTCTGTGTTGCTAAAATGTATTTTTTACAAATTAAACGTGTGTTGTCAGACATACTACTGGTACTCTTACTCTAAATGGCACCTTTACTGGTAAAAAAACATTATTTTTTCTTCCATCTAAGTAATTTAAAAGAAGTAATACTTTGTATTTATTGTTTCGAAACAATAATATGTCAAACACATGAGAGATAAAGATGGTACTTTTGTCTTTGGCCTATTTTTCTTGAAAAAAACAAGTTAATAAATCTGCGTGTGCGTCAATTACGCAACGCAACCTGCAGCTAGGCGGTGATGCGACGCGGCGTGTTCCGGTCCGACGAAGCGCTCAAGTTCTAGGCAACGTTAACCTCCTTCTTACAACTCGCAGAGATTAATATGTAGTATTAGTTATAGAGCGGACATAACCAGCACTTTCCTTTAAATATTTTAATCATAATAGCGTATAATAGTCAATTATGCTATCTATTAAGTGTCAATGAGACGACCAAAACTGTACCGGAACATCTTTTAGACAGTACGGTTTTGTTCGTAATATCCCGTCTATTGATATATCTTAAATGTCTTTGCTGCAGATTGATGGTAACATAGTTCGCTTCTGATTATGATATTAAGTAAAACTATTAACTTAAGTAGTTAATATCCGCTGGAGATTACTGCTTATGCTTAAGTTACTAGTAATAAGAACGAAGCAGTTTTATGTAAACCTTATTAATATTTTAGCAAATATACTGTTTAAAAAAGCTAAATGGTTCCGGTAACACTTTTAACATTGTCATATTTGTGCAAAATAGTATATTGGAGTTTTTATGGCTAAGTTACTATTTATTTTAAAAATCATAACGAAAATATTTTGTAAAAATTCGTTAATATGATTACTTAACGGGTAACTGTTAACTTTTACTTAGTAAATCTATTTTTAAACACATTGTTTCTTTTCTTATAATCTTATACCACGCAAAGTAAAGTTTGCAGCCTACCCTTAAGTGCTACAAAAATTTTCAATTTAATACTATCGATCAATAAAGTAACAATTCACAAAGTTAACAACTTTTTTAAATAACGTATTAGGAATCTTTTCACCTTTTAAGCACACTATTTGGGATACACTTTTTTTACCATTTAATTTACGCTTCATTGCTTATTTTCAACTTAAGATTTTTTAATACTTTCTCTTTATACTAACAATACAAAACGTACCGAAAACACCAATAGGGTATTACGGACAGTTTCACTAAGACATACAAATCCCTTTACAAAGACGCCGACACTTAGGATACCAGTATTATCTATTCCAGGAAATTATTTGTATGTAACAGAATAGTATTTGGTGCGTATTTTTTTGTTATGAAGTTCTTTAGACTCTACCTACTGTTACCGTTTTTAAACCGGATATAACCAGTACTAGTATGAGTCTGGTACAACACTCGACTTAGCTTTTTTATATTGTCTACATGTGTGAAAAAATATACTATTACCCTAAACAAGCAACTGTTAAAGAGAAATGGTGCAATCAAAGTTGTGCCGCGATACTTGAAAGACCAGGAAAGATCTAAAGGGACCGGCACTGCAGTCCGCATAATGTTCCGTTCTAAACAAAGAGATGTAGATTAAAATGAAAATTTTACTTACAATAATGATCGTAAAGTTTATTGAAGTAACTTTTGTGTAAATCTCCGTTTGTTTAGTTGTAAAATACCCTTAGCTGATTGCACTCTGCCTGTTCCTTTCATTTGTTAAATTCTTCTCACTAATTGAAAGACTACCGACATACGAGCGGTCTACGTTCCAAGTATACATTTAGATTTTTGTCTGAATAATGAATATGTATGAGTGCACTTCGTAACGACTCGTGCATAAAGAATTATAGTTATATTGACCTCAAAATCATTAATGTGCAGCATCTACATTTAGCATAACCTGCATCTCATATGTCTTGATTCATTTCCTAATATATCCAAATTTACAAAATTTTAGTGAGTCATTTCAATGATTCGTTTGACACAGATGTAATGTAAATTGTTCTTGGAATTCAATACAACTTTTCCTCAGATTTTTAATTTCAAAATATAGAATATAAGCACATGTAACGCCTATGGAACCTTGAAAAGAAAACTCATGATCCTAAAATAAAGTAAAGGTATTTTTGTTTCATTGAAATTGAGACCAGACGATGCACAATAGACAAGGAAACAAAAGCGGTATTGTTAAATGATGTCGGGAGGAACGTCTGTGAGCGAGCACTTTTACTGGAATCTGTATTTGTATGGGAGTCAGCGGTCGGCGGGCGGGTTGCGATGTCTGCGCGGGCGCACGGGGCGGGCGGCGCCGGCGGCGCGGGCGCGGGCGGACCTGTCCGGGCAACGGTGTCGCGAGCACCGCACGCACACTAGCTCTCAGTCCTCTCGCAGCGGCCAACGGTACCGCATGTGCCGCTAGCTGCTCCGCTACAAACAAACAGCCACGCGAGGAAACTTACCGTGCAGTGTTATGATGCAAACTTGTGTTGATCGTGCCTGGACGGGGTGAATTCTTTTAGACTGAACGCAAAGCAAGGATTGAGTGCAGTGCTACTTAAAGCTTGAAGATGCCGAAGATCTTCCTGATTAAGAAGCGGCTGCATGAGCAGCAACTGGGGCTGCAGGAGGGGCAAGAGTTGCTCGCCAGCAAAGCCGACACGCTCTGCCCCGGCTCGCCTCTCGACGATGGACCTATTGCTCTGTTGTCCAAGAAGGATAAGGAATGCATCGGTAAGTTTTGGAGACCTTATATAACTATGTACTATATCTAGTAATCTCTTCAAATATTCTCTCAATCTTCTCATTATTGTTCTTCTCCATTAGAGTGTTTAAGACCTTTTGCTTTATCTAATGCACTTTCTTTCATGTAAAATAGTTGTTTTTACACGTCATATTTTATTTATTTAAGCGGAACCTGATTCAAATGTAACGTTTCATTTATCACTACCTCCTTAACGGCCACTTGCTTGCCAAAAAAAGGATCTCGCACTTGCCCAGAATCCAGTTTTCGTCCACCGAGCACCACACAACACAAATCTACCTGAGATCATGTGGGAGTTGCGTGATCCTTAATTTTTTCGTGTCATTTGTCCACAGATTCATATTGAAACTTTTTCAGTTGGGATAACATAACATTTCTTTTTTAACGGAAGATTCTATTACGTATACAAATACTGTTGACGTGATTAAATTTATGTGTTGCGCTTTTGTAACCAAAAAGTTAGGTATTTGTGAAATTACAAAAGTACACTTATTGCAAAAAAGCATTATCGCACAGTACCAAAACTGTACCAATGCATCATTATTCTAATAATATTTGAGGAGACTAAGCAAATAAGAGTCCTCTATCTATGAGTATCGTCACCGGAGATTTTAACGGTCTCGGTTGGTTACAAAGTGTGAATCATTGAAATAACTGTCGAGTTTTTGCGTCTTTCCATTGCATGTTTACTCTCATAGATGTGCTAAAATTTGACCACATGATTTGTTTTTGCTCTTCATACATCGCATATACGTATATAACAATTAGGATAATAAACTGTACCATTCACGATATCAGAACAAATATTTGTGCAAATTAGTTTCGGTGCATATTACACAAAAATACCTGTATAGAATGTAAAATTATGTTGATAAAGTAGTAAGGCAACATAAAAAATAAAAATTTGTGTAATTTTTTAAAACAAGATGAGTATTCTAAAACATGTTAGCTCCTTAACTTAACTATGTCCGCAGTTTAATTCTAATATAGGGTGGACACGTACGAAAAAGATTCTATGACGCTAAGATAGACTTGTGTCCGTCGATTATATGAGGGCGTACATGTACGGTCAAGTTGAGAGTCACAGCACGAGGCCGGAATTGACCGGATGATGTAGGCAGCGAGGTGTCAATGATTGCCGCACAATGGCACTGTTTCCGGCTGCCATTGCTACTCGCTTTGTATTTAGGTTAGTCACCGCAATACCAATTGTCCTTTTAAACTAATTGGCTTAGCTGTTGTATGCGTATTACGTGCAATGTTAACATCACATGCTTTTATCGGTCACTTCTAAAAACCAAAAATACGAGTATTATGACTGACTGTTTGGGGTGAATTATGTCTAGCCTTAGCCCTTAGAGAGAAGGTAGTACATATACAAATGAACCGGGCAGAATACCCTATTTGAAACACTATGAATATATTACTTTAACTTAGTAAAATTTAACGGTAACAACTATAATAAAAACGATGGCACCGTTAGAAGAAGACTTCGCCCGCATTAAGGGCATTATCGCAATTTTTAATGCGTAAGGGAACGCAAAAGGGTTCATTGTATAATTACAGGTGAAATGCCACCTGTACAAAAACGCGTACAAATATTTTAGACGCCGAAGGTCATGTGTCATGTTAATTATGATATGGTTGATTTCAGCGTTATTTTATTAAATTAGAATTCAAATATTGATATTAAAAAATAATAATTTCTCTATTCTATTATTTAGATAGAAAGAATTAAAGACAGCATTTTTAAACTTCATAATTATGATGACATAATACTAGTACAAAAGATTTCAACGCGTTTCTCATCCTGTATTGAAATTATCCAACATCTTACGAGTTTCAGAGAAACATGAATCTTGTTAGAAACTACATTGATTTTTTAAATAAAAAAACAATGTCACATAATTCAATATGAGTAGTTTATCTTAATTATATTGTCAAAAACCAGTCATAGCAATAAAATTACCGTTATAAATAATTTAATAATTACGTTATTAATGTCGTATTAGGTAAGAGGACGTTAGCTCAAATTGTTTAACTTTAGAAATTAACTACAAAGAAATTAATGAAGTTATACAAACAGGTTTTGCTAATTACGTCGTAGTAGGTCAAAGCAATCGCGTTAACTGCTTCTTGTAAAATTCATTAAGAAACCTAGGTTACTACATGAAGGTTTATAATTGAACTTGGAAATTATAAAATAAAGCATACCTATATGATTTTAAATTGTAAGTAAAAATTGATTACGAACGCTGTTTTTTTTATAATATACCGTTACAAAATTAGTTCATACATTAATACCGGCTTTTTATAAGCGACTGTTCAGAGGTAAAGGATTGTACTTAAAAAGAAACCTAACAAAAGGTAATTTTGTCCATAACATAGATAATAAAATGATTGGGTGACAATCTTGTCGATACGTTTTTACACACTCAACCGGTCCGGGGAAGTTGCGAAGCGCAACGGCTACGGTTATCGCAGGGGATCGTATTTCAGTATGAGTTAACTGTCATAGAAGCATTGAGGTGGAAACCCGTGTCGTAGTAAATTAAGTGCGAAGAAATCCTTTGTTGGTTGGCTCTAAAAGACAAAAAGCAACGCAAAGTAAAAATATATAAACTTATCAAGTATATTGTTATAAAAAAATAGCCTTACCCTAAAGTTTATCTTTAAGACCTTGCAACCGATGTAACTACGTCATAATAGACCAGAAACTTTTTCAATTAAATGCGTCTCTGGGATCTGCCTATGTGATTAA
>LD688932.1:3482083-3507304 GCA_003118335.3 Papilio memnon | reverse complement strand
AGTTCTTTTTAATTTTTTTAAGTAAGCCCAAGCTTTACCTATTCCAATTCTAAAAAGCCAACTACCCTCTACTCAACTTGTTAAATCCAGAATAGATCTCTCATCCTTTGTTCACTGAGGCGTATTACTTTCTACTTAAATGAAGACACAAAAAACACCAACTTAAGTTTAAAACTAATCCCACCTGATCCTATTTCCATTCGTAGATTGGCGCCAACGCTGGATAAGCCCTTTCTATTGTTTAAAGGTAATAAGTTCTTAGAAACATGTTCTTTTCTCAGATTTAAAAAGGTATATGCCAATAATTAGGATTACATTTCTTATGTATTGTAAACATTAAATAAATGTCACCCTTAATACGGTCAAAGTCTACTTATGAGATAGCCTACATACAGTAAGTAAAATAAACTTAAATCTTGAAATTAACACTACAATTTATGGATTTTTAATTGTATTATAGTAAAACTACAATTTACTTCAAACAATGGGCGTGTGTTTAATTGAAATAATCAAGGCATGCGTAAACGTCGTGAGTAAAATCAGCGTATACGGTCATTCATTACAGTGGGCTATTAGTGCAAGTTTCTTACACGTGTCAAAAATTTCGTTAGTCGCAACGAACACGATTTTATAGTATATTTAAATTCGTCGCGAACAGTTAAATGCATAACAAATATTTAACACGCATGACTGATTTCCTTTATGCATATTTAACGCAAATAACATTAACTAATGATCGAAGATGAAGTTCAATAGTAAGATTAAATTGTCCGGTTTCAATTATCAGTAAATGCACATAACCTAAGGATCCCTCACTTGTCTTTAGTTCAGCATGTCTTATTAGATACTTTCATAATACGTTTCACGTTATTTTAAATTCAACCCATCCAATGTTATTAAAAACCAACCCTTTTTTATCAAAAAGCATTAGTGAAGAAGACTAAATGCCTTTATCTACGTTCTGACATCCCTAAAACGCTTTTTTAAGCTCGTGAAGGTAATATCATGTTGAATAACATAACTTAAAAGGATTATAAGTATTGAAGTATCTTTTAAAGTAATGAACACTTGAGTTATTTGGTTTCCATTTAAGAATTGAATATTGCTAGTTATTCAATTATTATATAGCATTAATAGGTTGAAACGGTCATTTATTTTAACAGATATCTTTATTCCTTGCATATTATGTATGTATATTTAAAACGAAATTAAAATAACGGTAATAAATTTTTTTAAACAAAATATATTCAAACGAATTGTTGTCAAACCGGAGACGCAATACGAAAACAAATCAAGTGATCGCCATCTTAGATACGGGTTTTTTTCTGTTAGCTAACCAAATTAGTCGACTGTAGCCTTGAACACTTCGCTAAACATATTTGGGTCATTAACCCTCGCCAAATCTGGTTGTGATTCACGCCACGATCAAAGTAATAATAAAGACTCCAAACAGTTTTTGTGGCCATTCGTTTGGTTACGAAGTTTTTTGTTACACTACAGCTACAGCAACCGAAAAATATCCGGAAGATTTAGCAATTACTTTTGTATGCGTTGATTTGAAAGTTATATGCCATCTATCAGGTAAAAATACTTTGCGAAGTTAAACCCGGCTAACAAACAGGTTCATTACAAAATACTAATTTACATTTTAACCTTGACCTTGGTAACTGTGTTTCCACGCAAAAGAATTGATAAAGTATGTGTTATTCATATAACCGTTTTGCACACAATTTAAAGAAAATACGTTTTATAAACTAATCTATTAAACATTCTACTAAGTACATTATTTTGATTTTCTATAATTTTTTTTTCGAATTTCGAAATTAAAGTTTTTAGAATTTATTCTATACACAGTTATATAAATAAGCGAACAAAACAAATAGACGTTCAATATTCACATGGCACGAACGGTCCCCATATGTCGGTTGTCGGCAAAGCGTACGAAAAATAAATAATTCAGAACAAAAAGTGTCCTTCTCGACGACCTTTCAACCGATCCTTAGCTCGGCCACTCCCGTCGCACCGTGTACCGTGTACTATCGGTATTTAAGTCGATAAAAAAGGCTTCAACGGAGTTTTATGTGTGTCCGAAGCGGTTCTTCATAGCAGTCTTACGTTTTATTTAATGCGCTAAATGTTAACAGCGTCCGATAACCCCGGTCGCAAGGACACGATAGTCGCTCCGCGGTCGAGCCGTTTCTTCTACATACTTTTATAGCACTAAGAATCAATACATATGTATTGTACTATGTGTTAACCTATAATTCAGTGTATTTGTTCTTATTTTTCTTCTATTGAAAAGCAAGCAACAACTAAGTGTAATATTTTTTTTTAGCATTTAAGCCTTAGTCTCGTAATGATATTAAATATGTTTAAATGCGTTTAACGAAAAAAAAGGAATATTGACCATTAAGTTATTATCGGTCCAAAACGAGCTATCGATAACTACAATAATTTTAGACAACACTGGGTTCTCAGTGACTTAGAAACCCGACGAAATTGCGGAGGCCCCTCCAAGGCTATGAATGCCCATAAGCCTAAATATAATTACAATAATTTACTAGTACATTTTCCATATGCCGCAATAATGCATTTAAAATATTTAAGTTAATTCAAATACTTGTTTGACCACAATTTTACCTCTTACTCATTGTATAATTACACAAATTGTAATTAAATTACCGTTTAAAAAGTGCGTCATAGTTCCTGAGCGAAAAAACGTTGCGAAATAACGGTATTTCGTATTTACTAAATTATTCTCTTTAGCTTAAAACTGAAATAATGGCAACAGCAAAATTAAATTCTATATATTTCAAATTAATTGAATTTCTGACTTAATTTTGTTCAACGGGTCTGACTGAATCTTAAAACTTCACTTCGTAAGCGCAGATTAAAATACGATAAACGACAAAATTTTAATGGATTGATTGTAAGCGTGGTCTTGTCATTCAAGACGCTATCACATATTTAAATGTCGTTTCAATATTCGGCCCTGAGAGTAACAATAAATCGCCAAACAATACGAACACCGCTTTATCCGATTTAATAAATGCGCCAATTCAAGGTAACGTGATATTCCTGTACAGGAAACAAAGACGGAATAGATACCAACATGGTAATTAGGAGACCTTGCCTAACCGTATCATAGAGTAAAACCGCACAATTTAAATAGACCTCGTTAACGATTTCAATGCTGTGTGATGCGGTACTTAAGGTATGGTAATTTTCGATATTATCAATACGTGTTACCTTTAAAACAATTTATTTGTACTTGTATTAAATTATGCAATAAAGTGATATTATCATTTAAATAAATGAAGGTTTGTAAAGGTGTAACTTGAAAGGGAATTGTGATATGAAATATCGTTCGATAGTACGAGAACTTTATACATGGTATGAACTCAAATGAACACAATATTTTATTTGAATATATCTTATCAGGTTTCTAAATGTCAGCAGACACCATGAAAAAAAGAACACAGCATTAAATTTTAATTAAAGAGCTGTTAGGGAAATAAAACTTCAAAATTATTACAAATCTTTCACCCATCTATTATTTGTTTTTGACGTTTGAAATGGTAAATTAACTTATAAATTATCGTAAGTTAGGAAGGTAATACACGATTAAAATACAAACTGAAGTAATTATACAAAGATTAACATTTGTATGAAATAATTCAGACAGTCTTTCTATAAAAATTATACTATAATGAACTATTATATTTTAACTAAAATGTTTCATGTCACCTTGATTGTTTTATGAAAATGAACTCACTAGACTAGTCCACGGCGCTGAAACGTTTTTTTGTATTATAACATAAAACAAAAAAAAATTAAAACATGATATCGTTATTTATGTCAACAAACACACTACAAGTATAAATATACTTTTATTTGCTATAATCCGTTTTATTTATTTTGTTGGTCTGCGGGACATTATCTCATTCCCGCAATTAGCGTTATCGTTTCCATCTCACCGCAAAAGGCAAGTCGGCGTTGGTATTCAAGACCACATCTGCGCTACACGTAATTCTAAATTCGTGAGCTAATAAAATGTTTGGAATTTTTTTTTATAATCCGCCTTTGTTCACATAAACATTTACATTCGCGTTCTATTTTACTTTTACAAACAAAAAAAAACTAATGACCTTTTATAAAAATTATAATAATTTCTCGTTTTCTGTTTATAACTGGAAGCAGTTTAGAAGAGATAATTTTGATTCCACAAATAAGAAAAAACTTAATTATAAAAAGCTGTTCAGCGGCAAAGATTTAAAATTGTATCTTCAATAATTTCGACAAATAGTTTAAAAGGAAAAGATTGATTTATTTATTTAATTATTCAGTAACTGCAAAGTTCACGTCACTTCATTAACCATTCAAATATTTTCATACTGACTAAACTTGTAGCCATTATGTAAAGAGTCGTCTAGAGGACAATTCTGAGAAACGTTTAGGACTGTTTATAACTTAACATAAAAGTGTTTGATTGCCTATTTTGAGGTTTAAATACCGCTATAAAATCTGTAAACATTGACGGAGTCGACAGCTTTTTGTAAAACTTTAATGGTGCTGTATGGTGGAAAAGTTTTCAAATTTAACTCTGCGCCGTCACGCCTAGCTGCGCAGACGCATACAATTACGAGGGATATAAAAAAGAGATCCCAACAATGCAGGCCTCGTCCTTGAGTCCCTAACAAAAGCCGAGAAAGGGCAAAGGAACTCGTTTGGCCCAACCTTGGGACTTTCACTTGCTACCTACGCATGTTTTGCTATATCTAATAATGTTGTTTTCGGTTTTTATAATAATTAAAAAATATTTATTTGTACAATTTACACTGATACGATTTTTCAAAGTAACACAATATTTCTGCGATCTATTAATGTCATATAATGTCAAAACATATTTAATAATTAATTAATATAAATATCAAATTTATTCGTTAATAATACAACCGTAGACAGGAAGCGTTTAACTCATTGGTTGACAGCCGGTTGCACTATTGGTTGGCAGATTTAGGTCGAGATTGGATCTGTCACTATGTACTCCGGCGCGTCAATAATTATAATAATGACACGCACACATGCAATGGAGTTGTGGGTGTGTATGCGGAGGCGAGTGTTACCGTTATGGAGGCACATACCAGTGACGTCAGCGAGGCCTTATGGCTACGACGCCATACGAATACGTTATAATCAAACTAGAATAGTTATTTTTATCCAAAACATTTATAAAATAAATATTACACGTCTTTCTCATTATTATTATTCTTTTTACAGATCGAGATGTGTTCGGAGAAAGCAATGGATCGAGACTTATGCAAGAACGTCGTACAAAAGAACCGAGGAGATTCATATCATCTATACTTGGCGGCGATATTCCTTACGGGAGTCACAGGGGACATGTCCTTACACAAGCTGAAAGAAAGCAGTATTTGCCAGTTGAAGAAAAGAAGGGAGATGATAAACCTCTCATTAAAGAAGAGAAAGATCCATTGGAAAGTGAACCCGTGGTCTTACCATCCAGAAACTCCCCATCACCAGAGTCCGTACCGTCTCCTAGCATCGATCATAACGTAACATGCCAAAAAGTATCAGTTATTCAAAGAACACCATCTCAGTCGCAATTTCGCGACGGCAAAAAAGATTTGTCGGATGTTACTATACCACCAACGCTGCCTACACCGGAACCAGAACAGGACCAGCCAATAGATTACGCCATAGCGAAAAAACGAGGAGAATCCGAAGATGAAGAGACAGAAAAAAAGATAAGAGAACAAAGAAGAACAAGTAGTTCAAAAATTGCTAACGGCATCCTGGCTAGGCCAGTCTTGGTTTTGCGCAATTGTCCAGGAAATAAAATTCCAGGAATTATTAATGCCGCTGCAGGACATGGTCGATCTACTGGTGGCAATGGAAACAATTCAAGTTCACAGAGCAGTGGAGGTTCAGCAAACTTTAGTTCTGGCGGTGGGAGTACTGCCCCGACTTCAGGAGGCGGAGGTGCCCTCGGAGGCGGCTCTGGAAGTGGTGGAAACGGTCGAGATGGACGATCAAATTATGGACCCAACAGTCCACCGACAGGCAGTCTGCCACCTTTTTATGAAACTCTAGGTCCTTCAACTAAAAGTGGCCAAAACTCATTCAATGCGAACAGTAACTTCTCCAACGAGTTTAATATGATGAATGGATTTAACATGGAATGTGAAAATAATGAAAACGCAACTAATTTCCCTGAACAGGGTAAACAATATTCCTTGATGCAGAATGCACATTACGGATTAGCTTTAAAAGACGAGGAAATAGACTATGAGAATAAGTTAGAAAATTTAGGTGCAATTGGTAACTACGGTAGTAATTTCGATGTTTCTATGGTTGTCGATATGGGAGAAGACGTAATAGATAATATACAATTTTCGACCACCTTATCCTTTACTGGATCAAACGAAGGAATATTAGGAAATTTGTCTGATTCTGCGGAAGACTTTGCCAATTTATTAAATAACCATGTTGAATCTATAACTGATTCTGAAATAAGAGAATCTTCATCAATAACGCCAGACTCAGTACACAATCCATCGGACATCCCATCGCTGGCCGAGCAAATAAACCTAAGCAGACAGTATTATGAGAAAGCGAACTACTTAGCATTCGCGAGTCAAGAGCAAAGTCCATCATATAATTTTCCTAAAGAACGACCAGATCTGTTAATGCATTTGAATCCGGCGCTCCTTCAACACAATGAAGGGCAGATGCAGCAACTTCAAATCCACGTGCAACTGCAGCAGAGACAACAAATACTATCTCCCGGTTTCCCCTTCCCTAGTCACTCCCTGGAGCTGGATTCGCCGACTGGTGTGTCGCTGCCTTCGCCCGGCGGGAACAACTCCTTGGACGGCAACAGCCACATCGAGAGTTCATCGCTCAGTCCTGCCGCCGCTGTAAGTCTGAAGAAAGGCTCTGTCGCCGATAGCAAAATTCAAATCTTGCAGCAAAGGGTAAGCATTCATTGATTTTAAGGCGAAGCTTTTACTTTCTTTTTTCAATGTCATTCTAAAACTTAACAGAGATGACATTGAATATTTAAATTAGAAAGAAATCGTTATTACGTAACGCTGAGCCTTAATCAACTTATGCTTCAACCTACTGCGATTTGTTTATTAAAAATTACAAGTGTTATTCATATCATATATCATTTATTATCATTATTTTATAATATACATTTTATTCATTTATTTGATACATTGATTAAGCTCAGCTTTATCGAGTTTTGTCTTTTTGTATCCATATATCATACACAAAACATAATAAACGGTTGTTTTATTATTATAAATAATAAGACGATTTATTTATTTTTACAGTTGGGTCTACCGGCAGAGCTGCCACTGGAATTTATCAACGGTGGACACGGTGTGAAGAATCCACTCGCCACGGAAGCGAATGCAAGACAAAGAGAAGAGGAGAAGAACAAACAAGTATTAGTAAGCGAGGATGACCCCACGAAGTTTATATGCAGGGTTTGCTCGAAGAACTTCAGCTTGCAGAGGCTGCTGAACCGACACATGAAGTGTCACTCGGATGTGAAACGATACCTGTGCACCTTCTGCGGCAAAGGTTTTAACGACACCTTTGACCTGAAGAGACATACGCGAACCCACACCGGAGTCCGGCCTTACAAATGCAACCTCTGTGAGAAGTCATTCACACAAAGATGCTCCCTAGAATCTCACTGCCTAAAAGTACATGGTGTACAGCACACATATGCTTACAAAGAAAGAAGGACTAAGGTAATTTAATCTTTAATTTTAAAATGAAATTAACTTACTATATCATTAACAATAGTCACTATCTATTTTAAAAGTAAAGGAACAGAATAAAAATCAAACACATTTCTGTTTAATAAAATATATAGACTATTAATTATAAGTGTAATGATAATTAATTAGAATGGTGTTTTTTACAGATGTACGTGTGCGAAGAATGCGGTCACACCACCTCAGAACCGGAGGAACATTACATGCACCTCAAGAAGCAACATCCTTACTCGCCAGCGCTACTCAAGTTCTACGACAAGCGGCATTTTAAATTCACGAACGCATCATTTGCCAATCAACTTTTGGGACAACTGCCGATGCCGGTTCACAACTGAATATTAAAAAATATTTACGACTGATGACATAAATTAAAAATTAACTCAATTTAATGTTGAGATCTCTAGGTACTTAATAATTTATTATTCGCTTTTTCCAATTTGGAAACATAACAATTGTTATGCGATATATAACGAATTTATTCCGTCCGTTATTAGTGACTCAAATCGAATTGATTAAATTGTCTTTAGATTTCCCAGTGCTTTATGATATCAATTTGCACTTCTCTTATTAGTAATAATTAACATTGTCTTCCAAACTAAATGTAAACATTCCTCGTTTAAAAACAATTCGTATTGATATATGGAACTTTATTAATTTAAAGTTCTCAAAAATACCTTTATTTTTTAACAGTCAATTGATATTACACTGGCCTTATAGTTAGGCATGACTGCAATTAAAAAATCAAAGTATCGGGTATTATGTGCAATCTTTGGTGATGGTACGGGATTAAGTATAAGTTTAGTTAGTAACATAGGATAAAGATAGCTTTAGTTTTTAAGATATATTTGAAGTTATTAAAATCGTAATTGTGAGCTTGATTTTAATTCAGCGTTGGACTGCGTTGGTTACGTATGGTGCTAGGCGAGGCGAGTGGCCGCTGACTTAAAATGAAGCCGTTATGGATCGGATGACACTCTTTGTCCGGTTCATAAAGTTATCAGGCATTTCCTAAGCTTGATGAAAAATTAACTCCACAATAAGGAATTTCTTTCCTCGATTTAGTGATACTAGCTTCTAATTGTCTATCAATATGTTAACACAAAACTTTGTCACAATTTTTATGTGTTATGTACTTAATGTTATGTTTGTTCTTTGTTGGTACTTAATATGATTTGTAATTTTTTTTTAATATAAATTGATGTGACCTCAAATGGTTCACTAAATGTCGTACCAATTTTAAATGCATTTCTAGAAATATTTATATTATTTAAATTATATAATTGATCGGTTACAGTTTGTGCTGTGAGTGAGTGTGAGAATTATTCGTGTAACTAAGTTATTTAATGAGTTGGTTGTTACTGCATAATGTTACAGACGTCACGTCGCGTACGTGTAGTTTGTGCGAAATTAAATACTTTAAGAACAATAAGATGCTCAATTTTTGGTACATTTGCGCTTTCACAGCGAAGCTTGTGGATGAATTTTAAAATTGTAAATAATGTCTCAATATAGTGAATAGTAGTAAAAATTGAGGATGTAATATCATCTACTTTTCTTAGTAGTACCTAATTAGTGTTATGAGATTTTAAAAATGAATAAATTGTTAAAGTATTTTTTACGATTTGTAAGATTTCATAGATCTGAAAATTATAAATATATTGGCTTATCGTCGGTTTGTCTGTATACAAATAAATAGCGCTGTATCTCGATCCTAACTAAATACTTGTCAGTTGCATTTACTAGCATTTTCATTGATTTGTCAAACGTAAGTTCATATTTTTAGACACAAACATTTTGTTATTCTGTACTGATAAGCAATATATCATGATTAAACAAATCTCTGTTGTTTTATTTAGACTAAATAAATAGATAATTACTTCACTAGAACAAAGACCTGCTTAAGTTATTAACTCGAAAAGAAGAAAGAACAGAAAAATAAGAAATTCATTTCCACCTAATATACAATTGAGGACAGATTAAATTGAATCAAAACACATTTTAAATCATACAATAAATCTAAATAACTGGAACGATAATTACCATAAAATTTTAATCGAACACTTCAATCAGATTACGTTGGTAATAAAACAAATTGATTCAGTTATTTCTCTAGAGACAGAAAATCAAAATGCTTTATAGATAAGTCATTAAAACAATATTACATTTACTACAGACCAGTATTGTTACAGTTACAATCAGTTATTACGCGACTATGGATCCTAAGTTTATATTAGCTAGAGAATACTGCACGAAATTTGATAACAAATTACTATGGATAATAAAATTCGCAGGATTTTTTCGCTTCCAAACAAAAAATGGAAGAATTACTCCTAAGACGGCTTCAGGGAGTATAATGAGAGCTATACTTGCTATTATTTCAGGCAACTTTTCAGCATTTTACATGTACTATATTTGCTACTTGAAAACTAATTTTCTATCAATCGCTGAAGTGATAATTTTAACTCTTTTTGCTTTGTTACAAAATATTATATTATTAAACATAGCAATACCTAATAGAAATTCTGGTTTAATTCTTCTTGATTATTGTTTCGATATTGATATGCTCTTTGGAGTACTGGAGACGAAGTTTATGAGAGATATCGTGGATAAAGCCTATCTGATAGTAACAATTTTTATAGCTTCATTTCAAGGCGTAACAGTGGTTGTCTTAATCTTTGCCTATCCGACTCCGTTTTCTATCCACGTTGTGGGTACCGTTTACTTTGGTCTCTTATTCTTCATATTTTACGATGTTTGTTTTTTACTCACACTTTACGTTTTTCTCGCTTTGAGAGTTCATTACATAAATGTAGCCATAATTAAAAGGGCTAATTTAAATTCAGAACATTTTCCAAAGCAATTTTTATTCGATGGATTAATATGGAAGAAGGAATTTGATGATTTGGTTACATTTCACAATTTCGCAAGTTCTGATGATTTTGTTGAAGGGTTTAAAATTATTTTCAAGATACTACGACAGTTAGAAAAGTGCTATCGTTTTACGGTACGTTCATCTTTGCTTAGAACTTATATGATATTATTTATGTTTCACATTTGTGTATTTGCAGGTGTTTGTGGGCATGTGTACGGTCACAATAGGCACATTTCTGTGTGTACCATCTGTTATTACATATGACAAGTCTACGGTAAATATGAAATTTAGTTTAGGGAATTAAAAACATTACGCTGTGGCTTTAATCACTCCACTATACGAAAACCCTTCGATTTCATTCTTTTTTTTTAGGATTTCAATACCTTGCGAATAGTATGCATTGTCGGATGGGTCCTTTTAGGCTGGGTCTATGAATACGGAGTTAGCCAACAAACAGATTTGTTTTGTCGACAGATAGACAAGACAAAATTACTCTGCACCTACATACAACTCAAGCCAAGCAGCAGTGGTAAAGTTCTTAGAAATACTATCAACAGATGTTCTTTCTGAACATTATATGTTATAATCTACGTTTGCGATTTACCGATCGAAGATTTAATGATTAAGCTGTATTTCAGATGCTATTTTGGAACTAACCAGAAGAATTCTACGTACGTTAGAGTATCGAGATCCCCGACTGTCTTTGTACGGAATGTACTACTTGAACACTGGCTTGGTGTTGCGCATCGCCGCGTCAAGCTTCGTCTACATCACCGTTCAACTGCAAATATTGATTCCGGCAATAGAAGATAATCGATCAAACCTAAATACCACAGTAGCTTAACATTTTTCTTAAAACACTGTAAATAAAGTTTGGTTCAATTAGTTTTTTCTGCATCTCTGTCAGTTCCGATTAAGTATTAAACCTAAAAATCTTATGCTACATTTAAAGTTACCAACTTCATGGCTGTCGTGACTCTAAATAACAGAAACTCACGCCTTTCAATGGCGTTTCAAGGTATATACAAAAAATCTCGTTGATTTGACCTTGACGATGACACTGCACGTTGGTCTAAATAAATTACAATAAGACTAACACACGGTGAATTAAAACGACGTGCGTTTCTGCAAGGATATTACATGTAGGACAGGTATTTGGTCGTGTGGTGATAAAACGCCCTAAGATGGAACGCTTTTAATGGTTAAACCACAGAACAACAATCATGTCAGTATTCCTACCCCGTATATAAGTCAATATTAATACTTGGAAAATTTTATGAATAGTAAACACATGTATTACATTGCTCTGTGGCTTTATCATTATTTATAATTACGCTACTAGGCCGAAGTAATAAAAAAAAAGATTAAAAATAATGATAAAATAAAACAGATGTTGACTCAGATACAAAACTTTTTGGGCAAAATTACACAATAGATGATGAACGTTTTTAAATAATGGTTTTCAATAATTAGTCATTGATCATCACGGAAAATGAACGAATTTGAATAACAAAGGTTTCGTGCGCAATACCGTATTAGTTCAGGTGCTTTGTCAGTGTCCGTTTTTCGTTTAAAAACAAGTATATAATATGTTCGTTTCTCAAATTCTTTTAGTATTCTATCAGTGGTTGTAAAACTCGTTGGCTACCATGAAACACGTACTTTGCTTTTTGGTTATCCTAGCACTGTTTGCATGCATGGTAAGAATCTTAAGATTTCTGATACATTTTAAGAACTTAAAAGCTATTACAATAAGCGAAATTAATATTACAAATTTTCTTTTGTTTCAATGATTAATGAAAAGTTTTTAAAATCTTTACAAACACTGTAGTAATTGATAGATTGGCCCAATTTTAGTCAATTTCCCGTTCTACCCTTTTCTTATAAGGAAAGGATTGGATGGGAAAGTGGATTTTACGGTGGAGACGCATACGAAGGGGAAATATCCTCTTTATGGGGGTCTCCTCCTCCGTCGATTGAGGGTAGGCAACGCATCTGCAATTGCGGATGTCTATGAGCAGCTAGGTCGCTTCGCCATTTCGGCGAATTTAGGTGTCCGCTTGCTCGTTTGCCACCTTATTGTATATAAAAAAGAAAATATTTAAAAATGTCTTCAATAATTTTTGTGATTATTTTCAGTTTGCCATGCCTGCTGACGGTAAGTTTTTTATTATTATTATATTTCATCCGAATATATCAAATATTTCTATAATATTTTTTATAGTACAAAAATACTATTATATAATACATAATGCTAACAGTATTTTATCCGGGCGTTTACACTGTAAGGGCAGAAATATGTAGGCATTTTATCAATTTATTTTATCTTTTTCAGGTGACAAAAAAGATCCACCTACACCACCAAAGTCGCCGAGTGCGATAAACTATTTCGAAAAGGGCGTGTCCGACTGGGCCACCGGCATGCAAAAACTAATCCCTGGTGAGAAATACATCTAATATATGAAAGCAGTCACTTCAGTATAAATTTCCTTAATTATTTTGATTTCTTTAACTTCAATAACTTTAACCCTTAAGGTGTTTTATTGCGCCCTGGAAAGTATTTAGGTACATATAACATAATAAATAATAAAAATATAGGTACTTATTATGAAAAAACACGCAATATATTTATTATCTATGGTCGTCAAAGTGCGTTCGGAAACACATACCACACGACTTCAATAAAATAACGTAAAACGTGGTATGCATACATCTGGCAACAAAATGCATTTAAGGGTTAAGTAATCATGGCAATGTTTTAAGTAGCAAAGTATTCTTTTCAGGTAACTGGTAATTATAGATGACGCAGCCGTTGCTAATTATATATAATAGTTCAGAATTAAACTGTTAGAAAATTTGATTTTTAGTTTCATTTACTAATTTAAATACCCTCCTTCTTTGCGACTACCAAAGGCACTAATGAGCGATAAGCACTTTTTAGTTAAATAAAGGCACATTTTTTAATAAACTTACAACAATCTATACTTCTATATCTATACTAATGTAATAAAGCGTAAACACACACTTATTTGTTGCCTAAGATGTCAGCAATTACAACATATTTTTGAGTAATTCTTTCTTGAATAAAATGCCCTACACTTACGACATGCTTAAAGCTATATATTTTCACGCTATTAAACTTAGGGGGTAAATATATCGGAAAAAACCTTCATGTGGGAAAGGGACAATAACCTACAAGCTGCCAATATTAAGGGAGCAAGGTTATCATGGTAACTTTGACATTTGCAATTAAGAATTTGACAAATGTAAACAATAAAATAAAGTTTTTTATTACATGCGGATCAAGCCGCACGGGAACAGATAGTCTATCATAAAACCACTATATATATTTTTAATTAGATTGAATAAAACTCTTCTCATTCACGATGTCGTTTTTATTTCTAGGATCCAAAAATAACAATTGCCATTGATTATAATATTTTGAAGTAGATTTACATGTACCTAATTATAATAATTTCATTTAACAAATGAAACATTAAATAGTAAAGCTTATTTTGTGCCTTTGTATTTTAAAAACAAATTAGTAAATATATTATCACTAACAGGCAGGTTTTAGGCACATCATGTCTTTTAAAAAGTTCCTATTGACAAGTCATCGCAAATATTTTCATTGATACATACAGGGACAGGTGTCAATGTACTCGAAACCCAGTTATAACGAAGTTATTTGAAATTACTAAAATACACTGGCTTTTCATATTTAATATACTCCATAGAAACAGAACACAAATAAGACGAAAGATGCGTTAATTTGATTCCCCTGAATTTTTAGAACCCTGTTATGTTTAGCTAATAATGTCAATAATTCTAATATTTATGTTACAAAATAATTAAGATTATAAAATTAATTGCATTTAAGCTATAGTCCGCGCGCGGAGTACGAAACATTTGATACAATAACCTCTGCGAACAGTCAGTGGTTACAAACATTTTTGTGTTATGTGCAGCAGAATAACTTAATAATATTCATCAACATAAAAGGTTTATAACCCCTTAAGACGGCTGTCAATGCGAGCGAGACGCATAATATTTACGCAGGAGCGATAGAGATGGGTAATAACAATTTGATGTATGAAATTGTTCGTTGTCCGCGCACGCGCTTAAGTTACTATTAAAAGTTAATTAAAAAAATATAAAAAATAAAAAATCATTAGGATACTTTGATTTATATCTACAAAAACTACTTCAAAAGGATCTCAATTACTTCTTAAAAATATAATTCAACAACAAAATGAGCATTTGATAAATGGATTAAAAAATCTCACATTAATTCTTACATAACGACAGTTCTTGCATTTCAAAGGTTTCCTAATTTGCATTACTCTGTTCAGAAGGTAAACATTGATATATGTTGATTGTAAGAAAAAATCTCACAGCACTAAAAACCCCAGAAGAATATCATATCTCAAAAATTATGTTCATCCTGCCCTTTTTGAGGGTCGACACAGTAACTCTTCCATACATATGTGAATTGCTTTCTCTAAGATTATTCTTTCACACAATCCGATACTTTCTTCCGTCTTCCAACGTTTCAAAAATCAAAAATAGTGTAGAATTCATATTTATAGGCTATCCGTATATCACTTGTACTAAACTGAGTATAAGTATAGCCTGACCAGGAATATAAGACCCCTCAACATATTGCGGTAACCATGGAACTAATCTCTTTGTGTACAATAAAAAGTTCGTAGTTCAATTAATTTTCTTAAGCAACGTAATTATTTACCTATTTCTATTTATTACCCGGATTTAGAGTTATTGGCATTCTATAAAAACTAGATGTAAAAAAATCGGAGGAGTGAATTAAAATTATTTAAAAAAAATTAAAAATTACATTTAAAATAAAATTAATTGCATTGAATGTCTATATGAAATAGATGCTTACGTTTTACCGTTGAACAATTACGCTTAAGTTTGCAATTATCATTACGAACTCTAATCACTAAGGTTTAAGGCTCATTATCGTTTGCTGTTTATACAGGGTGATCGGGGAGACTATAGCGATACTCGAGTATGGGATATTAACGATCATATAGGAAGAAAAATTAAAGAATAAACTTAACCGAAATTTGAATAACAACGCATAGTCATACTACCTAATTTTATTAAATAATCTTAAAGAAAATGAAGTAATTAGTGCCCTGTCAATATCATTAGAATTTCACCAGTCACCTTATACAAGACCAGCGGTAATTCGAAACACGAAATATCGATTTTTTTTTGGACTATAGTGTGCTACCTAACATCCCCTATGATACGGAGTATTTTATAAGATATTATCTTGTAATCCGTCAAATTACAAATCAAATATAAGTTATTGTATATATAACCTGAAGTAAATCTAACGGCATTATTCTATAAAACTGACAAAAATAATAATTATTTTGTTTTAAATATAATAATTTAAAAAAAAGGTAAAAAAAGGACATGTCAGATTATCCTGGGGCCGTATTTCCGCAGGTGTATTGTATTAGAAAACATGATTTGTGACTGCACTAGTATTAATTCTACTGTCTAAACTACAACTAAAATACTTAACTATAATACAAACTAAATAAGTACTCCTTTCCTGTCTCTGCGCATGTTGAAGGGCGCGGGCAGTGCGGACGCGATGGAGTTACTGCCGAGGTCAGCCTTCACTGGTCGGTCCATACTGGACGCACGTTTGTCCTTCGTCATTTGAGACACCTGAAGAAATACAATGAAAAACTCAGTAAATCCCTGCACAGTTTAAATTAAAAGATTCACGAATAATGCAAGTTCTTCATCTGAACTAACATAATAAAACGTAAATACGCACTTCTTCGTGGCATAGGAGACATCCTATCCATCCAGCTGACAAGCAATCACAGCACATTTTTGAGTAATTCTTTTTTTAATAAAAAGCCCTAAACTTAAGACACGTTTTAGGCTATATATTTTCATGCTATTAAACTAAGGGAGTAAATAATTTGGAAAAAACCGTCATGCGGGAAAGGGACAAAAATTAAAAGCTGACATCAAGTACGCAAGGTTGCCATGGTAACAGTAATTGTTATCCAATGTTAAAGGCCTTAGTGGTCATCTATGCATTTGAATTTTGACATTTTCAATTGAAAATTTTAAAAACAATAAAATAAAGTTTTTACAATATATGGATGAAGCCGCTTGACACATGCTTGTACCAAATCTATCTCGTGCCAGTAGCTGGTATACGAGTGTACCAGCTACTGTCATGTACTATATTAGTACAACTTACAGCCTCTAAAGCTTAAGGGACACATCTAAAAGTCGATCATAAGAGCTGTCGTACTGTATAGATCTAAATGCTGGGCCACCAGTTGCGGATGAAAGGAGATTGCATGTGGCTGAGATGGATATGTTAAAATGGATGTGTGTGACAAGGGATAAAGTTAAGAATGTGTATATTAGGTTAAGTTTGAAAGTAGAGCCAGTGGGCAAGAAATTGAGAAGCAAAAGGTTAGCGTGACATGTTATACGAGAGGAGGGGACATAAAGTGTTAAGATTGATGTGGCTACAAAGGTAGAGGAAGACCGAAGAAAGTATGACTTGTGTGAAAAGAGGATATCGCACCTTTATTTATAAAAATAATTTTGGCATGTTTACACAGGAGATTTCAGATGAGTGAGAAAGACGTTGTCTAATGTTTTTGAGTGGATTCCGATATGACGGGTGATAGAAATGTATGGAAGAACAGCACATACTGTGGCGACCCTCCGTAGGGACAAAGGCAAGTTGATGTTTAGTACAACTCACAGCATCGTCGATGGCCTTGAACTGCCAGTTCCAGTGCACGCGGTACAAGAAGGGGCGGTGGTCGTGGCGGTTGTCGTCGGGGCTGTAGGTCTCTGCGTGGCAGGCCGGCGTCAGCACCGTCATCTTGTGCCGGTTGATGGCGTAGCAGCGGAAGAAGTGCTTCACTTTCTCCGCTACCTATGATATAATACACGGTATTTTAATCCATATGTTCAACTTGTAGAATATTACTAATCTTACTATCTCACTTATCTTACATATATTAAATTCAAAAGTTGATATGGACGCATAGATGCTAAAATTTGTAACCTAATATGCTGAACAGATCTTGATGAAATTTGGCATATATGTAGAGGTTAGTCTGGAAGAACACATAGGCTGCTCACTTATGTTTTTTCTTTAATTCCACACGGATGGAGTTACATGCGAAAGCTAGTATTTCATAAATACAACTGTATGAAAATATACGAACACTATTTAATGATTCGATGTTTTATACAGTAAATTGTAAACTAAACCTGAAAAAGATTTTGCCAATAATATTCTCTCGGAATATACACGGTTAAATTATGGAAAAATACCCTTCAACTACATATTAAATTATTTGTACATACCTCTTGAGGTGTACACTTATTGCTCCAGGAGTGTACCAATTTCTGGTACATGCTGAAAGGTCCGCAGTGGTGCGTTTTTCTGAGGCGACCAAATTGTGAGAGCTCCGCGTACGTCATGCCCATATCCTGCTCATCGGTCTGCGTTATCTGGCCGTCGGCTAGCGGCTCCAGCTCCGCTGTCGGCGGCGCCTGCAGGATCTCCGACAGAGACGGCAAGAAGAACCTGATAATTATACGGAAAATTGACTTTAATACAAATTATAATTATACGAGCTGTTTCCGTGTGGCTTCATCCGCATGAAATTATAGTAAAACTTTATTTTATTGTTTACATATGTCAAAATTTCAATTCCAAATGTCAAAATCTAATGCATAAATGACAACGAAGAGCTTTGCCATTGGATAACAATTACCGTTACCATGGCAACCTCGCTTCCTTGATGTTGTCAGTCTGTAGTTTTATCTCTTTCCCGCATGACGGTTTAATTAAAATTATTTACTCCCTAAGTTTAATAGCGTGAAGGGCGTTAGTGTAGGGCTTTTTATTAAATAAAGGATAATTCAAAAAGATATTGTGATTGCTGACATCCTGCAAACGCACGCGGTTTACGCTTCGTCATATTAGTATAGATATTTTTACTTTTCATAAATGTTTGTAGTAACATTAAAAAAGTATATAGTTTGTGTTTGTCTATAATCAAATTATAGTATTAAAAATCTATATAAAAAACATCAGAGAGTTACTGCTTATCTAAACTGACTTGCCTATTCTTAGCGTACTGCAGGAAGGACTTGAGGTCAGTTTTGGATATGCCGCCTATGGGGTTGACGTCAGCGCTGGAGCAGTCGTACTTGGTCATGTAGCCGCGCAACGCCTCGTCCACGTTGGAGGAGCCCAGCACCAGCAGGCCGCCTGGCCGCCCGCGCGCCCACAGTACCAGCTGCGCGAACAGGTACGACAGCACCATGCGCAGACGAGCCTCGAATACAACAACAAATAATCTAAACAAATATACAATACATCTTTGAAGCTTTTTTATATCATAAGGTGGCAAACGAGCAATCGACCACCTGAATCCGCCAAATTGACCATGCGACCGCTGCCTATCCGCTGCCCATGGCATCTGCAATACGCACATAAACAGGATATTTTTCCCTTCCTATGCGTCTCCTCTACCGTCAAATCCACTTTCCCTTCCCATCCTTCATTTATAAGAAAGGCTTTCCCACCTGAGATAGGTGAGGATTTGTGTTACAGGAAGCAAAACAAACATACATAAGTTACATAATCACCATGAGGAACTCGAAGCCTACCCTAATCTGTAGGTCACTAGACCTTAGCTAATCGTTGCGGTGAGTTCAGGTTGGGGGTTTTAGTGGGTTAAACTCGTCATAACCCTATCTATCCCCCATAAAGTAGGTCATCTTTTATTTGAACAAAACTAAATTAAATACAAAAAAAACTTAATTTACAAATTTAAATTTATGTTAGTTTAATATTAAAATAAATTTGTTACCTGTATATTTTGCAGGGCGAGGTTCTGTCGCGGACAGCCGCCGTTGCTCCTGAACTTCGGCACGAGGCCGGTGGCGGAGGTGAATATGGCGAGCACCGCGCTCACCGCCGTGTCGATCACTATCGGAAAATGATAACTGCCGATCTCACTTGCTAGCTAACAAAAAAAGATATTAATTAAAAAATCAGTACAAATAAGACATATTTCATTATCTTTGAAAAAAAACAGAAATAACTGTTTTCTTACAATCGGAGAATCTGGCAGTGTTCAAAAGCAGTCGTTTGAAAATTCAGACGACTAGAAGTAATAACTTATAGGACGCAAGCTTTTAAATGTGTCTGTACGAAAAAGGTCGATCAGTGATAGACAGCAATTTTTTTTTAATAGTCGGAGTTGCAAAGATCAAGACTATTTTTCTGCAAGTGACACACCGCGGGTTTCCATGACTGTATAAGTGTTTCAACAGTGGAAACACCAAGAGTAAAACAAAAGATAACAATAACAGTAATTAGTCATTGTCGATAAACATCATATAAATTGATTTTTATTTCATCATTTCAAATTCAACCCATCAAAAAGTAGCAATAGCAGTCAAAAGCCTTATGTATTCAGAGATCGTACGATCTAAGAATTTACTGCCTTTCATACAAAGTAATGGAGCAATTTGAAATCAATTTTAGATCAAACAGTAATAGAAACGGTAAAATTTAGTTTTACCTGTAATGCGCGTTGTTTGGTCTCCTGGCTGGAGTTCTCGGAGGCCATGTAGCAGGTCACCAGCAGGCGGTTGCACAGCTCCATAGGGTCTGAGGGCGTGTAATCCGACTGGCAGAGGATCTTACGCACGTCGTATAATACTTGACTTTCTAAATAAAATAAAATACACATTACTAAATTACATTTGACCTGCAGAGATCCTAGTCACGGGCACAGCACAGCTTGTTTATCCCATAGTTATAGCAGATCGCGTTGAGCCGTGAACTGCTAATTTAATAATTATAAGGAGGTTCCTGTCTCTGCAGCCCTGACCACTGGTTGCTTGAGTCATCGGAATCCACAGCCGGTTGTGCTCTATTTTTTATATAATGTTTTATTGTTTGGTATTTGGAAAAGATGTAGAACGTAGTCTGGAAGAACACATAGGCTACTTACTTTTGTTTTTTTTAATTCCACGCGGACGGAGCCGCGGGCAAAAGCTAGTATAAAATAAGAAAATAAAGATATATGAATAATAATATTTTAGTTGTTGCGCCACAGCTCAACTGTTCAAGGTTACTGGATCAAAGCTGATTTACACTTTATTTTACCTCCTTTTTGTACCGCATCACATATCTGCGTGCACATTGAGAACACGATGCAGGCGGTGCTGGTGGAGTCCACGCCCCCGCTCAGCGGCAGGAAGAACCCGCCCTGGCCAGACCGCCGCAGGTAGTCCCATAGCCAACACGCAGGACCTGAACACATAGAAAAAAAAACAAATATAAAACAGCCATGAATGACTGGAACAATGTTAGTAGGCGGGATGTTAAGGTTTACGCCCACTATTCGCTATAAGTACCGTCACGTTAAAAGTTCGTTGTCTGTGAAATAAGATTTATTACCCAATTCAATTTCTTCCTCCGGCATCAAATACTTCCATTCTATGGGCTGGCTTACAGTCAAATGTATATCCTCGTCATCAGATAAAGCGAAGTCAACGTTAATTCGAGGAAAGGGCGGATTAGAAGCTGCCAAGTGAGATCTAGAACGGATCTGCGTGCGGTACGACCGGATGTCCTCTAGATCTATTGTTGCGGTTACTACTTCCTGTAAAAATAATCAAAGTCTTTTTGAATTATGAAGACTATTATATTATTAATATATATCTGTAGTAATTTTACATTTTCAGTACACAGAAACTGTAAACATTGCCTTACATCTAGTACGTCTTTGAACTTCCCTTCTTTCCTTGGTTATTGATTGTTCCCAAGACGAGAGAAATCAAAAGAACGTAATTGCTAGAACACCCTACTGTACTTTAGTACTCAGTATTATAATTTTATAAATTCATATCTCTATACAACTTACAACATCGTGCAAAGCGAACTGAAGTCCCCGGCTGACCACTTCTCCGTTAACAGCGACGCACGAGCATCCGTTGAAATATATCCTTTGGCCGTCACATCCCCGCAGGTTGCTGAACAGATAAGCTCCGCCGCTTTTAAATGTGGCATTTTTCACTAAATCCACTGTCACGTAAGCCTTCCTTAGTTCCATATAGCTGCCTGAACCGTTAGATATGATTTCTACTCCGTCGAGACTTAAGGGAACATGCCGGCTGCAAAAGAAATTCAAATTTATAAACAGGTAACTTCAATTCGTATTCTATCCCTTTATAGTCCTACAAATACGACCGGCTCGGTGACAGTCGCACTATTATCTATTACTATAATACTTTGGTTGCCTCTAATGGGTGGGCAAAACACACTGAGCCAAAATTCTTTGCGGTTCTATGTAGTAGTTGCTCATCAAGACATCGTGTGAGATATTGAAGAACATACACTTACACGTTAGGAAATTATAATCAGTGAGTAACCTTTGAGGATTCCATAACTCTTCGCATATCTCGAAGCCGATACAGGTGTCCCTTGTGGCGATGACCGCGTCGCCGATGGGTACTGTGGTCTGGTTAGTGATCGCGGTTATCATCCGCGGCAGATAATAATCTTCTACTTGTCTCTCCTTTAATAAACAGAATAAAGATGCATTAGCTATTGTCCGCCACTTCGTCCGCGCAAAAACCAATATCTAAAATCTTCACCTTGGTCCAACAAGAAAACCATCGAGTTTCCCTATAATTTCCATCTTCACACAACATCATCTTAGGCCTAATTAGCAGAATCTTCTTATTGAGGAACGCGACCCGACAGTTATATGATACATTCCTGTGCTGTACAGGCATACCCACGTCTATAAGCATATCTTTGCATGTTGACGACTTTAGGAGGTCTGCTAATACTTGCCAACTGTGCAAGTATGTATCTGGCTCGTGGAAGTGATCTTCGCAGCTGTAGCCACTGAAAATTAAATAATAAAATTTATATCCAACACTATCTAAACACATCATGGCTTAGTGTAGATAGATTATGGCATAGGTTCAAATACCACGAAAATTATTTTTTCGTTTAAAATTAGGTCATGTTTCAGTATTAGGAAAAATTACTTTTAAGCACATTTTCCTATCTGAATCCTTTAGTCTTTGTTTCCTTCATTACTTGAAATGTAGCTACTTACCATATTTCTAATTCAGGTCCGGTTCGATACAACGCACCCATTTCTTTCGCCTCCTGCACTGATTGAAGTATCCTGCTCAGATTGCCTTCGAAGTCCAGGGCCCATTGGTTCAGAGTGCACACCGCTACCACGACTTTTCGCCCCATTTTTATCTACCCTGAAATAGAATAGCTTTCTGAAAGTTATTTTTTAAAACTTCGATTATTAACAACATGTTTTCTAATTATCATCGATTGACAGATTATGAAAAAAGGATATTTAACTATACTCTACCATACTAAGGGTCAGAGGAAAAGAAACCTTTTGGGTAGAAGTCGCTGAACGCAAATAGCGTTTTAAAATCTTACATTGATATCTGTAGTACTTATTATTAAAGAGTTTAAAGTTCAAGTAACTATGCTTGAAACTTGTAAGAAACATGAGGATGCGTAGTAATGTTACTACAAAGTTCATTGATGGATAACACGCTAAGTGCACAAGTGGGAATCGATCCGAGGTACCCCGTACCAGGAGCAGGGCAATCACCCCGCCGCCAACAAGACCACGAACCCTGTATAACGCGAAAGACGAAACTGGTGTTTCGTGATGAGTTAATGTTTTAGTAAATTGCCAAATTTTGTTATACTATTGAATTAATTCAATATGATAGGTCCTAGGCATCTATTCTATTAGTCAATTTGACAGTGGTAGAGCCCGCTTTAACATCTTAGCACGAATGGGTCGGCTCGCCCGGTGCAATACACATACCACAAAGAAGACAGGCGTGAAGTGGAAGCAATTCCGCGTTTCGTCTGATGAGTGTAGTGCCGGAGGCCCAACTTTAGTCCCTTTCCCGTTCCACCCTTTTCTTATAAGGAAAGAATTAGAGGGGAAAGTGGATTTGACGGTGCAGGAGACGCATAGGAAGGGGAAATATTCTCTTTATGTGCGTCTCCTCCTCCGTCGATTTATGGTAGGCAACGCATCTGCAATTGCGGATGTCTATGGGCAGCGGTCGCTTCGCCATTTCGGCGGATTTAGGTGGCCGCTTGCTCGTTTGCCACCTTATGGTATAAAAAAAAAAGACTATTTAGGTTTTATATTATAGAAATGTTACAAATTATCGGTAGCAAAATACAAAAGTCCAGATTTAACTCTAAATAAACATTTAATTTGCAAATTAAGTGCCCTCGGGAAATGTCTATTAAGGTACCTATTTGGGTGTCTTAAAATATTATATGAAATACTTAAAAACGTAGTTTGTAAATTGTAAAGACATTATGCTACACAAATAATAATATAACACATCTAAAACGATGAAGTTATAGTATAATAATATCAGAAACAACAAGCAGAGTATACAAAAATCAAATTTATACATAAATCAATGGTTTCTGTGTTTCTTAATAACATCTACTAATATATTAAGATCAAATCACTATAGCCACGGTAAAAACAATTTGTGCGAATGTACAATATCTCACCTGTAATCCTGACACGAAGATATTGGTGGAAACTATCGACCTAACTGGTCGCGTAACCATGGGAACGCCTATTCATACAACATAAAAGCAGCAAAATAAATATCCTACTATAAAGTGTAATGTACTAAATATAACATCTTACCAACTAATACATATACAAAAATAACAATTTTGATAACCTAAACTCCACCAGTACAACTTACGATATGAAATAACGTAATCATTATTTACTTATGATATCTATGTCATTTAGCGAGACAGATATCACTATATACCACCATTCTATAGATATTATTTCGCCTAGTTATCTCTATTAATTTATTTTGAAACAGATTCTCCACTTTTTTCTTCGATCATCCATCAATTCTATGCGGGGTGAATATTTCCATATCATATACATAATAATCGAAGAATCTTATTACAAGGTTTATGCATAAGTTATACGTTTTGTCATTCCCTTCATCTTGCAGTTCGACATACGAAAGTTAAAACATCATCGAAAATGAGACTACAAAAGTTTTCAAAATAATTTCTACAGCGATTCAGCTACGCCATATAATACTAAAACACTCAAAATTCTATACTATGTACTAGTATTTGTACATTACTACGTAACACGTGATAATCATTTGTATTTAAACTACAATGTCACGTTTTCTATATGTGCTCATTTTGTTATATTATGTCTGCAGCACATTAAAAAAACTAAAACCATCTTCAGCAGTAAGCAATAACACAATTTTTCATGACAAAAATAATTTCCTCGCATGTCTTCAGCAATCGTTTTACCGGTACCAGGTTTAGTAATTTTGAATTTTTAATGGAAAAACCTTATAGCAAGGCTCTCAATGTTATAACTTTTAAATTACATTTCCATACAATAGACTTTT
>LD688932.1:3460933-3473000 GCA_003118335.3 Papilio memnon | reverse complement strand
TCTTTAACTTTATGATGATCGAAGGCCGTGCCAATGTAAGTTACAACTGAAACATCAATAGCCGTAAGATTGATTTTTACAGACACGAAGTATTTATACTGTACTCTTTTTTCAGGACCTACCAGACTTTATTGTCTTTCGAACGGTGATCAAATACTGTCTCTTTATCATAGTAGTACCCGTTCTATCCTTCTTCTTCGTAAAAAGTCTTGTATTTGATGGAGTATTGCGACTTGATAACGTTACCAGCAGCGTCTATTCTGCGGTAGTTGCAGTAGTTGCTCTACATGTTACACTAGGCATGTATATTTATAGAGCGTATGGTGAGGCAGAAAAAGCACCTAAGCCAGTTAAGAAAGATTAAAAATTGTATAATTAAACCTACCACTTTAATTATAAGTTAAACTTTAAAAATGGATAATCTGTACATGAAGGGAGAACTTTTACAAATACAAACAAAAAATTCAGAAGTTATCGAAGGTCGTTTTTACGGTATGACAACAGACAAATCTAAAATATCTTTATACAATGTTAAAGAATTACCTCAAGGTGAGGAAGAAAAAGGTGTTTGTCACTATTATGATTCCGAAGTCAGAAACATAACAAAAATTCATGAAGAAAATAAGCAAACATATTTGAAATTAACACAAAAAGAATGTGAAGAAATAATTAAAACTGCAAAGAAATATATTTACATAAATCAAGTAGATAAAATTTTTCACGCTGCAATTGATGATTTAGCTCATTATAGCTATATTGCATTGAGCACCGATGGGGCTAACATGGGCAGGAAGTGTAAAATGCCGTTCATTGTATTATCAACACCTCAACAAATCTACATATTTGATGTTCAAGTTATGCAGTATCATGCATTTGATGCTGGCTTAAAGAAATTACTGGAATGTGAAAGTCCTAAAAAAATAGTACATGACTGCAGGAAAATATCAGACTGCTTGTATCACAAACATAATGTTAAGCTGAATTCAGTATTTGATACTCAAGTATGTAAAATCATAATTGCTTCCTATTTACTAATAGCTAAACCTCCCATGTATTGCAATGACATAGTGTTAGCTAAATATCTTGTAAATATCTTTATATTTATTTTAATTTTCAGGTTGGACATCTCATTGTGTCAAGAAATAAATCTGGTCGCATACCAACAATAGTTAAGACTTTGGCAGAAACTCTGTCAATATATCTTGGCCTTAAAAATAATACTATTGAAGAGGTAATAAAATAGATTTGATTACCAATTGCTTAGATATTTACAAGCCTTTGATAATGTTCTCATAGAAATAAGTAAAAAGGAATGAGTAATTTATTTCTACCAAATTTTACCCTCGAATCTCTCGATCCAGAGATAGAAATGTGTTCCTTCCTGAATGAAATCCTTAAATATACATGTTTATGTCACTAAAATATTTTTTTTAATTTCCAGCTTGATATAGTCCAGTGCACTGAAAGGCCATTATCCACAAACATCAAAGAAAACCTTGCTAAAAACATAGCATATTTACACCGTCTATCAGAAATGATTAATGATGAAATGATGTTACCCTTTCATAGAGGTGTAGAATGTTACATTGACAATATAAGAGGTTGTGATGATTTCAAAGCTTGGGAGCTATGTGGCAAGTCTAATCAAACACCAAAGGATTTTAGAAGCACAATTGAGTATTAAAATGCTTTTAGGTTACATTCCACAGAGTAATAAAAAGTAGAAATAGTTATTTTCTTTCTTTTTTTAAGTACCTTTTTATTTTAATTTCAGTTCACGTTGTTAGAAGATTTACTTTTCTTTTGGGTTCTTATTCAAACTTTCATTTATTTCGGAAATATGTAAATTATTTTGGTTTGATTTTATTTGAGTATCTTAATTGAATTTTTGTTTTTCGAACATTATACTCAATGGCATTTAAAACTAAACAAAGTTACACGAAAAATGATTATGCAACCACTTATATTGTTGGTTGACAAGGACAACAGAATATGTGTCAATGATATCTTAGTTAAAAAGAGAATGCCCCCTAAACAGTACAGACTAATCAGAATATGGATAATGGTAAACATTTGATTAAGGGAAAAGACGGCATGTTGATGGGTGGCAAAGATGCATGGCATAAAAAAATACACTGACAAAAATTACAAAATATTGGAGAGATTTCCATGTCAAGGATGGAAAGGAACTTGATGAGACTTAGACATATAGTCTACTTATTGAAGAAATGGATGTCATTTGATAAACTTTCCTACCATTGTAGTTTATCATAATTATTAATTAGCTCCATTATTAGGTCATAATTATTGACTTGATATTTGAAGATATGACATTTTAAGCAGCTACTTTGGAAAGAAATTGCTTGTTCTTTAAACATGAACACCAGTTGTGTAGATGTGAAAATTAATATGATATGAAATCCACGGATTATGACAAAAATGTAATATTAATGTTTGAAATGCTTCTAAAAGTTATAAGTAGAGGTGATAAAAATGCTTTCTTATAGCTTTGAGCACTTATTAAATACTAATCGCTTTTGAACTTCTATTTTTATATTGAGAGTTTGATGTGATTTCTGATATTTTGTAAGAGTGAAAATTTATTTCTAGTATTATTAATTCTCACACCTATAATTATTCTCTAATTAAAATGGTACCTTTGAAATATTTATTTTTGTATGAATGACAAGTTTGGCGATGGCTTTGATTATGCAAATAAGTATTAGATGTTGCTCATATCTATTTGATATTAATAAAGAGTGAGATATTTTGAGAAATGGTTTTACAGTATTGAGTATAAAGTGAAGGTTGCTTATATTGCTAAATTGCTTACGATTAGGATTTAAATTAAAATTTTGTGAAATTCCGAAGTTGAAATTAAAGATGTGTGCTTGACTGCTCTTGGTATTATCTCTGTTTTGAACCTCTATTGGTGGTTGGTTCAATGATTAAAACAAAAGGAAACAATTTAATATTTATTCAATGTGTACACTTATGCTTTAGTAAGGAACAAATTGGGATAGAAAGCTAGTCCTTCTATAGATTCGTCTCTGCAGGCTAGGCCAAGACGTTCAGTAGTGAACAGTCTTTCTCGAGCCAACAACAGCGACACATTGGCTAATTGAGATAACTTCACAGGTGTGAGAGTACCATTTTCTTCAAGCTAAAACAGATTACAAAGAAAATAGGTATTGTGGAATCAATTAGGGCTATTGTAGAAAACATACAGATTGTGGACTTTCAGTAATTTGTAACTTACCAATTGACTAGTACTTTTAGCAACTTCTTCATCTCTCTGAGTATTCAGTTGCAGAACACATGCGCCGCTAGGAAACTTTCTAAGCGACATTGGTGCATCAATTGATTGCAATAATCTAAAAACATTAAAGAACAAGTATATTTGTTTACCTATGAACTGAAAGTATAAGTCCGAAAGTGTATATGTATTTTAAAATTTTGGAAACCTAACATTGAATGAAAATACATACTTGCAAGCATTTAATAAGTCCTCAGGTGATATAAGCTCCAAGCCCCTTGCTCTGTTGACCCTGCACCATACATCAGCTAGTGACATTATACCACCACAGTCCTAAAAATAATAAATAACTTTACCAATAAAAACTTTTCTTTTTACGATTTTCATAAAATTACTGAACTAAAACTTAAGATTTTGTTTAATAATTGTTTGAGATTATCTTTGCAATATGCAAGTTTTTGGCATATTGCAAATATAATTAACTATTTATCATTATCATTAAATCATTTCTTACCATTAATACTGCCACCATCATATCTGAAACCTGCTGTGCTAAGCCTACATAGTAATCGGAGTCTGATCGGAATGTATCTCTTGTGACTGGATCATCAATACCCAAGCTCATGAGGTATGATTTGAATCTAACTGTGTCATCTTCAGATATATCTCCTTGTTTCTCCTGTAATAATGACAATTTTATTACAACTCAACAAAAAGATAGTCATCTCTCTCATTAATTTGAAACAAAACAGAGATAACTATATGTTTCTCCTAAAATGTTTGAGCATAGAATCAAATACAATGATAAATTTGAATTGATGTTGGTGTTATAAAGTAAATCTTTACAGTAACCACATACCCTAATTTTAGTTGATATTGTCTTCGATATTGACACCATTTCTTTAGCCTTCTCCATAAGCTTTCTTAAATCTTGGAATGCAACACTAATACTTTCATCAGTAGCTCTATGTTGTTCCTCTATACTTCTTTCAATACCTACAATTCCTGATCTAATCTTTGAGTTTACAGGAGCAACTGAAGGTCTTGTGGATGTTACTGCAGATTCTGAGCTTGGAGATGTCAGTGGAGTTGATCGTTCCCATGCTTTAGCATTTACAGCATCAGACAATGCTTTATAAAAAAGAGGATCAATTCCATCTTTGAATGAAAACTTGACAAAGTGGTATGGACTTACTACTGCAGGGCCTGGCCTTTTACCTGTAAAATCATTATATTATAATATATAAACTCATTGTCTCTGTACTCTGTAATAGTTAAAATTATTTTTTTATTATGGACTTGGATTTCATTGCAACTATACCTGGAAGTGCTGGACCTAAATGCAAAATAATCCTCTTTGGGCCACCAAGACCGAACACACCGCCACTCTCCTCTTCCAAACAAAAGACGTAATACAATGGAAGAGATAAACATGTAAGTCCTTTGGGTATGTCTCCTGCCTTTCCCCATAAAATTCTATGCGTTGTGAGCACAACTTCACCATCGACATATTGTGTCTAAAAATGTTAAAATATTAATATCAAACATTGTTAAATTTTATAACATTTATACAAATCTAAACGAACTTTATCATCGCCGTCATATATTTTCACATTTTTCTCTCGTTTTAAATAGTTTTCCCCTTCAAATAATCGAGCTTCAATGTATTCAAATCTGTCCATAGTTCAAAAAACTGAAATTAAATATTTCTGATTGAATTAGTGTGTAATAAAATAAATAAATGTATGTTTGTGTTTTCGTGTTTTCTGATGTAAATGTCATTTAACTTCAACGTCCTTGTCAGTGATTGTCATTATCAATTGTAGATAGGATTTCAAAAATAAAATAATGAAAAATTACTGTAAAAGTGTACTCAAGGAAGGAAGGATATTATATCACAATACCTTTGAATTAATTTTTGTATTTTAATTTTGATTTTTTTAATTGAAAACCAATAATCATACTCTTTGCGCAAAACAGAAACATTGCGAATTTGCGAATTGACATTTGACATTGACAGATTGCGAAGCAGAGAAACGAAATGAAAGGAGCTGTGTAGCGTGAGGTTAACCTACAATTATTTATTAGATACCGTTCTTACTTTTACTTTACTATTAGCCTTGACTGGTCGTGACTAAAAGCACTAGATACACATTTCTTACTTGTGTAATAATGGCTGAATCTCAGGAATCTTTGCTTCAACAAATAAAGGAACAGGGTGACATCGTGAGGAAATTAAAAGCTGCGAAGGAAACTGGAGATAAGGTTTGTTTAACACATTTTATTGTTCTTAAAATAGTATCTTTTGTCCGTGAAAAACCCTACGACTATCACACATGTAAGTTGTCTATGAGTTGCATCATGTATTATTTAATAATATAACTATTGGTTTTGTAGCACAAGAAGGCGGAAAAATGTACTTACAATCTTGAAGAAATAGATAAACATTTGTCTGAGTTTAGTTACTTGAGTGGATATACTCCCACTCAATTAGATTTAGAGACTTTAAATAAATTAGGTCAAGATATAAATATTCAAAAATATAAATATATGAAGAGGTGGTTTAACCATATGCGGAGTTTCAATGAGTCAGAAATAAGTCTTTTTCCTGTATCTTGCTCTCCAAATGCATTTAATAATCTGCAAATAGGCAATGATAAGTCCTATGATGAGCAGGTTTGTGTCATTGCTGTTTAGAGGTTGTTTGTGTATTGTAGATTAATTTGATACTCAAAGCACATGAAACATAATTTTACTTCTTGCACCATCTTTATCCATGAAAGTTTTCTTTCAAACTTGAATCTCCCCATATGGTTCTTAGTTCCCATGGATAGGCAACACCATTTATAAAGATATATTGTTTTGAGTTCAAGTCAGTATCACCTAATTTTCTTTAATATTTATTTTTCCGGTTAAATGTCTACCATCAGTGGTGACCAGGAACCATAGTGGATTATTTTGAAGCAAAATATAAAAGAAAAATGTTTTTGAAAGCTATGAGATTGCAATTGTGCCATTTGCTAAGCAACAATGGTTACAAAAAATGTTTTGCAACTTCGTCTCAAAGCAAGGTATTAGAAAGCTAGCTTGTAGAAAAACTAGATAATATTTCAAAGTTGTGTTCTTCATTTTTTTAAGTAATTTATTGTTTTATAGATTCAAGTTGAAGTTAGCAAGTTATTGGCTCTAAAAGCACAGCTTGGAACTGAAGATGCATCATCACAAAAGTTTGTCCTCAAAACTCCAAAAGGAACGAGAGATTACAATCCACAACAAATGACAATAAGAAACAATGTTCTACAAAAGATAATTACAGTGTTCAAGAAGCACGGTGCTGAAAGTATTGATACTCCAGTTTTTGAGTTAAAGGTATAATTTTTTTTTCAAATACTACTAGACTTGGAGTTTATCTTATTAGAATTAAGCCATTGGTTTATTTCTTTCGACTTTTGTACTTTTAAATCTAGTCTGAACATGTATGTAAAATATGAAAGATTGCGTAGTTTAAAATTAATGAATCCATTGATATCAATTTAAATTTTTTAAATATGCATACATAAGGGCTTGTGACATCTAAAAGCTAATATGCTTATTTTCATTACAGGAAGTCCTTACAGGTAAATATGGGGAAGATTCAAAATTGATCTATGATTTAAAAGATCAGGGAGGTGAAATCCTTGCCTTGAGATATGATCTCACTGTACCATTGGCCAGATACCTGGCGATGAGCAAGATCAACACTCTTAAGAGATATCACATAGCCAAAGTATATAGAAGAGATAATCCGGCTATGACAAGAGGAAGGTATAGAGAGTTTTATCAATGTGTAAGTACAATATTTCATTCCACATTTAATTTTTATATTAAGAGCACCTATAAGAAGAGAGTGAGGTGTGAGATGCTGGGATGAGTTATGTTGTTTTTTTTTATTTTTATTGTATTTAAGAGATTTTAAATTGAGTAAGTGACTTTTTTGTGATTCTTATGATAGTGACTGATATATGATTCTCTCCCCTGTCCAATCTTTATCCTCACATGATCGGAAAAGCAAGAACATTATTGGACAACTTGTTCAACAGACAAAATATTCTAGACTACATTTATTTATGTTTAATTTACAGGATTTTGATATTGCTGGTCAATATGATTTGATGGTCCCAGATGTAGAATGTCTCAAAGTGGTGACAGAGATTTTAGATGCCCTTGATATTGGAAAGTACATACTGAAGGTCAATCATAGAAGACTGCTTGATGGAATGTTTGAGGCTTGCGGGGTGCCTGTTGACAAATTTCGTTCAACATGTTCCACTGTGGATAAATTGGATAAGGTAAATACAATATTTTTTAAACTTTGACATTAATGTTGATGATTTGGCTAATTCTAGATAGGCTACTATTAATGTGGCCGTATTTGTAGTAGTTCTTTATGTCTAGATATTTTTCCTTTTTGGAATCTCTACAGTGTGGACACACTCCTCCTTTCTCAACCAGATGATGCTCATGCAACTTTGCAATGATTGTATCAATTTTGAGGAAATGTTTGATTGCTTCTATGTATGTCTTCCTCTTCCAGTGATTTTTAGTTCTAATATTCTTAATAAATTTTTAGTCGCCATGGGAGGAAGTTAGGACGGAAATGATAAATGAGAAAGGTATCACACCGGATGCTGCTGATAGGATAGGAGAATATGTGCGCTTGAATGGTGGTGCGGAATTAGCCGAGAAATTATTAAAAGATGAAAAATTGTCTAAATCTAAAGCAGCAGTTGAAGGGTTGGAAGGAATTAAGTTACTGCTGAAGTATAGTGAATTAATGGGTATTATTGACAAGATTTCGTTCGACTTAAGTTTAGCAAGAGGATTGGATTATTACACTGGAGTTATTTATGAAGCTGTTTTGACACGTGAGTGATGTATTTTTTTTATCTTAAGACAGAATTTAATTTTTATTTACATAACCTCAACTTGTGATCCATTAGGGCGTGCGCACATCTTTGATTAAACTATCGCACAACTTTTTAGTCTTGCCTTGATTCCTATGCGCTTATATGGAGGTACACTACTCAATTTTTAGTTGTAGCAAGTAAACAGTTGAATTGGTTGCGAAATAACAACAATCGCACAATAGTTGTGCGATAGTTAAGGTATGCGCCCGGTCTTAATGTGATTAGGAATGCAGTATACAAAAATTTATTTATAATAGGTTTTCCCCATTTATTTTTTTGTTTCAATGACTGTCTTGAATTTCACCATAATTTTTATTCAATCTACTTGACTGAACCGACTGATTACTCTCTTCCTTTAAGTTGTCGACGAAAAGACGGCGGATAGTGAAATCGAGTAATCTTATTTTAATGTCGATGCCGCGTTGTGTTGTAATTGTTACACTTTTTATATCAACTGTGATGGATTATGACGATGCACTTTCACTTTTGTTGACTATAGCAAGTTGAATATTTATTTAACACATCATACTTCATACTTCTCACTACATACTAATATTATAAATGCGAAAGTTTAGATGGATGGATGGATGTTTGTTAGAGCTTATAGCCTAAACTGCAGTACCGATCTCGATTAAATTTGGCATGGACGTACAGGATAGTCTAGAAGAACACATAGGCTACTTATTTTTTTTTATTCCACGCGGACAGAGTCGCGGGCGAAAGCTAGTTAGTACATATTTTTAAAATGTAATTTACATAAAATTCTATTTTTTTATTTCAATTTAAATTCACGTTAAATATTGGCATGTCTTCGTTCTGCCGATCGGTCTGCGGTATCCATTCTAATTTTCTTACATCATCTTTTCCTTATATCAAATCTATGATCACGAAAATCAAGTTTACTGTAAACTAGTTTCGTATAACGGGATATGAATTTAAACTTCAATGCCGAGTAAAACTAGACGACAAGCCCTCTTACTGTACGGTGTTAGGAAACCGGTTACGTTTCGCAATTCCGCCAATGGTCACGGACAAAAATGTCTCATAACTGGTACAATCATGTAATATAACAAATTATGTCACACTGACTATCACAATCTTTAATTTTTTACAATAATATCATACTAGCTATCGCCCGCGACTCCGTTCACATAGGATTTAAATACTATTTAGTAATCTACGTGTTCTTTCATACCATGTGTTACACCTATGTCAAATTAAACGAGATTGAGCCGTTCTGGAGATACGTAGTAACATCCATCCATTCATCTATCCAGACCTGTTCAAAATATTATTATCGTAAATATATTAAAAAAACAGATAGGTGTAAAGGTTTTCAAATTTCTTAGTGGCTCTGAAATTCATATGTCACTGCACTAACATTATGTTAAGTGTAGCGGGGCGTAAAAGGATGCGGGAGGAAGGGTATTGTGCAGTACAGACATGACCTTGAGGTGCCGAGATATTTGAAAAGACTTATAACAATATAATTGTCTACACTCGATTTGGTAGGAATTCTCTGTAAGGAATTAATGTTTCGTCGGATTCGAGTAGTTTCTTTTTTTGTAGCTTATCTGATAGCCAACCGTTTAATTGATTTATTATAACTCAATTATTTGTAATTAAAATCATTACATGATAATAGCTGTATTTGTTTTTATTTAAATTACAGAACCAATCAAAGTTGGCAATGAGGAGCTTGCAGTTGGATCGATAGCGGGGGGCGGCAGATATGATAATCTTGTTGGGATGTTCGATTCCAAAAACAAGCAGGTAACTGTTATTAAAAACTGAAAAATAACCACTGAAACGCTGAGTATGAGACTCAGCTGAATACTGAAACGAATCTCGAACATTTCGCTTCGTTAGCGCCGTTTATAATCTGATAGACGTATGTTTTTTAATGTGATGTGAAGTTTAAGCGTGAACTTATCATTTAAGACGCTGTTACATATGTCGTTTCAGTATTCGGCTGTTTTTATTTTATGCGTTTTTTCGTAGTCCCTTTTTCGTATTTGTGTCGTAATTTAATGAATAACATTCAAATCAATGTTATGCAAAGAATGTATCTATTTCTAATTCAAAATATTATTTACTGTCAATAATTGTCGTATTAAATAGTTTTTATATATTTCCAGGTGCCGTGTGTAGGTGTGAGTGTTGGCGTGGAGCGTATATTCTCCATATTGGAGGCAAAATTAGCCTCAGGTGATATTAATGTGCGTACAAATGATGTACAAGTTTACGTGGCCTCCGCACAGAAGAACTTTCTAGAAGAACGAATGAAGATCTGTGCTGAACTATGGAATGCAGGGATCAAGGTTAATATTTAAATTAATCAACTCGAGATAAAAATCTGATTTTCTATGGTTTTATTTTGTTACTAAAAGAAATCCAAGGTTTGTGTTCATATTCCAAGAGTTTCTGAACTATTAGAGAGATGGTCTTGTAATGATTGAATATTTTAGGAGACACTTGTAGTACTTGTATACTATTATAGTCTAAAATACTTATTTAGTATTATTTAGTTTACTTTTTCTCGTGACTCCGTGCGCGCGGAATAAAAAACAATAATTAATCAGTAGCTTGTGTTCTTCCAGATTATTTTCTTCAGATGTATTTTTCACCTAGATCCGTTCTAGAGATACCTTTAACAAATATCAATTAATATAAATGTAATATTAAAATGCAGTAAACCGCTCTACAACGCTAATTCCGTACCCCCATATAACGCGAATAATATATAACGTGAAAATTACCAACAATTTATAAAGCGATTCTCTATAACGCGATTTATGGCTTCGCTTTGTGGAATAAAGTGTTATACTGGGAATTCTTATAACGCGGGACCATCAACCGCGTTATAGGAGGGTTTTCTGTATCTCGATGTTTGTTTGTTGATGTATAATATCGTTTTCAGACTGAACAGTCGTACAAGAAGAATCCAAAAATGTTGAATCAATTACAACATTGTGAGGAGAATGGTATACCGTTAGCGGTGGTCCTTGGTGAGTCGGAGCTGAAACGCGGCGTTGTCAAGATTAGGAACATTACCTCCAGAGAGGAACAAGAAGTGCCGCGAAGTGATCTCGTACAAGAACTAAGACAACGGATAGACGCGTTAAATGTTAAAGAAATTAACGGTTCAGTATGAATGCATATACAGAGGTAAATTTTATTAAAATAACCTTAATTAAAAAAAAACTGATTGTTTATATTTAATAGACGAAATTACTTGAAAACATCGATAAATTTAGAAATAAAAAGTGTAATAAGTTCTCTTCTCAACTATAGAACTATATATTCCGAGTAATTGTCAAAAAATATACTGTTTATTTAAAGCAAACGTAAGAACAGAATATTTAACATAGGATGCAGTTACAGTGAAAACGTGATAAAAAAAGTCTTATGACATTAGGTTGACATTAGAAACGTCAATGTAAGGTCATGAGAAAATGTACGCCTGGAAACTAACAAAAAGACAATATCACGAGTGATTTTCGAACTCGGTTTTTCTCTTTTATAAAGAAACCAGATGTTCCCGTGCGACTTCATCTGCATGAAATTATAAAAAAAACTTTAAAATATTTGTTTCCATTTGTCAAATTCTCAATTGCAAATGTCAAAATTCAAATGCACAAATAACAACGAAGGCCTTTGACATTGGTTAATTTTCTCAATTCTAATGCATAATCCTGTATGTTTTCACTGGGTAATTGGTTCGTCTTCCGAAATTCTACCCGTTCTAGCGCCGAAGAAAAATGCCTAAAATATTTGTCTTTTAACTTTTTAGTTAAGTCCTCAAAGCTTATCTTCCTCGGTTGATTCGGGGAACATATATGAGTGTATCAAATACTTTTGCAGA
>LD688932.1:3443504-3460440 GCA_003118335.3 Papilio memnon | reverse complement strand
CGTTCACTTGAATTAACGGCAATTACTTGACAATGACAACGTCAAATTTGAAATAATGTTATGGCGTCACAAAATGGCGGTCGACCAATCAACAGATAGCTCACTAGCGCTTTGCGAAAACATTGAAACTAAAGGTGTCATCCCCCTGAATTCTACGCACTTCTTTTTGTTGGTTACTTTGTTTTTTTTTTTAAGTACATAATTGTTTCCTTAGTTGTTCTAACGTAGGACGCAACAATATAGAACGCTATCCTTTGTGAGAATATAGACATCTCTCATTTGCAATTTGAACTGAATCTTAATTATTGCTCGTAATGCAACAAGGCCTTACTATTGAGAAATATAAATTTCTCGTGAATTTCATGTAATTACGTAGTTTTTTCTTTTCACCCTCGAAGTACCACTTACTCTGTTTAAATGAAAGCAGATTTTCAAACTTTTATATATTTATTTCGTCGTTTTAACAAACTTTTCATTCAAATATATCATTACTGTTGTAAACATTAAGAGTTTATTTATAGTTTTCATTGTCTTTAATATTTTCCAGGTTCTTTTAGTTTTGAAACACTAAGGAACACATTAGTTCCTTTACTGTTTTACATCTTTTCAATTTCAAAGCGCGGAATGACTCATTGGTGAAGGTTGCGTATCTACACAAACATACCATCTACCTAATGTTCTTATGTGTGGAAAAATGTCATTAAAACATTTTCTAGCATACTTGTATGCAGCTGGGGAATAATAATGAAGGATTAAATTTACAAAAAGACGAACTAAATTTCCAATGAGATAATTCTGCTATCTTAGAATTAACGAGTCTATCATAAATGTCTCGTTTTTGCTTTGATTTTAAGACTTTGTTTGAGTTTGGTACGTGTTTTGGCGTGTCAAACTTTTTTTCTAAATGAATAACGAACTCCTTTAAATTTATTATTCTACCCCTTATTATCTATTTTGATCGCTCATTTATTTATTTTAGCCTGATGATTTGTTTTCTGTAGTTGCAACTTTTTACTTTGTTTGCTAGTCTTATCCATCTCTGTGTTTTTACGACATGATTGAAGCATTTCGTTACGGTGATGGGACAATTTTTAAATTTTATAAACTTATACATTTTGAATATTCCCAGTACTAAACCTTCATAGTATTTTCAATGCCGATGGTGTCAATAAAAAATAAATAAAAAAAATATATTATAATAATTTCCCCTTTGGGCAGGGTACTGATGTCCAAACTAGGGTAGGATAACCTGAGTGATGGATGATCAGGCCTCGAAAATACAAATTAGTCTTAAGTGGTTTGTCCTATTCATTAAATAATTAATTTTCGTTTTGACGGATAAATGTAAAAGCATTTAAACTAAGAATTATTGAAATAGGTAAACAAGCAAGTAGCAAATGTTAATTTATTTGTTTTATTGCATTTTTGTTGTAAGTTTTTTTGTATATCAAGCAATATTCAGACATTGAGTTGTAATTCTAATGTCGAAATGTTTTTGTCTTTTGTAAAAGATAATGGCAACCTCGCTTATAACTGTTTCCTCAGTAGGAAATTCCTATACAACTAAATAGTATTTATTTGAGTTAGTATCACATAGTAATTTATTTTAGAAATAATTTCTTAAAAATCTTGAAGTATGGTTAATTTTTAGTATTATACTTCTTTGAATTTGATGTTTAAAGTTTTCTGCTTATTTTGTCAAAATTATCCTTTTTTTCAAATCTTGTTTGTATATGTGCAATTAAGTAAATAAACAGACGTTTAAAAGTGTATTTTTGTTTTATTTATTTCACCAATTTCCAATGTATTATTCTTAAAGGAGATAATATAAGTTCTAGATACTACCTAAAGTGAAATACTGAGATTTGGACAAAATTATCATTAATTTTGAGGTTATCAGCCTGGTGTGTAAAAAAAAAATCGTGAGCTTACCTATCTGATAGATTGTAAATATAAATATCAGTACTATGGAAATCACAATCTACATACATGTATGTCGACGTTTAGAATTTCGTCTGTAACTACTACACTTTATAACCTACTAGATTTCGCCCGCGACTCCGTCCGTGTGGAATTAAAAAAAACAAAAGTGAGTAGCCTATGTGTTCTTCCAGACAATCGTCTACATCTATGCCGAATTTCATCGAAATCCGTTCAGCCGTTTAGTTTACTCTAACATAGAGTTTGTAGCCATCTATCCTAAATCTAAACTTTCACATTTATAATATTAGTATGATAATGCTATATGGCTTTTCTTAGTAATCAGTGAATTAAGCTGTCAATGTCTTATACTAAAACATTGACCTCCATTCGTCTGCAACAGAGGCTACTTCGTTTTAATGACGTCACGTCAAGGACAATCATGGTGTGGATTATTCATTGTTACCCAGAGTAGTAGGAGTTCCTGTAATTGTATTCTAAATAACCATGAAGTTAAACCAAAAACTATAAAACGGCTTATGTAATAAAAGTCTGACTCATTAGTCTTTTAAACTTGCAATCACTTCAACTTGCTTATCATAATGATTGTTAGATTTCAATTCTATGTTTGTGTTATATGCGTGGTAATAAGTTCTGGTAAATCATCAGTGCTCAAAGAAGTTCTAGAAGATCATTTGAAAGATATCTCACATGACGAAGGTGTGGAATCAATCAAACACGATAAAGAAAAAGGTGAGAAGAACCATCAAATCGAAAGCCAAATTAACGACAGTCAAATAAGTCAATACGCTAAAGCCGCTGATGATTCTAAGTATTTGAAAAAGGAACATGATAGTAAAAAGTCAGCGGACAATGATGCATATTCAGGATACAACAGTAAACAAGATAAAGCCGAAGACAATGAAACTACAGGATTCAAAAGAGGACACAAAAAGGGTCATCATAAACAAGGTTTTCAAAATTCTTATCACAAGGACGAGTCATCCAATAAAAGCACTTATTTCGATGACTTTAACGACGAAAATGATCAATCGTCTTATAACACAAGATTGAATACCAACGACAATGAAGGACGGAGGAGTTACAAAGGAGGCCACGACAACGGACAAGAATATATTTTAGACAATTATAATAGCAGAGGTCATAATAATTACAAAAATAATGGCAACAAACAAATAGAACATCAAGATTATGCGAAAAAACATTACTTGGATGATTATGAAAATTATAATAAGCACAGGAATAATCATGGATCGCATAGAAGAGATAATATTCGCAATCGTCACGAATATGTACCGCATGATAAAAATCGTGATTGGGATTGGCAAAGATGGGACCGAAACCAATGGGAACGTCCGAACTGGGATAGGAATCAAGGTTGGAACGCGGATTACAGAGACCCTTACGATGATCGCGGTTTCAGTACGGGGTATGGTTCTAACTATGGCTATGGTTTCGATGAGTCTCAAGCACAACCGGTAGCTCACATTCCTTTAGATTCTCCTGTTGTAGCTCAAAGAAAACAAACCATAACGATTTATGAAGATCCGAGATACGATGGTAGCAGTCAAGGTCAGTTAAGACGTGAAGAAGGGGATTACTTGCATCTCGATATTCAGCCAAGTCATCGACGGTATGCGAGCTATGATAACACATATTACGGTACTCCAAGAGAAAGAGCAATGGAAACTAGTAGAATTAATAGACTGGTCTATAATTACAGACGGCACTAAACATGACATACCTTAGCTCTAATTAATTTTATTCTGTAAGCTATAGTTTTGTAACGAGATACTCATTAAATGATACAAATTAAAGTGAAAATCTTAATTATTATAAGAATTGTAAAAGTGACAAAAAGATATTATTGTGAAAATAATGATACGAATTGATATTAATAAATAATTTTAGTTGATGTGGAATACCGAATTTCTTAAAGGCACAGTTAGATATTCGGAATATGCGAATATTAGAATCGCCGTTACATATTTCCCGATGTCCAGTGATACGTGAAACTTCAAATATATGTTTGAAAGGGAAGATTCCTCAGGCAGTCGCTACGTCACGTAGCTGATTCGGTTGATAGATTTCAATATGGTACACGAGTTACGGCCGAACGAACGGCGCTTTGGACCGAGACGATTTGCTCAGAGGGTCCGTTGGTGCGAGGATTTAAAAAAAACGAAACCCCGATAACCTCAAAATATAAAATGGTTATAGTAAACTCTAAAAAAGTTTAACTGAACTTTACGTTGGCTACTTTTGAGTTAAGTATAACAATATTTTTGGTCCTCGCATTACAGTTACGAAGAAGTAGAGTATGAAAAAATACTTGCTGCTATGAAAGTATGGTTCTAAAATAATTTATTACTAAATGGTGTAGTGATGTTCTCTACAAATTCAAATAGGTATGCTTAAAATAAATAAAGTCTATTATAACATTTTATTAAATAGTCCATTCATCAAATATATTGTATTCTTTTTAACTCATCAACACAATAATAATTTAAGTTCGTTTCTGAATAAACTCTTCAATATCCGTCACATTTTTAGAATAAATTGGGCTCTATTACCCTATCCACGTTAATTAAAGGACCTTCCTATTGAGACACTAACCACTCGTGAATATTTTTCAGTGCTTTTATTTGTAATTTAAATTTTGCAACCCTTCCCCGCGGTCCTTCTCTAGGGGAGCAAACTAATTTAAACGTTAAGCTAACGGTATAATATTCTAATAAAATATACATTCGGGATTTTTACGCAAAGCGCATAAAGGTATGTATGTTCTGTTATTTGGAAAAAAAATTAACATGATCGTCATAGTCTATGGTAGAATTAAAATAGACACTTTATTTATTTTTAAACTTAAGTTCGTACATTTCTTAGTCACTCCAAATGGGCTCTGATGATAAGTGGCTTTTATCAGTCTGAATGAAAATCTTTAGCGACTTTGTTAAACATTCAACGATACCCCGGAATACATTTTTTTTGCATAAAACTTTGAAAATTCAAACTGAATTTAAATCTGAGACAATTCCTTGTTTTTAGTTAAACCAACAAGCTGTGGTAAACGTATAAACAATGATACAAATATGCATTTTACAGACACATGAATAAAGATGGGTTGGTTCAGACAAAAGTTTAGTGGATATGCATATTGCCAGCCAATCTGCAATTGTAAAAAACCACCCACTTACGATACTTTGTACCGAAAGAGTTACCCGTATCTGTTTGCCGAATACTGAATTAATTCATCTCAAAACACTGACTTTATAAATTTTAAAAAGGAAAAACTTGTCTTACGATGAATTTTAATTGTACAAGTGGAATACGTATTCAAGTGAAGTTACTTTACACTTTTGGTAATTTTTAATTAAATAATAACATTTAAGAAATAATCTTCCAAATATTATAAATGCAAATTTAGATGGATGGATGTTTGTTAGATTTTGTAGTCTAAACTACTGAATGGATTTCGATGAAATTTGGCATAGATAGTTCGAAAGAACACAGGCTACTTACTTTTTTTTAAAAATTACATACGGTTGGATTCGGGGATGTAAGCTAATCTTAAATAAAAAATATATTCCTTCATGACAGGACAAAACTATAACTATCAGCAGTAGCAGGCTGTTGGTTAAGGTTTTAGGTTATCTTTTACCTATTACATAATGTGGTAGCTGTATTCATTATTGTCTTGTTTTAAGATTTAGAAAAGAACGTTAATCAATAAAGATCAAAATCGAAAAAGCTTCTCTTTTGTATTCGAAGTAGGGAAAATTACTAAACGATTTAGCCGGATGACGTAACTTCCTATACAAAGTTTGTTAAGGGTCAGTAATTAAAAGTGGAAAAGAGAAACAAAAGTGTGAATTGGTGCTTAAGCAGAAAATCACGTTGAGCCTTGAAGTGAACTAATCGCGGTCCCCTCTCGTTTTATTGTACTTGCTAACGACTTATCTCAGAGCACTAAAGCAATTTCAAAACGACACCCGAATAACAAGCCAATAATCGTTAGCAGCGATTGGAAAACAAAACTGTGATTATACGGCATTATCCGTCGTAACTTGAACTCTTTCGTCTCTTTTCTACACGTTTGAATTTATATTATCATCTCATTCGTCTCGGGAGAGCTACGGCGAGATAGAGTGACATTACTTTAACGAACTTTCGATGTACCGTGTCGTTGGGGCGGATTCGAATTCGACTTAAGATAGATTCGGCTCGAGGCGGTCTGGATTTCCCATGGACGTTATCTGAATAACATTATACTGATACTGTTTTTGTTTCGGCTTCACTTTAATAAAATAATGGTCGGAGCTTGTAATCAATGTGGATGTCATTACCCTAAACATGTCAATGGGAAAGTTTAAAAATAAAAGAGTTACACTTTGTTAACAGTAAAACCACTAGTGGCAAGCTATGGTGATTATAAAGTCATATGGGCATTGTGCACAACAATAAATATCTTTCATGAGTTAATCGAGAGTAAACTCACTTGTTTCGTGTTAAATTTCACGTAATATGACAGGAAAGTTATTTTCTAAGCTGTCGCGTCGCCCCCCTCCGCCCCCCGCCGCCTATTCCCACCAGAACAATGAAGACGCAACTCGCTTATCTCTCTGTTTATTGTCTGAACTTCTCTCGATGGACGTTTTGTTTGAATGTCTACGTTAACTCGGTTTAGATGAGTCAGTTTGAAGGTTTGTTTACGAGTTTTTCTTTTCATAGTGTTACAATGAAAATATTATAGTGATATTTTCTTTTTAGGAGAAAATGGTATTAAAGCATCTACGTACGTTTCTGGATTTTTAGATATTTTAAAATCTTATCACATTTAAGACTTAAAGTTCAAAACTTGTAAGTTTAAAGAAGTGATGTGACTGTAAGAAAATCTTCATGCATTTACGAAATTTTAAGTATAAGTTGTGCAAATTTATTGTAAGTCGACAAGTGTAAAGGGGTAATCGCTCAGTCGTGGCGAATGCGCCGCCCGCGTCAACTAATTGCTACAAAATGAACCGCCCCCGCGGGATTTCTCGCCCCGATTTTGTTTTAATCGAAATCGCCTGAGCACGGTAATACGATGAATAGTCGCTGTTCAAAATATTCATTCGAAGCTCCCTTTTTATCAAAATTAAAAAGTGTCTTTACCAACTTGTAGTGTTTCAGTTTTTATTGTTTCTTATTAGCATTTCCTTTGAAGCAAAGAGTTGTGACAATTTTCTTTATAACGAGAAAATTGGAAAACATTTCAACACTTTTGTGGTTTCTCATTGTGATTTTATAATACTTTTTTCTTTTAACAAGGTTACTTTTAGTCAAAGGTTAAATGAAATATATTAATATTGTATAGTCTATGCCACAACTGTTCTAAGATTTCCTCCATTATGTAATACCATACTTTAAAGCATTAATAATACATAGAGCAGGCACAGACCTTTGTATAAACTATCGCACAACAAATCGATTGTCGATTGTTTCGCAGCAAATTCAACAGTTTTGTTGCACAACTAAAAATCGAGTAGTGTGCGCAACTCCATATAAGCTCATAGGAATCACAGCGAATATAAACAGTTTTGCGATATTTTAGTCAAAGGTGTGCGCGCGCTCTTAGAAAGAACTAGAAACGGTAGCACACAGGGAGAAAAAGTTGACGACAAAGTTATATTAATTTTAATTCGTAGAAACTTCTATATTTATATCTTGAATTCAAGTCTTGGATAATGCAATAATTTAACTACAAACGTATTTTCCTACTTTATTAGTTTATGAATCACAAATCAAACAAAGGTCGGACCAATGTAGCTGAGCTAAGCACAAGTTAAGGTTAAGTTATTGGTGCTTAGGCGGTGTTTGCGTTTGGCGCGGCCGAATATGTTCAGCAAACAGCCTTCAGGTAAGTTGGGGTGGGCCTTGTGTTCGGTTTTGCTTATTAACCGGTCCAACATGGCGGACGTTTGATAAGATTTCGGTTTGTCTTAGCATTCGTGCCTTGCGGCGGTCTTGGAGCATTTGGCTCAGGCCACATGTTGTGTACATTGCAGTACACTCTGTTTACACTTTCCATATTAATTCAAATTATAAACTAGTATTATTTATTATAATACTAGCTTTCGCCCGCGGCTCCGTCCGCGTGGAATTAAAAAAAAGCAAAAGTGAGTAGCCTATGTGTTCTTCCAGTCTATCCTCTACGTCTATGCCAAATATCATCGAGATCCGTTCAGCCGCTTAGGCTACAAACTCTAACAAACATACATCCATCCATCCATCCATCCATCTAAACTTGCGTATTTATAATATTAGTAAGATAAGATTAGTAAGATTTAGACAAAAGAAATATCGTTTACCGGCTTACCTTCTGGTCATATTAAGTAATCCATTTGAAACATATATTATTGCCGATGTCCAAACTATTTAAATAAAAATATTAGAAAAAAATGAAATTATTACGGAGTTATTTTGGCTATAAATATTTAACAGTAATATTTCTTGAATTTCACAGTAGAGCAAACTTTCGACTACGTGTTGGTAGAAATTATAGTTGCATCAGAGTTTGTGGGCACGTACGAATGCGGACTGCTTCGGACAACTTATGACGTGTTTTAATTAATGTTACACCTACGTGTTTAATCTGTTTAATTATTTGACAAAATAAACTGTAAATGCATTAAAATGTATTCATTTATGAACATTACGTTAAATGAAAGGTCTATGTTAATGTCATAGAATGCCTCCCCTATTAATAAAAATATTTTTTCGTTTATCTATTTTAAAAAAGATATTTCCTTATTTGATAGTTTTTTAATAAGTATGTGTGAACTATAATAAAATTTCATGGAAGACATATTTAAATAAATGTCAGTCGAAGCGCAAAAAGTTTTAATTAAGCTTAGAGTCAAAATAAATGTTTGATTCCGGCCAGGATCGAACTGGCGGCCTTCCGCGTGTAAAGCGGATGTGATAACCACTACACCACGGAACCACATGCTAATAGAGCTTTACAAATACACTCGTACAATACACGAACACCCCAGGTTCCATTGCAACATAAATAAGATTCTATGAAGATCAAATATATTCGACCAAAGTAAACATTAAATAAATCTATACTAATATAATAAAGCGTAAAAACACACTTCTTTGTTGCCTAAGATGTCAGCAATTACAGCATATTTTTGAATGACATATTTTTAATAAAAAGCCCTACACTTACGTCACGCTTTAGGCTATATATTTTCACGACATTAAACTTAAGGGGTAAATATTTTGGATAAAAAGTCTAATGTGGAAAAGAGACCATAAGTTGCTGCCAACATCAAGGAAAAAAGATTGCCATGGTTTGTCATCACGTCATGTCATTTTGACATTTTCAATTGAGAATTTGACAAATGTAAACAATAAAATAAAGTTTTTATAATTCCATGCGGATGAAGCCGCAAGGGAGCAGCTAGTAATATATAAATATTATTCCCTTGCCACCTGTGTAAGGAATAATTATAAGATTAATCTAAATCGACAAATAGCAATTCCGTTTTGATTACTTTTTATTTAATTGTATCGTTTAAGAAAGAAAACTGTACAAATATCAAGTGTCATTAGCTAAAATTAAGATGATGTGAAGAATAATTAAACAATATGTTTGTCATATCTGGTATTCCAGTAGCGCCTGTATCTCATTGTCAGGCACAAGCGATACAAAGTACTGGAGCTCATATTTTGCGTAAAGCCTTCAGGCGCTTACAAGTTCCAAACTTCGTAGAGATAACAAAACTCAGCTAAGCCGCTTCAGTTAAATGCCTCCTTCAAATCCTGCATAATGATTACAGAACAGTTAGACAAGTTGTAAAACTTAAGCTTTCCCTAGCGTATGAAAAGTTTTAACTTAATCTACTCCATACATGTATCATAAATAAAACATTGATAGAAATATTTCCATGTGCGTATTATTTTTTTGCATTCAAGCAAGCAAGCCTGATCTATACTTTACGGGGATTTTTGTTGTCTTTTTTTATTTTCTTAAACATACAAATTAATGAAAATAATCTTTGGATCGACATTATGGATCATTTATTGTTATGTAAAAGGTGAAAGTTTTGATAAGTAAAGCAAAAGAAAAGTGTTGCTAGCATGTGGTTCCGTGGTGTAGTGGTTATCACATCCGCTTTACACGCGGAAGGCCGCCAGTTCGATCCTGGCCGGAATCAATTTACATTTTGCTACAATCTTGTAATTTTCACAAAAATCACATTTCTATGGATATTTTATTTTATTTTGACATGTTTGACAACAGATTATTACAATTTATTAAAATAACAACCTCTTAAAAATATACAAATACAAAAAATTATAAACATACACAAACATAACAATTAACATAGTAGCTAAATGTAGTTTATATTGCGAACAGTTCAATCCAATTTAAATAGTACGATACGCTTTTAAAGCTAGCGCACATTGCTCGAATGCCAGTATTTGTCTACTGGAATATGATTAAAGAATCTTATTCGTCATGTTGATTTCAAATTGGCGTAGCGCGCAATTAATTTAATAACATCATAATAACACCGGGTGAAATTAAATTTTAAACCCTTCGCCAAAGAGATATCAAGTTTGGCGTCGTATAAATGCAGCAATTTCTCATTTTAACCGAAGCAAAACTTAATAACCCTACTGGAAACGCAATAATTACCGGCGCTCAGTGCGAGATTCGGGAGAGAAATAAATGAGCACCATTAAGAGACTCTCGTTTAGATATTTCATCCCCCTTGAAGAAGACGTTAGCGGGAGCAACGCGCGCCTCCGCCGCTGTCGATTGTTCCCACGCCTTTGCTCAAAGATAAACATTTTTTTATTATTGAATCATGAAATTATTGTTTTCCAAAATAATGAAGGTCAGTACTAGAATTAAGCAGTCGCAACAGTCGCTGTCAGTTAAACTTACATGTATGAGTGTTGAACTGCAAGTTTTCATTGTGTAAAAATAAAGTAATAACTGTTAGCTGTGTTGACAAATTTTATGTAGTATTTGATTATGAAAACTCCCATTTTCATTTCCCACTTTGAAATTAAAAAAATCAGAACGGAAAAATATTTTTTTACAAAATAAAACGAATAGCTACTACGGATTTAATAAATTCAAAGAATGTGTCGATTCTTTTTACGTATACTCTTTGAGTTGAGCTCACCTGACAAATTACCATCGTTGTAAGCGACGCTCGCGTTTGTTTTTGTCGGTCCGGGGATGTTTGTGTCGGGCGCGAGACTAATGCGTGATGTAATTGCCCCTGATATACTGCGGAATGTGCTAATAGCACGATTGAAATACAAATGTTTTAGTAATGAGAGTATAAATTATTTCGCGATGTATAACAATTGAGCTTACTCTAAGGAGAAGAAGGAATAATGAACTTACTTATATTTATTTCATGTATATTTTATAGTGATAACGTGCATTTAAGAGTGTCTAATAAATTAAAAATCATTAATGCGAAATGCTGGATGAAAGCTCTACCACAATCTTTTTAATATTAAAAAATAAATCCAATGCTATTGTCTATACATTTAAAAAATAGTACTCGTACATGAAATGAACAAAGGCGTGTTGACAAGAGGGTCGTGTTGCGGCGCTGTGACGCTGCCATCTATTTGCCTCGCAAATACCGAATTTCTGTTGACAGATTCTATTCGATTTTATTCGATAGGGGCAGTAAAATCGATACTGTTTTATATTTTGATGAAAAGTTTCAAAATATGCACATCATTATCATTATCAATGCATCCAATTAAACAAATACTGAAGATTGTTCAACAGAATAAGGATCTAAAAGAAAGGCCTGGACGCACATGTACAGTAAACGGCTGAATCGACTCTTCTTTATTATGGTATATGGTATATGGTATATTTGACAACATACAACCCTAAAACAGGCTTTTACTTTTTATCTCCATCCATTTGGTCATGAATGATAATGAACAAACTTGAAATGAATACACATTTGTGGTAGATTTTTTTGTAAATCCCACGGATGTCACGTTTCATCCACATATCAAGTGTGTCGATGTCGTATCGCGTGAACGGGATTTGTGAAATAACAACCGTATCGTGAACTCTGAATCCAAAACTAAATTATTCAAAACAGCTTGGGAACACGTTTACAATAAGAAAGTACGCGCACACATTCTTAGATGCGTGTTTAATAATAGTAAGACGTTTAATCTGTTCCGAGATATATATAAACACACTAGCTTTTGCCAGCGACCTCGTCTAAAAGTTACTTAGTAAGTAGCCAGTAGTATGTTGAACATCTGCGCCAAAATTCATCAAGATCCGTTAAGCCGTAAAACATCTATCGATCTTAACATTCGCATTTATAATATTAGTATGTGTATAATTTATTGAAGACTAAAGTAATACTTTTAACGAAAAAGACGAATAGATATCGATATGTAATTTAACTTATTAATAATATCGATATTTTAAAACATAGAACAAAGAATTGTAAGGAATTTATTAAGGAAACGGTTGTTAAAATCAAAGTGAATATGATAATAGGAGTTTAGTGGCGACAAGAGTGCGATATGAAGAGCTGGAAACAAAAGGGCTGTAACATTTTATGGGCCGCAATCGCAGCCAGTAAAGCCGCGATAGTACTCCCGCCAACAATTAAAGTCTACAGATAAAACCCCCGGATTTGTAACGACGCCTTGCCTCTATAAAAGACATTTGTATTTTCTAGGTAACCATAATCTTTTGGTGTACAAATATACAAAAAATAATGACAAAAAACTCTTATACTATTTTAATAATCTATAAAGCTTGATCGATAAATACACCTTTAGACTAGAATATTCTACAATACCTTTTTTTTAAAGTCGATACAGTCCCGAATTGTTCATAATAGTGATAAAATTTTCCCCATAAGTACGAACAATTTTAACTGTAACAAAGAAGAAAATATTTTCATTTCCATGAAGCGTTAACAAAGGGATGTATTAAATCAATTACGTACTTTCAATAATTCCCTATAGAAGGGTAATTTAAATGAGCGAGGGCTAATAACGCTAATTTCGGCTGCCCATTGTCCATGTAATAAAATTTTATCAAACATTGTCTGAACAACGAGTCCCCTTTGATTGTTCAGATAAATGAAACGTTCCGATTGGAGGCTGTAATTTCACCATTAGTGGCTTGCAGATATGAAATATTTGTACTCATTTGTACTTTAAAATTATAAGCTTTTGATTTCTCTATTACAGTCATGTTAACTACAATACTTAGAGTTAACACTATTATAAGAGTTCTTGTGTTATCCACAAATAACTAGCGTGTTTATTAATTAACAATATGAAGAAATATTATTTACTTTTGGATTCAAAACATTGATACATTTTGTAGAGCGCTAGAGCAGGGTCGAACTCACATTTTTAGGATAGGATATAAAAAAGCATAAAGTTACATGATTATACTCATGTCACTCTGTGATAATATTGACAATGTACAAAGTACTCAAATTAATTGAGCGAAAAAGTTAATCATCGACTTAACAATGATTTCACGCGGAAAATCCTTTTCTCTTTCGATTCCTTTGGGTTTTCCAGAAGGCTGATTTTCACGTTGACAACACCGCGGCTACCGTGCCCTAATGCCTGTCCCTGTGGAATGACACACATTTCCAAAACAATAACTCCATAAAAGGTTCATAAGAGATTCAAAAAAATTGATGATTTAATTACAATTAAATAACAAAAAGTGGAATTAAATTTTAAATATAGCATTTAATGTGAACTGGCAGCATTAATAATATTGAATTCGATGAAATGTTTGCATAATTTAAGTTTAAAGTGCGGATATACGATTTAATTACACGAGATAAATATTTGAGTATTCCACTTCGGAGCGCTGTTAAAGAGTGGAGGGCTTTATGAAAAAATTAAAAATACTTTATTATAATTCCCACTAGTAGGTGGGACGGACCGTCCGGTGACTTTGATATTTTCGACGGTATTAATTAAAAAATTACGGAGCCGTTCCCCTCCCCTTCCCCCGTCCCAGCCCGGAGCTATTGTTCGTCCCCACAAAGCATTTATATCGCGGAAAAGATAAATATGCGAGACGCAGGTAATTGCGTTCGCTTTTATTGAGCTGCCGTTTGATTTCAAAGGCTTACAATGTATCGCTGTTAAATAACAGAGATTTATGGTGGCCGGAAAATTCAGTGTTTAAAAAAAATATTAAATAACTAACTTGCATTCGTAATTTACGTTAAGACTAATATTTCTAAAAGTGTTAATACAAGTGAATTTACATCAATTAAAGGTAAAAATAATCATCATCCAGTGGAAAACTTGTAAGTTTCCTTTTAGCTAAGATTGTACCTTGTCGTGCACGTTGATGCATCCCATGGGAGGTCTTCTTTCAAGATCAGTGAATATGAATAATAAATATTATTCAATTTGTTTGTTTGAACCCTAAAGGTATATCATTATAATGTAAACATTAAAGCCAGGCGCTGATTTGGCAACAATACTTCCCACAGGACGACCGGGGTAATTATGATTGAGCACAAAATGGATAAAAATAAGGCGTGGATTGTTTCAGACGTAATTAGGGTTTGTAGTCCCGGCGGGCGGTACGCAACACTTGCAAGTCACATTTCCACACCGCTGTATTTCAACGATTTATTTAAAAATCTCTAGAGTAAAGCGTAAGATGGAAATTTTGTAACATTAATTATATATAGATGTATCCGAAAAATTTAATTTGCATCACTAGAGATTATCACGTATTTAAGTTAATTGGTACGAACTTTACGTCATCGCAATTATGTAAACATCATTGAAATATTATACATGGAGTTTAGCAATCAAAATAGATTAAGATCAAGATTTCCTCCGCTGCACACTCCTTAACAAGGAGACTCGATTATGAATATTAATACGCGGGCGTCGTCGCGGCGTTTCGACGTTAATTCAGACAGACAGCGCCTTGTTTCCTTGGCGCGTCTTTATTAAAACTAATACAAAACTATCTTTACAAGTACGAGAACTGAAGGAAGCGAATACGGTTTTCCAATTAAATTTAAAGTGTATAAGTGTATAATCAAGTTTGTTCTTGTGTTATTTTGACGCATAATCTTATGAAAAAGATTATGAAATTGACTCTTTTCTTTTATGAGTGGCGATATTTTGTGATATTTACATATTAAATGAGTACAATTAGATCTATCCAACCTTGACAATGAAGTTTGCAACTCGGGTTTTGAAATATGCAACTTTCAATCAATTTGTAACACTGCTCTTCAAACAAATTAGATGACATAAAATTAAATTAAGTAGAGTTAGTAATTAATTTTATCCAGCTCAACGCCCGCGCACGGCGGCTGAACTGAAAACTTTCCGCTAGATCCGGGCCGACTTAAATCCGTTCACTTCGATCCTCATTGCTCCTAAGATAAAGCCATAATTAAGGGCCTTCTCGATCGATTAAGTTAAGCCGAGTTTAAATAGACGTTAACTCCGAGAGAAAGGTTTACTCCGGCGTGAAATGGCATTAGGTTTTCGCGCGTTTTATGCGCCTCGAGATTCAGACGAGTCGCTAAGAAAGGGGGATTTAATGGGAGATTGACTTAATTACGAACCGTCGTAAATTAGCGCGAGTATTTTTGACTGATACTTCTTAAAAGGGTTTGTTTAAGCAATATATAGATAGAGTTGGGCAATAGATTAGGTGTCAAAGAAGAGACATAGTTGACCATATATTTTTACGATCTCTATGGATCAATTGATGTTATGTGGCCACAAATATATAATATACACCACAAATAGTAGAGTAGAGTTATAGATTTAGGCCATCCTGTTTGTTTATTTGGTAAAATTGTCGAACTAGTTACATAATTCTAGTCTGGTATTCAATAGTTTTGAAATGACATTCCGTAGTGCTATTAACTTATTCTGTCATATGGTTTTTCCGGACGAGTCATCAAATTCCAGCTACAATCTCCTATGCAAAGTGTCTAAAAATTGTTTCAAAGTTCATGATGAAAATTTCAATAGCGAAGACACGATACTACGTTTATTTTATTCCATTTGTATAAAAATAGTGATGCTCCGAGTTGCATTATCGATAAAAACTAATGTATTCAGAAATTAAGATTATGCTATGTCGATAATTACATTGCATTCTAACATATTTAACGTGAACATTTGTTTCACAGTTTATGCAAAGTCTTCTTTGAATGGAATTCGATTCTTTGGTGCGACTGTATTATTGAACTAAATTATCCTGACATAGGTCTTCTCTAACGATTTAATAATGTTAGCAGTTTTCCTATTTCTCTTATCGATTGTTGTGAATTCATTTAAACGAATTTCACTGGTAGTCATTTTCCTTGACATTTATTTCCGTTGACGTTATGAATTTCCGTCAACATAAATGCTATTCGAAATGTCAGTTTGACCTTATGATAAGTGCTTCGCCACCCTCGCTATTCGACAGGCGCGTGCTTGATCTTTGAAAGGTGCCCTTTATATGATTGCTGTCAATATGCCCTATTAATATCGCCCATTGTTTAGGTCGTCATTATAACAATCAAAACTTTCTGAGTTAGCATTAATTTTTAAATACGTGGCAATAATTATTTCGTTTCTAATGTCGTATCATTTTAGAATCTTTTGATGTATTTCTTGGTTTTATGTGTTGCCTGTTGTTTTAAGACCAACATTTTCAATTCTACATAATTGCTCCGCGCAGAGAAAGGTCTTACAACTCGGACGATCTCACGTTGCTTTTTGATACAGGTCCAATAAAACGTGTTTAATCATGTTTAATGTATCGAGGTCGAGACATTATTTACGTAATGTCTTCTGCTGTGATAAAAATATTTTATTTTAATTAAATATCTCGTACCTTCGATAGCTCAGTTGGTAGAGCGGTGGACTGTAGATGGTTAAAAACTGAAATCCATAGGTCGCTGGTTCAAATCCGGCTCGAAGG
>LD688932.1:3377702-3397945 GCA_003118335.3 Papilio memnon | reverse complement strand
TAATTTTTAAATGAAATCCAACGTGTAGGAAGGATTTTAATACCATGGTCCCACACCACTAAAGAGCGCGTTGAACCTCTTATGGATTATTGTCGCTCCTTTTACGTGTATAATGATAAAGTACCTCGTTGAATAACAATGCCGTTGTCGTTGTCTAATGGAAACAAATCCGCCGTCGCTAGTCTCCATGTTGAGCAACGTCATAAATGAATAAGCTCTTTCCGCGATTATTTTTCCGCTGAACGCAGATTTTTTGCGCTTTGAATGAAAAATCCGTTTCACCGGAAATTATCATTAATTATGAATCAGGAGATTTGGCGGCAGTCATCTCTCTAACGTTTATAAACTGCGAGACAAGCGCAGCAATCTCGTTGATAATTTCCTTTTTAAAATTGTTTCATTCAGATATTTGTTGTTTTAACTTTGAAGGGTCACATTGCAAGTATTTCAACGAATTGTAACTTATCACATATTCACTGAATTGATCAAATTATTGTTATTTTTTGGAGTAAAAAAAGGAATTTAGTTATACAAACTTTTTATAGACCCACATTATGAAGCAATGAACGTAATACATACATGAGAACAAATTAAATCTTAGACTTAAACCACCTTAAGATTAGATAAACATAAAGTAAAGATTTAATTCTATTTGGACCAACAATCGTTAGTTGAAGCGGCCGGCGGCGATTGATCTTTTCTTGGGCGCAACAAATCAAAGTGGCAAAGACAAGGGCCGGGTAATGCGAGCTCGGGGCCGCCGGCGGATGGGAGCCGTGGTTGCCACTCACAAGGCCGGTCCGCTAATGTCCCTGGAGATTTAGACCACATGCTATAAATTTGTCGTAAACCTCTATTTGTTTAAGAGAAAATTTTAAATTACTATAATTAATGTATTCTTCTAAACATCATACAAACTGAGCCACGACTTTCGTATGAAAGCAAAATTTGAACAACATTCACAACACTATATTTCGTCATTATCGCTTCGAAGTAAAATACAATCACGGATCTGTATAACATAGCTTTTTGAATAATGACAACATTGTTATATTTTATAATAATTATCTTTAAGTTTTAAGTCAATAGTTTTATTATCTATTATTACAATTGAATAATTCTTGCATCTATACTAATGTGATAGTGTACACGAGTCTATTACAAAATAAAAGCGATTAAGACGAAAATATTTCTTCGAATGTTTCGTTTCCAAAGTAATAGATGGCGTTGGGTCGTTACGTAGTAGTCTGAGGTAGCAGACAACATGATTTGTGCACGACCGCGGCCGGTCCCGGGGGCGCTTTCCCGTATTTCGCTAACTCTGACCCGCTCCTTACAATTTATGTGTAGGATTTTGCTGTCCACTTCAAACAAACATTGTGTTAAATTATAATATGAATAGGATTCGAGGACAATTTGTTACGTTACCTTTTACATGTTAAAAATTCATAGCATGGAAAAAAGATTAAGACAAGCTTTTACTTACATGAAGCCTTAAGTTAACTTAACAGTTCCCTTATTATTATTAGCTAAAAATATATATACATTTCTGAACACTTCTTTCCGTTTACATGTCCTTTCTTAGCCTAGTGCCTCGTGTCTTTTAACTTAATGTTAATGAATAGCTCTAATAAATGATATGCTTTTAAGAGTGGAAAAAGATAAAAGTAAGCCTTTAGTACTCATGCCAATCAATACAAAATACATACATGGTCATTAATTCCCGTGAACCCGAGTCATTAGTCCGGCGTGCGTGCGCGGCAGAAAACTTGCGCTCGCATAAATCCTGCCAACACTCGCCGCTTTCCATCGATATGATTAATTGCTACCGGATCACACTTACGGACTCATCTGGTGAATGATCTTAACGTTATTTCTCTTCATTAGCTATATTAGAAATATGATGTATTAGATATTTCTGTTAGATATAAATATTATTATGGAACGTGTAAATGTTATTTACTTAATGTTGAAAATGAAAATAATAATTGCATTTACTAACTCATTAATGTACGATGTCCATTCGATAAAAAATAAAGTTTACACACCGCATATTCATTCATTTATAAATCAATTCTCTTTATCTCATCGTTCTGAAATATTCATAATAGTAACCCTAAGCGGGTCCTATAATGGAGCTCATTAAACTATCCAACGTGTTATAATGTTTATTGCAAACGCAAAATAGCGCGTTAAAGAGGCGCCGCGTTCCGGTCGCCGGCTCTACGCGTAATGAACGATTCGCACATCGCCATTATCGCTTCCTATAAATAAATATGGCGGCAAAAATGGCATCAGTTTATCAGCCGGCGGAAGTGGACACTGGGGACGGGGATTCAGAGTAATAAATGTTATTAGATAGCCGCTGGGCTTAGTTCGGGACAGGGATTATACACCTTTTTTTTCGGACTTCTTTCCGTACAACGACCGCTTTTGTTAATGTGTCTGGGTTTGAAAATAAATTAGTGGGGACGAATTTAAATGAGCGGCGTGTTAGGGGTTAACTTCTTTTCATTTGAATATAAGTTAATTAGGTTTTTTAGGATAAATATACAAGTTAACGTACTTAGCAAATGCCCACGCATGAGTTTTTACTATTTTTGTTATGAAACATTTAAAACTGTATATTTTATTTAATGTTTGACTGTTCTTGATATTTTAATTAAAACCTGTAAGAGTAAATAAATGAAAAGCGCGATTGATCGATGCGGACGTACAAAAAATAGTTTCCGCAAATACTGGCAGTGTTTGCTCAACGCTACAGGCTGTCAAAAGCATCGGCAAACGATCCTCGACTGTTATTTACCTGCGACATGGAGGGAGCAAATTGGCGGATACGATATTTGCAATCATATATCTACAGTCGACTTCACTTTATTGCTATAATAATAAAGCTTTGTTTAGAGTGAGTGATAATATTGTAAAAAAATGATTGTTCGATCTGTTCCGTTATGATCGGGTTCAATTGCTGGCCGCTGCAGTTTATTTTTTGATATACTTACGTCCTTTGTGTAATATTGTTCCAACGTAATTGATGATATAAAATACACATTCACTATACAAATACAATACAGTATTGACTACTCAAATATTTAACATAATTCATAGAGTTAAAAAAATGCATTCAAACATTGTATTATGTAAGTAAAGTTTGAAAAGCGATTTATAAACGTGATAGTTTGCCCGGTTACGCTCGTAGCGCTATATCTACGATGTAGATGCAGATCTGTGTAGAGAGGTAGCCGATAGCAGACAGTGTCAATACTGGCGAGCCTCCAGCTACGTCGTAGCACGCCAGCTGTGTACACATTCATATACCGTTATTGATACTAAATATTATTCAATACAGTTTAGTGTTTGTTAATTATTAACAAAAAAAGCTACTATCCTAATGTTTTTTTAGGAAAATGGCTAAAAATCTGAAAGTCATCTACGCTTAATGATCTCAACTAGATGCTAATAAAATTGCTATCTATATTGCACTCCAAATACTTTTAGACATTTCGTAGTAAAAACATAAACTATATCGGCATCCCCCTCTATCATATTTGATACAACGACTATAGCAAATCCTGTAGTATGTACATACACACTAGTGCCGGAGTGTGCGTGAGTAAACACCGGTTTAAGCCTAACTGGCCTTAATGAATCGTAATGGCCCCTATAATTCGCGGCGTAACTAACTGGCCATATGGGGAAACCTACCCTCCTGCACCCCCTCGCCCTCTCCGGCCCTGTATTTGGAAGCCGGCCATATCGCGTATGACAGCGGTAATTCTCTTTTTGAAAATTTCCAGGCTGACCGCTTCACAGCGATTTGTGGTTACGTGTTTGGGTTCCGTCAGTCCAATTTTTACGTGTCCATAAACACGGTTCTGTTTTTTTAAATTCATGTTGAGTTTTGAAATATAAACGGCTACGCCGCGTTTATGGCTGCTTGAAAATGTAAGAGTTATTTGCAAAGTGCAACAGCCGTCGCCCTAAGTTTGAACTAAAGCCCAAAGGAGGTCGTTATTCCTACTGTAATTTATTTAATTGCTCTGTGGCGGTAATTATTCATGAAATTACGGCAATTACGTCTCGGGAAACAATTATTTATTATACAAAGTTGAGCCTTAACTCAAATTTTATTTCAAATTGCACTAGATAACAAGATGGACGATATTGTTTATTTCATTAAGTTTTTATTATGTCTGTACAATGTTATCTGTTTTTAAGTATTAAAATTAAAACGTCATCATGTACGCTGTCACTTTTCTATTCTTTTAATTTCTTTGGTATTACTGGTTTATAAAATGTTTGAAAAAGTTTACTTGTATTTTCACATTTGTATTACTAGTGTGAAAAGAGTGTACTTATTATTATTAATGTTTGGAGTAGCTAATTAGGGTTAAAAATGTAAATTTGTTGATTGCAAAAATAATGAAACATACAGGGAGGTGGGCAATTAGTGTAGCGCAGGTTGGGAAGGGGTAGGGCAGTTAACGCCACGTGTCGCGAGGACTAATTTGCTTGTCTATGCGAAACATTACGGGGCTTAACTAGATGGCGCTGTTTAAAGACACACTCATCCTTTGATACCGCATTTAATATCTTTGATGTGCTAATTTCATGGCTCGATGTAAACACACCGAGCAAAAAGCACTGTAAGTAAACAGTTACAAATGCACTAATTGTACGACTTTATTTTGTTTTTTTATGTTTGAACCCTCGACGCTAATTGACGCTTCGGAATTTACTAAAGCTACGTAGATTGTAGCCATCATTATCACCCAGTCCTTATCCTGTAGCCGTGTTTGCGAAGAATATTCAAAGAATATAATACAGAAAATAACCCATAATAATTCACAAGTGAAATTTTCGTTCTTCAGTTTGAATCAAATAGCTGTTGCATATGTTAAAAAATAATAAAAAACATATGTTACTGATAACGTAGCATTTTAATAGTAAAAGAATTTTTGAAGTCGGCACACTAGTTTTTAAGTTATTACAATACATACAAAAATACAAATCTTTCCTCTTTATAATATTAGTATAGATTACAGTAATAGAAATAAAATAAACACAAATAGCTAGACATTTTGTTCAATGTGATATACAGATTGTGGACAAACAAACGGAGCTGGCATTCGGCGCGCTTCAATCTTCGTCCTGCATATTAATCACCGGTCGCCATCTGACGCCGCCGGACACTGGTCTTACAGCCGCTCCGTTTAAATTAAAATATTCCGGACTTCGGGTCCAGCGACATTTGGTGGTAATAGCCCACCATCATTAATTTATCACATGGAAAATAAAAGTATTCCTGAAGTATCTGTAAGGCTGTTTTCATACAGAAAAAGCAACTGTGCTTTAGAAGTTTGCTACAGGTACTCAATTAAATGTTTCTTTTACTTAGATTTTAGTATCAATTCTACAAAACAAAATCTACTCATAGTTAAATCGATAATTAAATAAATAATAAAATAAATTATTCTACCCCCTCTCATACTAAAATAGTGGCCGCACTTGATCGGAACTAGTAGGTGCCGTCGGTGGCTCAGTGGTTGAAGCACTTGCCTTGTAATCTACAGGTCTTGGGTTCGAATCCCGCCGCCATGTATCAATGTGGTTTTTCGCTTTTTCGAATGTTCATATGTACATAATTTACCCAACGTTCTTACGGTGAAGGAAAACATCGTGATGCAACCTGCACATATCAGCGAAGCAATTCAAAGATATGTGTGAAGTCAACCAAGCCGCACTTGGTCAGCGTGGTTTGACTATGTCACCCTAACGTAAGGTAGGCTCCGAGCCTTTTACAGTGGTAGAGCCCGCTTTAACATCTTAGCACGAATGGGTCGGCTCGCCCCCAGCAATACCACGACCACACAGAAGACAGGCGTGAAGCGGAAGCAATTCCGCGTTTCGTCTGATGAGTGTGGTGCCGGAGGCCCAACTTTAGTCCCTTTCCCGTTCCGTCCTTTTCTTATAAGGGAAGGTTTGGATGGGAAAGTGGATTTGACGGCGGAGGAGACGCATAGGAAGGGGAAATATCCTCTTTATGTGCGTCTCCTCCTCCGTCGATTTAGGGTAGGCAACGCATCTGCAATTTTGGATGTCTATGGGCAGCAGTCGCTTCGCCATTTCGGCGGATTTAGGTGGCCGCTTGCTCGTTTGCCACCTTATCGTATATAAAAAAAAAAAAAAAAGAGCCCCTCAGTGGGGACGTATAGTGAGCTGATGATGATGATGATATGTTCAAAAATGTTAATAAACTTATGTCAACATTTATTCAAATATTTATGTAAAACGATACTTATACGTAGTGTTCAGATATGTGTAAAACAAAAGAGCAGATGGATAGTTAGGCGACGGCCGTACCCTCCTACGTGATAAATTCATTTTTGGGTATGGTTTAATTTGTTTCCCTACACGCCGCTATTTGGAAAATGCCATTTCTCATTGAACAGATTACGGAGATTACAAATTCATTAGGGACGGCATATCTTTTGTTTCTAGCGCAGGGCACGACTAATTGATATTTCGGGCACACGTGTAGTTTGTTAATTAAAAGATTTTGTTGGAAAGTGAACGACGTCCAAAATGAATGTTTCACAGAATAAAAAAAAAACATATAAGTTTAAACATAACGTAGTTTTTTATTCAAATGAGCTTATTCCAGACATTCGTGGTTCAACAAATTTTATTATTGGACTGAAAAATAGCTGGTTATTGCCAAACAAGCTGCTGTAATAGACAAAACTATGTGCTGATAAGACGAATCTACCTTAGTAAAGGTAGTTTTACGTAATAAGTAATCAAACCGCACGAAGCTGGTTACAAGAAACGATTCGGTGGTCAGTAATAATCTGTGCTAGAGGTCAATCAAAGTGTCTGGATTCCAGGGATCGTGTCCGGGACAGCGGGCACCGCAGGCGAGAGGGGCCGGGCAGGCGGGGTGCGGGGAGGGGCGAGTGCGGACAGGAATTAATTGCGGGCCGCGACTGAGGTGTGCCGTAATTACCGTGCCTGTGGACAGAGCTGCAGCTAATATCCTGCGAATGTCAGTTCGAAGATTTCGATCATTCCAGAATGTGTTCGATGTATGCAGTGTGAAAAAATATACATGTACATCTTAATGCTTAAAATAAACGAATAATTTAAAATAATCCCTAGCAAGTATAAATAATTCAAACATCTTCTAGAATCTCTTACCTAGAACAACTTTATCGAATACAATTCACGTAGCGTTCATAGAAAATTATCTCAACTCTATTACTGCAGTTGAATACTTAATCGTGGAGTCAGGTAATCAGTATTCGGTGGAAGTTCGTTCGATTCCCGGGCAGCACGATAAGCCCGGGATCTCTTGCCTGTGTGAATTCATCTCGCGATACTTGTGACTAATCGCCGGGATTCACCTCGCTCCGTCTCGCGATAATCCCAAACAAATTATAGGGGCGCTCAGTTATGCTGAGTCTTTGTTATTTGTTACATCGTGATAAACTTCGGTGAGAATATAATAAGTCATACTTAGCCTACCTTGTTTTTTAACACGCTTTTTGAAAGATGATTGATACCCTTTTTTTAATTTATGAAGCGATTAGAGATTTGAAGTTAGTCATTAACACGGACGGACTTTAATGACAGGTAACATGTAGTCCGAGTATAAGAGATACTAAAAATATATTCCACGTTAACATAGAGATATTGAAATACAATGAAAAATTCAAAGGGAAAAATAAAAGAGGAATAATGGTGGATATAAAAGAGGACAGTTTGCGTCACAAAGCCGCATGCGGGCCTCAGATATTGACAGTAAATTTCATTCATACGGTATTAGTGCCGCGCCATCAGCTGCAGGGATAGCGCCCGCAAACAGTACACTAACAATGTATATAGACACGGCAACGATAAATTTTAAATGTCTTTAAATCAATTGTGTTTTATTATTTTATTAAATTGAAGTAACATATAAAATTAAATTTTATGTCTTTTATTGCAAGTAAATTCATAACACAATAATTTATCTAGCCTCTTATTATTATTATTATTTTTACTTTTATAAGTTTGTTTTTGACATTTTTTACATGATATTTTGTCCGTGTCTAAAGTGTGGTTTACGGTGTAGGTTGGTGCGTAGCAGTGTCTACGCTAGTCCGCTACGCGCCCGCACTCGACCAATTTAACTGAGCCCGCCACAAAGAAACGTGCACTCGACCCCTGTTTATAAATCTTTGCGTACTTGAACATCATTGAATACCACTAGGAAAACAGCGATATTTAATAACCTATAAATAACTAATAGGAAATTAACAATAACATATGGAACATGTTCAATATAGTATTTTCTAGACTCACATAGACTAGACTCACATATTTATTGCTATAAATAGGAAATGTAAAAAAAATTAGTATTTGTATACAAAAAACATGTTAGCTGAACAAATCCGAAACATTGTTCAAAGTTAAGCCAATATTTGCGGAGCCGGGGCGACTTCCGCGAATGTAACCGGGTAATTTATAGCCGGACAAACTGAAGTTTATCGAAAGAAGGAGAATAACTTTATTATATAGTAACCGGAAGTACAGGGTGGACGGCGCCCGCCTCCCGAGCTACTAGGAATGTCATGCACAAAAGTGTTTAAGTACGTATTTATCATCTGAACAAATTATTTTTACTTTTACTCCCGCAACTAGCGGGGAAGTCACATAAAATGCGATAAATAGTTATTATATAAATTTAAATATTGTGTACTTCTGTGTTGAATAAAAAAATAGGAATAATAATCAACGTTAAATTATTATTTGTCGAAAGCTTCAATGGTGTTCTCAATAGTTTATTTAATAATTACTGTTGACTTTCTAAACATATTATAAGCACATAGTACCTCGATTTTTAGAAATGTTGTAGAGAAGTGTACCGTTTTGCGTGATTCCATTTTTATGGAGTTGAAGGCATTTCTTTGGAATGATGAAATATGTCGCATTCGTACGGAGCTTGGCCTTCATTGTAAACACATTTCGGAAATCGTCCTCATATGTCCAACAACGGAAATCGTCAACGTTTTTACTAACTTTATTTCGTAGAACTTGCATTTTTGCTTTATGGCATTTGTTATTGTAATATTTTTTAACTATTTGTAGGTTAGAATACGATAATTCATACACAATAATTATTATGCAAACACTTTATAATATTACAAGAAATACACGTAATTTTTCCGGTACGTAATACACCTAATGTTTAAAAACAAAACCTATAACATAACTTATTTCGGAAATATAATATAATAATAACAAACAAAAATTTAGACATTATTTCGTCGTAAACATTACTTCAAAGTCGTGGGTCTCAGTACAAATGAAAAGTGTCCAATAAAGTTTCATTTATCGTCCGGCGCTCGGTACAGCGGCGGCCTCGGCCAGATATGATACTGTCAAGTCCCGCACGGCTCACTGAGCTTATTCACTGTGACGTCTTTGAACGGATGGAAGACATTCAACCTAAACATTCTTGATAGTTTTATTATTTACTATTTATTTTATATTCATTATATTATAAAATATTTTATATGCTTACTAGCATGCCTCATATTTTTTGTCTTTACACAATTGTGTTATCTAAAGATAGCGTTGATTTTTTTATTACAAATAACGATTAATGTGCCTACATTAAAGTTTGCATATGGTATGATACATGCAATTTCTGTATAAATTGTATATAGTCAATATAATGAGTTTTATTGCAGTGATATAATTTGCAATGAATAACAATGATAAATTATAAATGTATTTCTTATTTACTTTTTTATAGTTTTTTAACTATCAAGTTGGTTCAGTCGTCTCGCACTCGCTGTGTCCGTTATGTCCCTGTTTTCGATAAAAGGACCGTTTAATACAACAAAGTGATGTCGAGTGAAGGATACAGTCGCCTCGGGCAACGCTTTACCCGGCTCTTACGAAAATTTTATCAACAGTTTAACTTTCAACTAATATATACATCTGTGGTCACAAAGGTGCTTTGTGATGTTACTACGTTATTTTTCTTGGAACATAAGCTATGTAGTTTTAAACTGACTTTAACATTGTACTGTACACTTAGTTAGTTTGTGGTGTTAAGATGTGTAGATAATGTCCAGACAAAAGTTTATCTGCCTAAACAAAGTCTAAAGATAATAATTTTTCTACAAGTATTACGTAAGTATGGAACCGCCATCTTCATAAACTCGTAATCGATGCAAAATTATGACGTTAAAGAGGTCGGAGCATTAATTAAGTTACGTCCCCGGCGGCGCTCTGTCTATTGCCCCCCCTGCTGCGCCGCCCGTCGCGCCCCCTTCCGGCGTCACGTGTGCAATCTGTAACAATGCAGGCAGCTGATAAACCAGGGCCAATTTTTTCTCGTGCACGTAAATACGTTTTGGCTCGTTTCCGAGCAAACCGGAAAATATGGGCGGATGCTTTTTCATTTTTTCTGCCGTCTGTCCCGGAGAGTAAAAACTTATCGGATTTTCAATACGCCTCGTTTCTTTCGTATGAAATTGGCCGTAAAGATATTGGCTTAATTCGTGGGAAGTAGGACCCTTTCTTTTTGTGCCGTTTCCGCGATGATTTAGTGTGTCGCGAGGCGGCGAGGTAGGAACAGTGTACAGTCGACACGTGTTAACAGCGCCATAACCGTGTGAGTTAACTGCCGAACTTACGGCACTTTGTGAAATATGACGCACGCTGTAACGACTCTTATCACCTTTTACTGATTTTGTTTTATTCGCTATCATACTATATTTTTCCGAGCATTATTTTCACATTTCATGCGATATTACAATATAAACTGGTACACAGTCGCAAATTATAATATGTTCCTAATTAATTTTATTGATTTTGTATGTATAATAACAATACTTACTCGTACTTTATTTTATCGACTTACTTTATATAGCTATTATAGTACTTTAAGGCTACAGTGTATGAAATCGTGGTATCAACCTTACCTTACAATTCATGCAACAGAAGGTGATAACGGCTATTTTATTTTAAAAAAATCCTTTTAAACTATTATTATATATTACATTTTTTTAGAAAACAGTAATATGTGTTATATCGTTCTATCATATTTACGTAAAAAATTAATGAAAACGATATTTTCAACGTTCAAATATTAATTAAATTACTTCTCAAAGCAAGCTTAGAATAGGAAATCTTAGTAGTTCACTCAAAAAATGTTCTCCTATTAAACTTTTTATTAATTTATTTTTTCAAATAAACGTTGGTACATATCGAGTTCATAATTAACCCCCGGTCACACCTGAGTGGCTTCTCTTGAACTTTGACCAGGGAATCCCATCGACTGCGCATTGTGTAACGTGATCGGTTCTCCGTACCATTTCCACTTCTAAATGTTGGATAATCAACTAGCGATTAATCGGAAGGTTTCTTAACTTTCACTGTCGTCATAATCTATATTCGGAAATAAATTAAAAGTGTGTAAATCGACTGTGGTTATAATTATGAAATAGAAAAAACATTTTTTGACGTCATAACGTTTGATAAGACGGTGAACGCCGGCTGTTACGTACCGCTTGAGCCGAGCGTGCAAGGAAGAGCACGGAACAAGCGATAGTGCGGTGATTGCTGATGAAGAGATTCTAATGATGATATCAAGTCAAATTATCGTTAGTAATCTGACAATCACTTTTATATGTAAAACAAAGTTTCAGCATTTCTAAATTGCTTTTTTATTTTTTTAATTAATAAAAGTTTACTATTTACTAGTAGATTCAAGAAGTAACGGTTACCACTATTTTACAATTGATCTTAAAATTATGTATTATAGTATTTATATATATTGCTATTACGTATATAATATTACTATTATACTATATTTTATTACGTAAGCAAAGAGGACTTAAACTATCCCGTGTAAATCATGGCATTAATTTTCCTACACAAATGTTACAATTTACTAAGTTGTAGGCAAGTAAGCACTTAGTTATACGCCGACGGCGGCCTGCCTTACAACTTTAAGCGGCCCTCCCTTACCGCTAAGCAAATTTGACAGCTCAAAGTTATCCCAAGTTTGTGTGTGTGCAAAGTTACAATTCACTGTTTATTAGATAAACATAAGCTTTAATGCTTAGTCAATAAGTCTTACCTTTCCGTATAAATTAGTAATTTACTTGTAAACATATTTCGTTTAGTCGTAGCACCTGCATGTGTAAATGTAAAGTTATTTTGATTAAGGTATTTAAGTGTATTGGTCTTCACTAAAAAAAATACAATATTCGAAAGATTATAAAACTTATAAGAGTTAGGTCAACAGATTAGATCAATAGTTTGATACCTAAGACTATGTTTAGGTTGGTCACTCAAATATGAATTATTTTCATCGGTGTATGCTCACGAAATTCATTTCACATTCAACAATGCTTTTTCATCTCCTAAAACGTCATTTTCGTTTACAAATGATAGCATAAACGGAGAGATTAATTTCGATTTAAGCTTCGTCAGTCGGAAGCTTTTAAAATCGCATAAATACAACATGTCACGGTAGCGACCGCGTTTTGCCTTTATCAATTACACATCACGCGTCGAAAAATACGAAGCGAAACGCGGCCATTGTCGAATATTTACTTTTATCTGAAGTATGTAAAATGTAGGATTCGTCAAGTAAAAAACAAATTACGAGAATAAACAAGTCTCTCATTAATATAACTAGTGGTTCGCCCGCCTTCTCGCGGATGGTTCATTTTTTAAACATTTTATAACAATAATATATTGCCTTTACTCGGTCATAAACTTTAATGATAAAAGAACCAGCGTAGTACTTTTTAGTATATTCGATAAAAAATGTTTCCTCTTCACTGAAAATGCAGCTTAGCAATATATTGAGAAATGGAAAGTAATAAATATAATTTGATATACGATGAAGCTTTTTTTTTTAAAATGAAAAGTATATTTGTATGTTGTATCCGCATCAGATCGCAATTCAATTAGTCTTTGTTTTCTATAATTAAAATGCTCGATACGAATGTTAATAAAATATTTAATCGAAATACCAGATAGTCGCGAGCGCTCGTAAAATTCGCGCTTTGACGAATTTGTTGAACTCCACATGTACTCGATATTTCAATTCGCCTCTGTGAACAACTCTTCAACGTATAAAAGTGGAAACTTTAACAATCGTCCGTGTTTTATTAAACGTTCAATTGCTCGAATATAAGCGTATTCGATATCCGTATCGATAAAATGTCGACGGTAAATTAAATAAAAATGTACAAAATATTGTCACTTGAGTTTAACACTGATTGTTAAAATAATGTTGTTATATTAGAACTAATCTAAACGTTATAAATTTAGGACGAGATTTTTATCAATATTTGATTGGACAGTAGAGATTGAACGAAGTGTGTATTAGTCATTTGTTTCTTCGAACAAACTCCAACTTTTTTTCTACTTATTTTTAATAGACGCCTAGTAATTTTTAAATGATTAACTGGTGCACGGCAACAAATGTACTAATTTTATTTCAAAATGCAACACAATATGCGTATTTTAATGAAAAGTCGGCTCGGCGTGAAACAGATTGCAAACCGCATTCAGAAATAAAATTTCAATATATTTAATTACAAGTGGCTTAACAAATGAAAAATATTTGCTCATTTGCCGGCGTACATGATAAATTGTAAATTACTTGGAAATGCGAGTTTTGAGGCCCCCACCGCGAGTTTAAAATTTAAAATGTTGAAACAACAGTGGGAGCGAAATTCACGGGCAAATAATGAGGGCCGAATTAAAAATGCAAAAATTGATTAATGGACCGTTGCGTTGTTGGGCAAATATGTATTTAATGAGAATGACTCAGTGTTTTGTCTGCAGTACCTGACCATCATTACTTAATGTTATTTTACATTGAATATGCATACGTTTAACGTATATTATTAGTAAGTTTAAAGAAAGAAATGTCAGTCATTTATAAGTTAAAATTTAAAGGCACATTGATAACCTTTAAAAATGTAACTACGTCTAGAAATATTTGTTAAAAGTTAACACATTGTTTGTTTAATATTATTGAATGAGAGATTTAGATTCAAAGCAATTCAAATAAAGCCGGAGTAACATTTCCGTACAAATTCTTTTGCTCATCGTGTTTTAATCAAATCTTTGGTTCTGTTATTCTTTACCTAAATTATTTACTGTTAAATGGTGCTTTGAAGCGGCAGCGCTTTCTTGGAAAAGAAAAAATCTTAAGTCATTAAAACTTATATAGAAATTATAAAATTGAAAATTGGTAGCATAGTATGGGCATGTTATGAGGAGGGATGAATCGCATATAATAAGGAGAACGTTAGTTATGAGCGTGGAAGGGTACACCGGTAGAGGTAGAGATGGATGGATTGCGTGAAAGGTGACATGATCAAGAAGGGAGTGATGACTGAGATGACGTATGATAGAGTTATGTAGAGGACAAAAACCTGTTGCGCCGACCCTACGGGAGTAGGATAAGGAGGAAGATGATGATGACAAAATTGAAAATTCATTTTAGTGAGATTGTTATATTTTTTGTACCTCTATTGTTCAAACTTAAAATCCAATATATTTAACATGTTTAACATGTATCAATACATGGTAGTTGTGTCGTCCATTGTAACTGGAAGCCGTAATTTATTAAAAGCGAACGCTCGCGCCCTCGGGCGGCGCGGCCGGATATCAACATCGCTCAAATTTGTCATGAGCTACAAACCAATCGCAATCACGGCGCAACTGCGCTTTATAACAACTAATTGCCTAAATATCCACTCACCTGTGACATTAAATGCACGCTACGTTTATTATTCACTCAATATTAAAGGTTACATTTAACTTTATTTTACACACCATACTTTACAACGTTATTCTATTCAGTTCGAAGCAATACTTTTATCAATTGCATCATATGTGTTATGGAAATACTTTAAAAAGAAATTATTCTAGGCCTCTTATCCGTTTTACCGAGAAAATATCCTCTTTCAGCGCGTCCCCTCTGTTCATTAAAGGTAGACAACGCATCTACAAATGAGGTTAAAATAATGTGAAAAAACGCTAGTTAAGTAAACAAAAATGTCAGAAAAGCAATGATTGTAAATTAATTATGAGCACACACGTTACCATTCAGTCGTACTTTGATTATGCAAATATAAATATCAATAAAAGGACGGCACTATAAATGCGTCCCGGCTATTAACACGAACAAAATAAAGCGCACGGTATCGCGTGCCTTTTGCATATTAGGTGTCATAACAACACGGCAAACGGCAACCTTCACTCTGGATGCATTTTATACGCTGCCATTCCGCATCGAGATCGCACCGATAACGCTAAGCCATGCAACAATGCCGCGCTAAACACCGTAAACTTGTGAATTATTAATCGCCTTATCGAGCCCAGCTAAAACCTAACATGGCTCGCTTTATGAAAAATGCAATAAATCGCCCCCTAGATTTATTACGAGTGGATTTTATAGTACAGGCCAGTTTAATTTCAAATTAAATGGTTTAATAATGCATACGTGTGTAATTGCCGAGCTCTACCTAAATGCAATTAATTAATATTTACTGAACCTCTTTCGGCTTTATTTCCTTTAGATTTACAGAAAAATACTTCATACAGAGCTTTCTTAAATCTATCAGCATACCAGTCATGTTTTAAAGATTTTCATAGCTGGCCTGTAGTTTTTAAATAGTGCCTCGGATAAATAAATACAGCCACAAAGCTTGCGTCGTATTAATTTATTTGCAATACTTTGTCCATCATATTACATTCGCTAAATTTTAATTAAGCAAAGTAATGATAATCCCGTACTGAAATAAAACAGCTTTCCACTATTTGTGGATTCCTCATTTATTTCCAATTATTAATATTGTTTGTACCTCATTACTTTTGCTTTTAAAATTAAATTTAATTAATTAACTCACAGCGTATTTTGTTTCATGATTTTTTGAGCACAACATTAATTATTTCGACGCCTTTGTTTTATTTCGTTTTAAAAAGTATGCTACTGAGTGATAATATTGTAATATAATAAGTAATTATTATCGTGAAGTTGAAATCATTTTGTAGTTAGAACTCATACTGTTATTCTTAAAACGATTTTAATAGACATAGCGGCGGGTAAGAAGCTAACTGAGGTTCAGACCTTCACCTTAAATTCGTAAGTTGCAAATGCGTTTCTATCTCAGATTAGATCAATGATAGTGTATATCAAATTTCTAATAATATATGAAAAAACATCACTGAAAAATGAATGTTAACAAAAAATGGTAACATTTGAAACAAACAAATAGAAGAAAACAATTGTTTAAATGCGCTTGCTCGTAACCCTATAAGCAAACAGTGCGCAAGGAAGGGGAGGCGGTGCGATGAACAAATTCGCTAATTTTATCTGGAGAACTCTACTGAATAAAGATATATTAGTGGTCCGAACAAAGATAAAGGAATAAATTGTGGACGCGATAAATCAGTAGAGGATGGTTTTAATTACACGTCCGCCGGAACCTCTTGCTGTGAAAACTGTGGCACACTGGGAGCAAAAAAAATCAAAAAACCTTTTTTATGTTTTCTTTTTCTTAATTCTTAAAATGCATATATTATTAAACTAACTATATATGTAGGTTACCTATAGTTTAAAACAAATACTATTTACACAAGACAAAACATTTAAAATTACATATTTTTGGTATTGTTACATAATCGTATAGATATTTTCCGATGAAAATATTTATCCAAAATCTATCGAAGTTTCATAGTTAATTTAGACTTTAACATTAAACTGCTGTTAGTTCTTAGAAATTAACTCATCCAGGTATGTTACACACCTTAGAAAGGGTTGTACGATTGCCTCGAGGCTGAATGTAAATAAAGTTAATTATTGCTAGTTAAGTGATTTCAGATGTACACGAATACATTTCCTTGGCGCTATCTGTTTACCTACAGTTTTAATTTAGAATTTACGACTTTGAATTTTAAATGCTAATTTTAATTTCCCTCGACAAGACTCAATAATTGTACCTATTAATTTATTTGGTACACAATTTAATTTATCTATTAATGGAATTAGACATTTATGTTAATTATTCTTTTTATTTGAAAACAACCTCGTTACGGCCGGCTGTTCACTTAGCTATGTCATAGCAACATCTCCCTAGTAACCCTAGACCCAAATAGACAAGTAAGCATACAGAGAAACAACTCACAAAGTGAAGTGGCATTACACGGCTCGGCTCCCCGGGATCTCGCTTTGATTTGCGGCCCACGATCCACGAGTGTTATTTTAATTATAAACATCATTAACCTTAATTACGGCATTTCGTGTTTTCCGCGAGAGTGCGCCTCTGTCGACGGCGCAGCCTGCACTCGGTCCACTTTGAAAGCTCCGCCATTAGGATGCAGTCTCCGAGCTTACGTGCTTGCTAAACTGTGCCTCGATGGGGCTGCTTGCTTTTAAAGCTTTTGCTCTCGCAATTAATATGAGACGAAATAAATAAAAACTGAGCCGAGTTATTTCGCACCGCTTACGAGGACGACAAATTGGCCAACTTGAAGCAATTAATTTGAGTGTACGGATGGATTTGCGCTAGGGTTGTTGCAAGCAAATATGCCAGTATTTTTAAACAATGGTAACTACAGTTTTATGATATGTCTATGAAAGTCAACTGATGTCTTTCATAACAATTATCTTGGGTTAAAAATTATGTGTGTGTTTATTATCATACTAATATACCAATGACTAGGTTTGAATACTCTGACTTTAACAAATTGGAAATAAGACAAAATTATTTAAATTGTTTTAAAAAAGTTGTTATGTGTATCCAATAATTGATTTTTAGTACAAAATGTAACACTTTATATCAACAATACATACCTTTAGAACATTGCAGGTATAGAAACTGAAATAGGTTTTCGTGGAGATAAGCATGAGCTAAACGGGTCCTGACCGACCTTATATCGCCTTACATAAACTTACTCCAGCGTGTTTATGGGCGCCCGGTATCAGTTATCAGCCAACATTAAACTTGGCAGACGGTAATTCTATAAGATTGATTCAAGACTTACAAGTAATACGACTGACAGGTAGTTTACTTGACTGAAAATATACTTAATAGTAGTGTTAAAATTTAGACCTTCAGGTCAGTCTTCAGGTATATTTCAACATATCTTTTTTAAAGATTTTATTAAATTAAATAAAGTTTTATGAAATATCTCCAGTGATTTAGTAATTCCTAAACACACATAAAAATTTACTCAAATAGAAAATAAAGAAACTTAAACATTGTATACACTGATATTTATGCTAGAGTTTACCTTTGTAGTCTTTTTCCAAACAACTGGCTACTACGTCAAAAACTTTCAAGTAGATCTTTCTTGCTTATAGTAATTTCTTCGTGATTTGTTTTCAATACATTACACGTATGTATACTCCATTATAGAATATACAAGAAAAGCTACGAAACATTAAAGATTAAAGAAAAATCTTCTCATATTTTCTCATCAATTAAGTAGCTAGCGTTTTAATTAAGGTGTTAAAAAAGGGCCATTATCTCGGCGTATTTATGTAGAGCGGCGCGACTCCTGGACGTAAATCAACGCACGAGACAATGCTAATGCTGGGGAATTAAAAAATACTTTGGCTGGAGCCCACTCTGAAATAAAGGACTTAGCGCAATCTTTGCGGGCGGTTAATGAATTACGTTTGCTAATTTTTCATTTAGGGGACGGACTCGAAGAATATTTATTTAAGTTTACATAAAAAAATACATTTACTTTGCAATGGTTTTTAATTTAGTGCATGCAAAATCATATATTTGCATATGATTTTGTAATCCACAATTAGTAAAAATTGTGTAATTTTAGCGAATAGACTAATCACAAAATGTAATTTGGATTATTTTTGTCTAGAATGCTGATAAATGAAAGCGTTTTTAGAATAGAATCATTTTTATAATGCATCTAATTGGCAACTATTAAAATTATAATACTAATAAAAAAAATGTTTTTTCAAATAATAAAATACTAGTCCGTACCTGTAATCTAAATAAAATGTAAGACAATTTTATGATATACACTCGGTCGTCGTGACCCCCAAAGACGTCTTAATTAATCACCACAGATTATACTTGAAATACGAGCCCCGATGGCAGCGCTCCGAGCCCCTTCGGCTTTTTATGGACACTTTTGTTTTCGTCGCACCTACTCTTTTTCAACAGAAAAGATTTGTAAAAATCACGCCTTGAAAAATGTCGCGATACTTCTTTCTACAAAGAATAGTTTTGTATAAGCATACATGCAACCTCCACATATCGGCGAAGAAATTCAAAGATATGTGTGAAGTCAACCAACCCGCAGTGGGCCAGCGTGGTTGACTATGGCTTAGTCGCCCCTTGCCCTAGGGTAGGCTCCGAGCCTCTCAGTGGCGACGAACAGTGAGCTGGTGACGAAGAAGATGACGTAATTAATAACAAAGTATTTATTAATCTTACGTCAAAAATAGACGCAGAAAAAAAAATCACATGAACTTTCAATACGATTGTTCCAATGCCAATTATTGAAGCTAGCCGAAGCATTTAAATTAAAAAATAAAAACCCTTACACTCTTCGTATGTAATTGATACAAAATTGCAGGTTTTATTTGCTGGTTTATTGAGGGACTAAGTTGGTAATTTTAAAGACCGACTTCATGTAAAGTTAGTAAATGATTTACTTTTTACTATTATACGTCCAAAATCTCAAGGTATATTATATAAGTATTGTTATACATAGATAGGAATATTTATTTTGACTATAATATTAAATGTATAAAGTTGTGATTACGTGTCATGATAGGTACTTTCTGTTAGCTGTGTGTGAGTGTTAGAGTGATACGCTATAGTCGAGAGTAGCATCCAGTGTGACGTTCCACTGGAAACTGAGGCATCAGTGGGTGGGCGTGGCGCACCGGTGGGCGGGGCTTACACCCATTAGCACCATGGCTCCGCCCATTGCCATGAACCGCCTTCTTTGCAGAAAAACTTCTGACAGTTGGGCGGGGCGTATCTCTAAAGTATTGTCGTTACGGGCACTTTATCAAGTAATTTGTTAACTTCCATGCGAATTTAAATTTATTTGCTATCGGTAAATATTCATCTGAAAATGTACAAAATTATTTGGAACGGAATGTTTTATATTTACTGTTGAAGTACGCGAATTAAATGTACTTATTAATCGTAAAATTAAGATTTGTATAATAT